>CM055895.1:24646744-25246744 GCA_029582155.1 Panopea generosa
ACTCACTCTACACGTATATACGTATAACAACAGTATTTATTACACTCATACTCTATTCTAACACTCACATTCAGCACACATGTACGTATAACAACAATATTTATTACACTCACATTCGGCACACATGTATGTATAACACCAATAGTTACTACACTCATACTCTACACGTTTGTACGTATAACACCAATATGTATTACACTCACATTAGGCACACATGTTCGTATCACACCAATATGTATTACAGTCACACTCTACACGTATGTTCGTATAACAACAATATTTATTACACTCATATTTAGCACACATGTACGTATAACACTAATATGTATTACACTCGCACTCTACACGTATGTACGTATAACAGCAACATGTATTACTCAAATTCAGCACACATGTACGTATAACAACAATATTTATTACACTCATATTCGGCACACATGTATGTATAACACCAATAGTTACTACACTCATACTCTACACGTATGTACGTATAACACCAATATGTATTACACTCACATTCGGCACACATGTATGTATCACGCCAATATGTATTACACTCACACTCTACACATATATTCGTATAACAACAATATTTATTACACTCACATTCAGCACATAGGTATGTATAACACCAATATGTATAACACTCACATTTAGCATACATGTACGTATAACACCAATAGTTATTATATTCGCACTATACATGTATATACGTATAACACCAATGTGTATAACACTCACACTCTTCACAGATGTACGTATAAAAACAATATTTATTGCACTTACATTCGGCACATATATATACACAAATAGTTACTACACTGACACTCTACACGTATGGACGTATAACAACAATATTTATTACACTGACATTCACCACACATGTACGTATAACATCAATAGTTATTACTACTCACACTCTTCAAGTATACGTATCACACCAATATTTACTACACTCACATTCGGCACACATGTACGTATAACACATATATGTATAACACTCACATTCAACACACATTTACGTTTAACACCAATAGTTATTACAATCACATTAAGCACACATGTATGTGTAACACCAATGTTTATAACATTCACATTTAGCACACATGTACCACGCATAGATGTTTGTAAAACAACAATATTTAGAACACTCACATTCAGCACACATATACGTATAACACCAATATTACTACACTCACACTCTGCATGTATGTACGCAAAACACCAATATATATAACGCTCACACTCTACACGTATCTACGTATAACAACAATATTATTACACTCACATTCAACACTCATGCACGTATAACACTAATAGTTATTACACTCACATTTTACACGTATGTACGTATAACAACAATATTT
The DNA here is from genome assembly GCA_029582155.1 of Panopea generosa. Lineage (NCBI taxonomy): Eukaryota > Metazoa > Mollusca > Bivalvia > Adapedonta > Hiatellidae > Panopea > Panopea generosa. The sequence goes on from CM055895.1 coordinate 24,648,112, forward strand.
ATTACACTCACATTCAGCACACATGTACGTATAACATCAATATGTATAACACTCACATTCTACACGTATTTACGTATAACAACAATATTTATTACACTCACATTAAACACGTATGTACGTATAACACCAATAGTTATAACACTCACACTCCACACTCACATTTAGCACACTTGCATGTATAACACCGAAAATTATTACACTCACACTTTACACGTATGTACGTAAAACACAAATATATATTATGCTCACACTCTACACGTATGTACGTATAACAATAATATTTATGACACTCACATTCAGCACACATATACGTATAACACCAAGAGTTATTACACTTACACTCTACACGTATGTACGTAAAACACCTATATGTATAACACTCACATTCAGCACACATGTTCGTATAACACCAATAACTATTACAATCAAATTCAGCAAACATGTACGTGTAACACCAATATATATATAACATTCACATTCAGCACACATGTACGTATAACACCAATAGTGATAACACTCACATTCAGCACACATGTACGTAAAACACCTATATGTATAACACTCACATTCAGCGAACATTTACGTATAACACCAATAGTTATTACACTCACACTCTACACGTATGTACGTATAACACCAATATGTAGTACACTGACATTCAGCACACATGTATGTATAACACCAATAGTAATTGCACTTACACTGTACACGTTTGTACGTATAACACCAATATATATAACAATCACACTCTACACGTATGTACGTATAACAACAATATTTATTACACTCCTATTCAGCACAGCTGCACGTATAACAACAACAGTTATTACACTCACACTCTACACGTATGTATGTATAACAACAATATTTATTACACTCACATTCAGCACAAATGTACGTATAACATCAATATGTATTACACTCACACTTTACACGTATTTACGTATAACAACAATATTTATTACACTCGCATTCGGCACACATGTATGTATAACACCAATATTTACTAAACTCGCACTCTTCGCGTATGTACGTATAACAACAATATTTATTACACTCACATTCAGCACAAATGTACGTATAACACCAATAGTTATTACACTCATACTCTACATGTATGTACGTATAACAACAATAGTTTTAACACTTACATTCAGCACACATGTACGTATAATACCAATAGTAACTACACTGACACTCTACACACATGTACGTATTACAACAATATTTATTACACTCACATTCGGCACACATGTACGTATAACACCAATATGTATAAAACTCACACTCTAATCGTATGTACGTTAAACAACAATATTTATTACACTCACATTCAGCAAACATGTACGTATAACACCAATAGTTATTACACTCACACTTTATACGTATGTACGTATAACACCAATATGTATAACACTCACACCCTACATGTATGTACGTATAGCAACAATATTTATTACACTCACATTCAGAACACATGTATGTATAACACCAATAATTATTACACTCACACTCTACACATGTGTACGTATAACACCAATAGTTATTACACTCACACTCTACACGTATGTACGTATAACACCAATAGTTTTAACACTCACACTCCACAGGTATGTACGTATAACACCAATATGTAGTGCACTGACATTCAGCACACATGTACGTATAACACCAATATGTATAACACTCACACTCTACACGTATGTACGTATAACACCAATAGTTTTAACACTCACACTCCACAGGTATGTACGTATAACACCAATATGTATTACATTGACATTCAGCACACATGTACGTATAACACCAATATTTATTACACTCATACTCTACACGTATGTACGTATAACAACAATATTTATTACACCGATATTCAGCACAAATGTATGTATAACACCAATAGTTATTGCACTCACACTCTAAACGTATGTACGTATAACACCAATAGTTATTACACTAGCAATCTACACGTATGTACTTATAAGACCAATATGTATAACACTCACACTATACATGTATATACGTATAACATCAATAGTTATTACAATCACACTCTATTCGTATGTACGTAAAACACCAATATGTATAACATTCACACTCTACACGTATGTACGTATAACAACAATATGTATTACACTCACATTCAGCACACATATATGTATAACACCAATAGTTATTGCACATACATTCTGTACGTATGTACGTATAACACCAATAGTTATTACACTCACACTCTTCACTTATGTACGTATAACACCAATATGTATAACACTCACACTCTACTCGTATGTACGTAAAACACCAATAGTTATTACACTCACATTCTATACGTATGTACGTATAACACCAATATGCATAACACTCACACTCTACACGTATGTACGTATAACACAACTAGTTATTGCACTCACACTTTACACATATGTACGTATATAACACCAATAGTTATTACATTCACACTCTACACGTATGTACGTATAACACCAATATGTATTACACTCACACTCTACACATATATAAGTATAACACCAATATTTATTACACTCACACTACACGTATGTAAGTATAACACCAATAGTTATTACACTCACACTCTACACACATGTATGTATAACACCAGTAGTTTTTACACTCACACTCTACACGTTTGTACGTATAACACCAATAGTTATTACACTCACACTCTACACACATGTATGTATAACAACCATATTTATGACACTCACATTCAGCACATATATACGTATAACATAAATAGTTATTGCACTCACAATATACACGTATGTAAGTATAACATCAATATTTATTACACTCTTATTCGGCACACATGTATATATAACACTTATAATTATTACACTCGCACTCTACACGTATGTACGTATAACACCAATATGTATAACACTCACACTCTACATGTTTGTACGTATAACTAACACTATTTATTACAATCACATTCAGCAAACATGTACGTATAACACCAATATGTATAACATTCACATTCAGCACACATATACGTAAAACAACAACATATATAACTCTCACATTCAGCACACATGTACGTATTACACTAATAGTTATTACACTCACACTGTACACGTATGTACGTATTACACCAATATGTATAACACTCATATTTAGCACACATGTACGTATAACACCAATAGTTATTACACTCACACTCTACACACATGTACGTATTAACACTAATATGTATTACACTCACACTCTACACGTATGTACATATAACAACACTATTTATAACACTCACATTCAGCACACATGTACGTATAACACCAAAAGTTATTACACTCACACGCTACACTTATGTACGTATAACACCAATATTTATTACACTCACATAAAGCACACATGTACATATAACACCAATATTTATTACACTCATACTCAGCGCACATGTATGTATAACACCACAAGTTATAACACTCACACGCTACACTTATGTACGTATAACAGCAATATTTATTACACTCACATAAAGCACACATGTACGTATAACACCAAAAGTTATTACACTCACACGCTACACTTATGTACGTATAACAGCAATATTTATTACACTCACATAAAGCACACATGTACGTATATCACAATATCTATTACACTTCCTTTAGATTAATTATAATCCATCAAACGATAATATACTGATGTACATAACGTTTTTTTCTATCAGCACTCTCTCATCAGGCCTGAATTCTATTGCGGCGTGTATACTGCAGGACGTGATCAGGGCTTACTTTGTCCATGACATGACTGAGTCCAGGGCAACCCTGGTTTCAAGGATTATTGGTATGTTGCTTGCATCAGGTTATGACTGAAAATGAGAAAAAAACAGTATTAACGTATTATTCCAACCTATGATCTAATGCAGTTTTTGTATCTTATATTCTACAATAATCTTTGTATACATCATAAAGTCAAAACAATCCATGTACAGTTGTATAGTCTAAGATAATCTTTGTAAACTTTATTGAATAGTTTAGATAAATTTTGAACAGCTCATGTACGAAGCATGTTCAAAAAATTGCACACCCTTGCTAGAATAAAAACAAAGACACATTTTGTAAAAATAATTATATTGCCAAAGTTCACCATTTTCCATGTGTAGTATTCAAAAATCATCAAAATTCATTAAGAGTATATTTTATAAACAGTCCAATGCAACCTAGACCAGTGACCCAGTTTGCGACACTATCATGACGTTTTAATGTTTATGAATGTAAATTTAGATAAAAACAACCAAACAAAATTGCAAAAAACACATTATGCTTGCCATTTCTGCACTTTGTAAAGACACCCATCCAGGCATCTTATTGACTTTGTGTTCATTTAGGGTTAGTAAACCTGATTCGGTAGATATCAGGTTCTGGGATAGACCAGGGTTTCTCCTAGGATAGTTCATTTGGGGACCCCTACAATAATATTTTGAGGGTCCCAACACAAGTTTTGGGAGTCCCAACTATTAGACATCATGCTGATATAATAAGGCTTTATAATTTTATTGCAACCTTTTATTTATAAGACGGCTGCTGTCAGCTGTAAAATCACAACTTAGCAGGGCACTTGCTTGCACTTTGGATAAATATCTTTATTTTAAAATAAATTCGGGAAACTACATGGCCCATGGTCTTATAACAATATATGTTTAATGTATAAAAGTGTGACCATCTTGTAGAAGACCACCTTAAAAATAATAAATATTAAAAAAAATCCAAAACCTTTTCATTACATTCCTCATTTATTTACATTTCGTTATATCTAAGCTCAATATACACTTTTCCGTCATGTCCGACTTGGAAACGTGATTTTCCCCAGTTATTCCACCCTGACATCAGTGAATATGTTGTTGTTGTTGTTTTTTATTCACTGACCTACACTGGTCTGTTTTACCGGATTATTTGTAAAGCTTCTCAAATCGTAAATACCGATGACATTACGTATAACAGTAGACCTTTTATTTGCAATACAAATTCACTGATGCTTATGATGCAAACGATTTGCGAGCGTAACATTAATTTTCGATACAGATCAAAACTAAAATACGAAAAAGACAAAAGCATAATTGCATTAAAACATCCAAACTCTTGTCACATGACCAATAACGGTGTTAAAATAAAGAAATGGTAGAGCATAATAATAAATTATGATCCGCTACACTCTCTCCAACGTAGACAAAACGTTTTGGTGGAAAATAACAAATTTGATGGAATTGTTGCAATAAAACTAGATGTAGATTCCCAAATATTTTCTTTGGTTTCATTTCACTCCGAAATTCGGAATGTTGTTACTTTGGAGGGGAAACTGAAAGGAATGAACGAAATTTGCTTTTTTGCGGAAACGTGTCCCGGACGCAATGGAATTTGAAATACGAGTCCTCGTGCGTCGCAGAAAAAATAAGGGCTGCGTTCAATTCGGTTGAATGTTTGATAACGTTAGCTTATTTTCATATACACCGGCCAAACCTCATGTTTGCACGCAGTACTCGATAATTTTAGAGAACCAGGCATCAGACTTGTTTAACGGTGCTGAACGCAGCCCTGATAGACTAGCATGTTCCCCTGAACACGAGAGCTTTATAATGCTTTATACCTTATTATAATCGTCTCAATGTATGATGAATGAGCGGAAAGGCATCGTCGATTAAACGCATAGAGAAAAATGAAACGATTTTTTTCGGAAAATCGGTCGAATAAGATTAGGGTCGGGGTTTAAAAAATGGGTCGGTCGAGATACCGAAAACAAAACATTTTTTTAGGCCTTATTATAAAATATGCCCATGACCTACCTTTTCAAACAATGACGCTTCCTCCTTCGCTGAGTTAGTCTCAAACGAATCCATGATAGCACCGATGATGATCGCCAATCTTCCTATTCTATTATTATCCTTTGCCACGACTATTCCATCAAAATATCACCCGTGCAACTTATATATTTGAGGTTTACAAACACCTGACAAATATGTTATTTTAGAGTAAACATGAATTGAATTTAGCTTTATTACTTTTTAATTGAAAGTTTTTTGTTGTTGTTTTTTTTGTTTTATCCTTTTATTATTTAATAACAGCAATAAAATTATAACAGTTATTTTATGCCTCTTACAAGGTTTCCATGTTCAGATTCGTATCATTTCTGATGTTTGTGTGAGTGTTTTTTGCAAATGTTGGTGTAATATAAAAAAAAACGTAGCTGATGACTTTACCTACAAGAGAATACATCACCTATCCGCCTTTCTAGCGTTCAATAATGAAAGCAGGCGTAACTTTGGGTTCTAAAATATGTACATGGTAAAATAAATAATAGGGTTACTGAAATGCGGTTGTTCCTGACTTAGGCCGCTCGATGATATACAACCATGGAAAACTTTGTCTCATTCTTTTTTATACATATTTTATTTTGTAATATTTTGGCAAAAAGTATGCTTATTAATGGGTATTATATTATTAAATACTTGGCTTTCGCTTATTGGAAACAATATACGGTTACGTCACCTGAATATAGCTGATTATAGACTCATAATGATTTCGCCTTAACCGAGTATTAAAAAATGTCAGCTGTGGATAAACGTGTTCTATGGGGAAAAAAATGATAAATTGTAATGTTGCTCATAAGTTGATACCTCTCTCTGTTTTCGCTCTCTGATTTCTTTCTCTGGTTTCTTTCTTTTCTTTGCCAAATCTATTGATTTGTGTACTTCTGAAAATTGGCGGAGATTTTGGAAAATGACCTAAGCGATTTAAAAAATTCAGAATGAAAGCAAACAGCTTAAATGAACCCTTTTAAGATTACACACTCCGGTCGATTTATTTTTTTGAAAAATAGTTCATAGGAATGTCCTTGGCATATTACAAACACATTCAGTTTAAACTATTCTTGTTATTTTTAAAAAATGTGTTTTTCGGACGTAATGGGAATGTTGTTTTTTTATAACAAACATAATCAATTTATTTCAAATTTTAATTTAATCAAGAAATTTTTTTAAACGTAGTTAATAGGCTCGCCTTAATCGGACAACATAAATAACAACACTTATGGCAAATAGACGGCTTTAATAGCTAACGCTGGGAGATGGCTTACTTTAACAACTATTATATGCATAAACATACATATGTTTAATACGATTCATGCTTAAATCTTATTAATAATTGATATGTTTAGCTGTCTATATCAATTTGTATATCGAAAATCGTTGCATTAAATAATCTTCTTCATTGAAAAACCCGTCGCTCAGCTCACAAAACCATGTTATATGGTTGAAAATAGCTGCAATTTACTTGCATGCAATATTTTTCTCTAGAGGTTAAGGTAAACTAACATTGTTATTCTTAAGAAACATTTATACAACATATATAACAAAAACTGAACGTAAAAGGTTCATAATCTACAAATACAACATTTAATATTTTAATTGTCTTCATTTCAAACTATTAATCACTGTGTTGATATTTATAACGTAATAAGAAGAAACCGAACGTAATGAATTCATATTCCATATATATAACAGTTAATGTCTAGATTTTATTCCTGACCATGAATCGCCATGAGAGCGTTAATACAAAATATTAAAGAAACGAAAATATATGATTTTACAACGCATAATACAAATCTCTCTCTCTCTCTCTCTCTCTCTCTCTCTCTCTCTCTCTCTCTCTCTCTCTCGTTTGTATTGCCATGAGCTCACTGGTAAATCATATTCATATTCTGATAAGAAATTAAAGACAGACGACATGATGGGCAAAACTGTGAATAAGCGAACCTTCCCTCATGCCGTTCAGGCCTTCTATTGATTACTATGCTTTAGATTTCCCTTTTAGTTCTTCACTTGTTAATTCTTCCAGTGACCCTTCAAACCACATACGAAACACAAACCTGGCTTCTTTTGTTGCTGGTATATTGTTATCTGCCTAAATTGATGGTCTTTGTGGGAGCCATGTCACTGTACGGTACAATTCGTCTTTCCCGTTTGGACCTTTCGATTTTGATTTTTCCGGTAGCCCTCGCCTGGGCTCTATGGATTATCTTTAGGTCCTCCTCGTCACAAGCAATCTCCTATTTATCTACCACTTTCCATCCTAGCTCGGATTTGTCTGTCATTCTAAATTTTGTCTCTGTTTAACAATGTTGCTGGCCATATATAATTTATGATTATTATTATTATCATTTCTGTTGTTGTTATCGTTATACTTTTTCTCTTTATGTTGTTCCGGCATGGTATTACCATGCCACTGACCAAACAAACGTTGATTGATCAATTCAAACTTGTTACGTTGTCCCGAATACTCCTAGACAACTATTCCGTGCTATTTGTTGAAACGCTCGAAATGTTAAATTCTGTTAGTAAAAAGTATTTATAATATTTCAGCAATCGTGTTTGGTATTATTTGTCTGGGTCTAACTTATGTTGCATCCAAACTAGGTGGTGTACTACAGGTAAGAAATTATATTTTTTTCATACACTGTTTAATGTATAAGTGAGTAAGTGAGTGAGTGAGTTATGATTTATTAATTATTAATATTAAATAACCCATTAAAGCACCAGAAGTAGCATGCATTGTTTTGAAATCTTAAGTATCTGACTAAACAAACAGTAAACATATTTATTTTTCTTACTGAAGTCAGACGTATAGCTAGGAAGAAGCCTTGAAGCCCGGTGTTGGTTAATCAACCAATATTAATGATGTTCAACTAAATGTAAACGGTTTAAAATTTAAAAAAACAAAAACACATAGGACTATGACAAAGCAGAGTAGTGAAGTTTTAGTTTACCTTCCTGAAACTGTGCCCTATTGTCAGAGAATGGATTAAGAAAATGATTTATTAGAATCTATTTGGATACAAATTCGTATTCGAAATAGTAAACCATTTCTTGTAAATATTGCGTTCTGACCTCTTCATTCTTTGCAATCTTGGATTAGTATGTATGAAGTACACTTACAAAAATCAGTAAATGACTGTGATGAAAAATATACCTCATGTGATTTAAATTTGAATACTTTCCTGACTATGGGTTCAAAAGTGCAAAATGAAATAGCATTCTTCTTAATTTTGGTTTAAGGTAAATGGTCGACTCTCCAATCACAATAAGAAGTTGTTTATCAGATTTATATCACTTTTCTGGAAAATATGGTTGATGTTTATACATGTGTCTAATAAAAGCTTACGTGGTCATTTTCCGGTTGTAAGTGTAAGAAACAGTATCATGCTCTTTGGTAGTCTCAAAACTATAACATATAGTTCTTTCAATAAACTTGATTAATTTAAAATTGATCTGCAATGTTCACGATAAGAGTTAATAGAAACAATAACTGACCCAGGTTTTTCTCTTGATTGTCTTTACCAAATTATATAGCAATATTAATCGACATTCATCATAAAAATAAAAATTGGCAACAATATAAGAAATGGAGGAACCAAAAATAACAAAAGTATTAACTTATTAACAAAAGTAAAAAAAAAAAACTTTTTTTCTTAATACCATTAAAGATTAAAATATAGCAAATATTTACGGAAACATCTGACGTCTATATAACATATTTTGATCGATAGGTATTGAAGACAAATAACTGTCAAATATTGAAAACATTGATAGATGGTGTGTTGAAAATAACACGGCATTAAATCCATTTAAAACAACTTGCATGATGCTAGTATCAAATTACAGCATTGCTCATACAAATGAACTTGATTATTTTGTTAGTAATACCGAAAAGTATACACTTTAAAACGTATTCATTTCATGTTGATTTACGGCTTATTTCGTAATAAACTACAAAACGTAAACATTTCATGCTGATTTACGGCTTATTTCATAATAAACTACAAAACGTAAACATTTCATGTTAATTAACGGCTTATTTCATTTTAAACTACAAAACGTTTATATTTCATGATTTACGGCTTATTTCATATTAAACTACTAAACGTATACATTTCATGTTGATTTGCGGCTTACTGCATATTAAAGTACAAAACATACACATATCATGTTCATTTACGGCTTATTTCATATTAAACTACAAAACATATACAGTTCATGTTGATCTTCGGCTTATTGCATATTAAACTATAAAAACGTAAACATTTCATAATTATTAACGGCTTATTTCTTAATAAACTACAAAACGTAAACATTTCATAATGATTAACGGCTTATATCGTAATAAACTACAAAACGTAAACATTTCATAATAATTAACGGCTTATTTCGTAATAAACTACAAAACGTATACATTTCATGTTTATTTGCGGCTTATTTCATATTAAAATACAAAACGTATACATTTCATGTTGATTTACGGCTTATTTCATATTAAACTACAAAACATATACAGTTCATGTTGATCTGTGGCTTATTGCATGTTGAACTATAAAACGTATACATTTCATAATGATTGACGGCTTATTGCATATTGAACTATAAAACGTATACATTTCATAATGATTGATGATTTATTTCATATCAAACTACTAAACGTATACATTTCATGTTGATTTACGGCTTGTTTCATAATAAACTACAAAACGTATACATTCCATGTTGATTTACGGCTTGTTTCATATTTCATAATAAACTACATATGTATACATTTCATGTTGATTTACGGCTTGTTTCATAATAAACTACAAAACGTATACATTACATGTTGACGTACGGCTTGTTTCATAATAAACTACAAAACGTATACATTTCAATACATTTACATTTCTTGTTGGTTTCTGCTTAATATAACATACATTCAATGATTTACAAAACAATATCATAAATTATTTGCTGTTTATTTCTGTGCAAAATACGTTACAAAACATGTCATGCTCGTTTAGTAACAAATCATTATTACAGTAAAACCTTTGTAAGCGGTACACCTCTATTTAGCAGCCGCCTGACTTAAGTAACCATGTTTTTTATTTTCCATTTCTATGCTTTAAGAGTAGTAAATTAACCTGTTTTAAGCAACAACCTATCTTAAAAGGCCACTTTGCTATTTCTCTTGACTGGCTGCTTCAGACATGTTTGACTGTATATCACTTTCTTTTGTAAAATTGGGAAATTTCACATTTAAACCATTTACTGAGATATGGAGTTGACATATAAATAACAACGATGTAAAGTATCTGCTGCTTTCTGGCACAACAATATGTTATTGCAGGCTGCATTGTCGCTATTCGGTATGATTGGAGGACCCCTACTGGGTGTTTTTACACTTGGTATGATATTTCCATGGGCAAACACAGCGGTGAGTACAGATGTAACTTATAACGTTTAGTGTCATGCCTTTAATTAAATTATATTTTTTTCAATAGATAAAGATTTATTGTTAAATGGGGACAATTTTAAGGAAACTAAAAGAAAATAAAGATTTTTATTTTAAAATATAGTAATTATCTTCGGTCAAAAAATATTTCAATTATATATAAGTGTGAATTCTTCGATCTGATTTGTTGATACATGTATCTGAACAAAACTGTTTGAAAAAAAAAATACTATGTATCATTATCAATGCTTCAGTCTGACTGGTTGAAAACCGAACTATATAGGTCAAATATAATGAACTATTGACCACTTATTCTGTTGAAACTGGTTTCATCCGGTCGAAACCTGTAACCGAGTCAATAGTTAAACTAAATGTTCTATCCCTTTGTGTAGGGATTATTCTGACTACCGAGTCAATAGTACAAACCATAATTTATATTCGTGCATGTAGAAGTTATTCAACCGTTGTTTCCCATTACTTGAAACAGCAGTAACTAAAAATAAACTATTCATTACATTTCATAAATTAAAACTGACACTGAAATACATTTTAATGGTGAAATACATAACATGTTTACAATTGATATGAGAGTCTAAATAGTGATGTCACATTTTATACGTATTGAAAACTATCTGCATTTTGATGCGGACCGTTGGAGTGAATAAAGAGAATTCATAGACGGATCGGACGACTGATTTTTTTATTGATTTCTTTATAAATAAATCGTTATTGATAATTGACGATTACCAACCTTGTTTACGTAAATTTCGAAGCCTCTTCTGCATCACTGGAAGACTCTCGATGTTGACATCAGCACCATGAGAGCGTTAAGCAGGCGTGAAACGTTAAATACAAAATTAACTGGGGTCTTAATTTTGAGTGATTTTCTGTTCGATGACCATTATAGGTGACTATTTTTATTTGATTTGTTGTATTTCATTTGGATTCAGATGGGAATAATTAAAATTTAAAAAAAAATCAACTGATTTCGAATTTTAAAATTTAAGAATGTTAATGAATTTATAAGATGTCAATTAAATTTATATAGAGCATCTAATACCATTTATAATTTAAAGACAAATCCATAAAAATGTGACCAAAAAAAATTATTTTATCTTAATGATGAAATCCAAAGGGGAATCCAATTCTAAAAATAAACACCATGCCTATACTGCTTGACGACTTTCACCTTATAATTAAGACTATTTCTAAGAACAACCAAATTTAACAATATGTAACTAATATGGTAGATCAAATCAAAATCAATTAAAAGTCGCATATTACATTATGAAATGAATTCCGAGTTTTAAAAAAGTATTATAGTTTAACCTTGATGTGCAAGTTTTATTGGTGGATGAAGATCTCATAATTAATCCAAATCAATTTACTTACCTTCAGCAAGTAACTGTTCACATACTGTTTGGATAGATCTGGTCTCAAACCTATAACCTCAGCATTGAGAGGTTAGTTATCTCGAGACAGAGATTTATACCACTCAGATATGGCTCAGTTAGTTATGTACATTTATATTATTATGTAACAGGGAGCATACATAGGGCTTGGGGTAAGCCTGGTATTTATGTTCTGGATTGGGATTGGCGCCTACATAACAAAGCCATACATCCCTAAAGCTGCAGTCAGCACACTTGGCTGTAACTGGAACCTCACGTCAACAGCAGCAGCAATAAATGTAACAACACCGTTGACAACAGTTGCCACAGTAACCAACGCCACTCTTGCTACAGTGACACAGAGTGCAGCAGAAATTCAGGAGGCTAAGTGAGTATCTTTAAGGTTGAAATAAAGTTTTATCCAAATAAATAGGTGTTGGTCATCGTTAATAAATGGTCGTGTGTATACCTGGAACAATATACCTTCATCAATCAAAATACTGAATAACGTTGCTACTTTCAAATATGTGCACAAATAATTTCCGGTTATAAAAACATGAAAATGAAAAAGTGTATGTTGTCATTGTTATCATTGTATTGATTTGAGCAGGTATCTGCTCCAAATATTGCTTATGTAAAACATTGTAATCTTGGTATTATTTATTTAATTGTGTTATTCAGAGGGCCTCATTGAAAAAAAGATTTATTGTGTATATAAAAAATAATGGGTTTACCCTCTCCAAATAAAGATATTATTTTTATTATTATTATCATTATTATTTATGTAATTTTATAGCAGATGATCATTCTACTATCTTTGCAGTATCACTTGATATTGTTGTGTTGAGCGATCATTTGTAAACTAGTTATTATGTATAATATGTTATTATGTTATTGCTATGTTTCCTAGTTAGTTAATGATTGTCTCACTACCTCTACATTTACAGTTGCTGATTAATAAGGGCCATATCTCTCTGTGACCTTGTACATCTTCATTTCTTGTTTGTTTACTGTTATTGACAGGCCTCGACGCTCACCTTTTTGAGAGCCATATTGTGGACTGTTATTTAGTACCAGTATAGTTATTCTAACTGGTGCCAAATTTACTGGTATGTTTTAATTACATTTTAATGCTACATTTATAATGTGGCAACCAGTCTACCTGTTCAGCAGTATCGCTGCAGTGGTAGATGTTCCATTATTAGTTATCATATATATGTTACATTTACAGTGGTGGACCATTCTACCAGTTGTATGCCTTATCCTACCTGTGGTACAGTTTCACTGCAGTACTGGTTGTGGTTGGTGTTGGACTCATTGTCAGTTTTATAACAGGTAAACATTGCTCTTCATGGTTGTACTGTAACACTTAGCACTTCTTTAATATCATGTAGAACACAATACTCAAGTGGCAGAGCACCCAGGATAGGACGGTCATGGGTAGATCAACCGCTATGGCTATATACGGTGCCCTTCTTAGTGCTTATTATTATCCAGAAAGACAAGTTTGATTTGTCATAGATGTACGACAAAAACTGTTTCACCATCAATGTAAATAAAAATACTATGATGAAATTTCTCAACTGCTGTCCATAGTAAATTCTATACTGCAAATGAAAAATCAAAGATCTTGCGATTCCTGGGGTCGCCAATTTGTTTGTATGTTTAAAATTTAGAATCATTTTTATGCCATCAAGGGCCATCAAACGATTAGTTAACATAACCACTGTTTCATGTCTGAAGGTATGTTGCAAGAAATGAGATGGGGTGGGCACGGGATAGGTATCCACTCCTGTTTTGAAAACAAAATAAGTTTAGTATTCTTGAATGATGCATTTTCAAGTATGGGTTTCTATTCTAACAATGAATGAAAAATATATTAAAAGAGTGTTTTTGTAATGGACAATTTGTCATATTTAAAAGTCGCAGTTGATATGTTTGTATTTGGTTAATTCTGTAGTGAAGTAACTTATATGTTTTAGTATTTGTGTATTTCAAAATGAATATTAATTTGATAAAAGTAAACATTAATTATTGAAAGTCTTCTTTCCATGGCATTTAAACGTCTCTCATGAACGGAACCTCAGTGTTATCGAAAACTGACTTCGTCTAGACCAGGTTTCTACGCATTTCTCATGATTCAGGCATTTCCGGTTTTATTTTGCTGCAGTAAACTTTGAACGAAAATGCTTGTATTTATGTAAAACAATAAACCATTTACGTGGTGATTTTATCGTATAAAGATCTACAAGTCTTTTGAAGACATGCGTTATGATTTAAATAACAGATAATCCACGAGTTTACTATGCTTTTTAAAATCAACATTTCCGAATCGAACGTCAATTCGAAATCATGACTTTTGGCCACAGGTTCATTTTTTTTAGCAAGAAGTCGATAGAAAGGCGATTTGCTGCAGACTATCCCCTGTGCCAAACACATGCGGTGAACTTTTATCGGCAGACACATTTTAACTGAAAAATATTTCTAGCTATGGTAATTTACGTAAGAGCTTTTTTAATAGTATGTAAATCGATAGCGGATTGAAAGAAGAAGGAGGGCATACTATTCATAATTTATAAAATTTGTTCGGATTAATTGTTTGCATCAAATTCCAACCGATAAACTTTTGAATCATTACCCAATCCACTAAAATTATGTTAAACATGCTGGTGATGTCACGCTGTTGAAAATTTTAAATGACATCGGAAAGGACAGTTCTTCATTAAAAAAACGTTGATGTAACGCTGTTTGACTTTTCAAATGACATCGCAAAGGACAGTTCTACATAAAAAAAAAAAAACTTTATTAATATAAATTAATTTAAATACAGTAACTATTGAATATAATGAGCATAATAGAAGATGTACACCGTACTTTTAAGACTTGAATATTGAAATCCCTTGGCATTATTCAAGAGTCTATAATCAAACAACTGTCGTCACTTGATATCGTCAGTAAAGCCCAAAATTCAATATGTATCCAATCGGATGTTATGTTTATATAGAGATAAGTGACTTAAGATCTAACTCGAAATCGAAAAATCTAACACTGAAGTGAAAAATGTGGTGACATTACAGAAAAGCACTCTAAACCATGGATGAGGAAATAAACAAAGTGTATAAACACAAAAAATGAGCTTGAATGTGACCTATATAATGCCCTGACCGAATTTGAAAAGGTAAAAGTCATTGTAATCAACTAGAGCGGTTTTCAAGGGAAAATAACATACACATTTTTAATTATCCTGAACACCAAAACGAGGATGTGTGATTTCATTTGTGAAATCAAATTGGAGTACAAAAATGTAAAATCATGAGAGCACATAGAAATGGACGTTCATAGAACAGGAATGATAAAGTTATCCCCTGACAAATTATATTTAAATTGTTACGTCACCCAGACAAGCAGTTTATTCTTCGTCACCAGACGAAACGTCTACAACATGAGCAATACGTTGTTGATGATGATATGATCGAGATGGACTGCATGCAAACCAAACAATCATTACAGCCAGTTATTGACAGAGACATCGAAGACGATAAACAGTGGAAGTTTCGAAATGGGAAACTTGTGATTGGAGGACAGGTGATGCAATACATCATTAGATCTATACCAAGCTTATTAACAATGCCACTGATTGGGATGGGAGCGTTTATTCATTTATGCATTGAATGTTAATCTATGGACCCGTGTGAATAATAGCTTTAGAGAAATTGTACTTTGGCAGCTAAATTTTGATATTGAAACAAAACTTAAAAATGATCATGATTTAACATTAAATGGTTATACTATTTTTGACACAACAGGAAATATATTCGTCAGCATGATAACTTTTCTGGAGGGGTAGGCCTATTTGTCAAAATGTCTCGTTTCAATAACTTTATTGTACAAATCTTTGATAAAAACTTCAGAGATAATTTATGTTTGGAAGTTAAACCAGGTTTCTGGATATTGTTCTGTAATATGCGCATATGCGTCTGTTATTTGCAACCAGAAAATAATGTAAAGGTGGTTTTTTTATCAGCTAACCAACTTGAGCTTTAAGCTTAATATTGTTGACTTTTGTCTATGCATCGGGGATGTAAACACTAGATGCGGTAGCGAATCTGATTTGATAACTGTTATTGACGGAAATGACATTCCCCTGAAGACAGTAACTGTTATAGACGGTTCAAACAAACGTGGATCAATTATATGAAAGTATCGATTATTGTAGGTAAAATGGTCGAGTTAATTCCGATGATAATAATTTAACGTGCATTTCTCACAGCGATAGATCTGTAGTTCATTAAATGTTTTGCCGCATGAATATTTACATGTTTACATTAAATCAGTATCTTGACTGTGAGTGAGTTGTGTCATAAATTAAATATTAATTCTGAAAGAACAATGCCCGATCATTCACTACTTTGTGCTGGATTGAAATTGCCTTATTTTAGAAACTTAACTAATAAATAGTACTAGTTTAGATAAAAACGCATTACCAAACGAAAGGTTATATTTTATACATACATGTAAATGATTTGTCCATTGTCATAAAGTTTTATGAAGACTGAGCAAATATTTACTCAAATCGCGGCAATATTGACAATATTGAAATTTACAATGACATGTGTAATTTATATCATTCAGAAATGGAGATAAATCTTAAATAGCTTTATATAAAAAAACAAAGAAAACCCCGAAGAACAATTAAACCATGGTGGAATCAAAACTTATCTGAACTATTTGATGAAAACTGAAAATCGGAAAAAACAGTTTTTGAAGTGTAAAAATAGAGTCGAAAAAACTTAACGATTTTTGGAATAAAAGAAATGAATTTTATAAAATATATAAAAAAAAAGAAACTTCGTGAATGATGAAAAGATTGGTATATCTGAGAAGCAAACAAATAATCCGAAAGAATTTTGGAAAAGTTATAAACAATGGGTTGAAATAAACAAAATAACAGTATTCCAAGTTTAAAACAATGGGTAGAAATAAACAAAATAACGGCCTTCCGGATGAAATACTTTTAAATAATGGAACTTCTTCAAAATTTTAGAAAAATTGCGCACTGATTTCTCAAATCATTTGAACCCAAATTCTGAAGATAACTTTATTAATAAAAAATGATTTTGTAAATAATAAATATACCGATAATCATGCATTTGAAAATAAATCTATATCAATAGAGGAATGTAAACAAGTGATTTTTCAGGCTAAATTACGAAACGCAGTTGGAATCGATCGTCTTTCAAACGAGGTTTTTAAAAGTTGTTAACCAATCCAATTGTTAAAATCGTTATTTAATTAATGCTTTTAGTCGCATATTTAACCGTCTATATAAAAAAATCCATAATAAAACATGTTGGTTCTCCACTCTTGATCTGTGCTCCGGGTACTGGCAAGTTAAAATGGTACCATCAGATAAATGGAAGACAGTATTTGTTACAAAGCGCAGTATTTACCAGTTCACAGTGGGAAATAAGCCTGATATATCTTGATGATATAATCTGTATGGCAAAATCATTTGAGGAAATGCTCACCAACTTACAAATGGTGTTTGATATATTGTCATCAGCTGGGTTAAAGTTAAAGGCAAAGAAATGTCATTTACTTGTGAAAGAATTTTTTGGGCCACATTATCGATGTAGAAGGAATCCAAACTGATCCGAAGAAAACAAAATTGATTAAGGAGTTGTCCGAGCCAATAACTGTGACAGATTGTACTCATTTTTATGTCTCTGTAGTTATTACAGAAGGTGCATTAAAAATTTCCCAATATTGCAAAGCCATTACACAAACTCACTGAAAAGTCAAACACGTTCATATGGTCGAATCAGTGCCAAGAAGCATTTAAATCAAAATCAGTACAATCGCCCATTCTCTTCGTACCTGATTTCAGCAAATAATTTATTTTAGATACTGATGCTAGCGCTCTGGCTGTCGGAGTTGTATTGTCTCAGAATACGGAACATTAGGAGTAGGTTATCGCACACGCAAGTAGAGAGCATTGTCAAAATTGCGAAAGGAAATATTGTGTAACTCGAAGGAGTTATTAGCTGTCGTTTACTTTGTAAAATACTTCCGTCACTATTTGTATGGGAACAATTTTAGTGTTAGGACAGAGTACATCTCATTGAAATGGCTTTTAAACTTTAAAAACCCAGAAGAACATTTAGTCAGGTGGATTGAAGTCCTGGGGTACATCACGGAAATGCTGATGCACTGAGCAGACATTTTTGTGGGCAGTGTACCGGAAAAGAGGATAAAGCTAAAAGCAAAGTTCGAGCAGTCAATACTGCACAAGTACAACTCGATTCAACAGCTGAAAGACTTACAACACGGTGATGCTGATATAACAAATTAAGTACGACAATAGCTCGCTGCCAAAGAAAAGCCAGTCGCCCGTGAATTAAATGGTAGAAGTGCCATGTGCAAATATTTGTGGTCAAAACGACGAAATTTAATGCTGGTAGTTCAAAATGATATGTTGTTTCGTAAATGGGAAGACCAAAAAGGCTGGACGCTTCAAGTAGTTATGCCAAATGGTAAAAGAAGAACTGTTTTAGAGCTGTGTCATGATCACAAATCAGCTGGGCACCTGGGAATTACAAAAACGCTCAGTAAGATTAAACAATCATTTTATTGGCCAGGTCTGCAGCGTGATGTAAGAAAATATATAGCTGGTTGTGGTAAGTTCGGGTAAGAACACCAGTGCAGTTGGATAGCTTGGGAACGCCAATGCAGAGAATTGCATTAGACTTGTTAGGGGAGTTGCCTGTAACAGCTCAGGGCAATAAGTACATTTTAGTAGTTTCTGAATATTATACAAAATGGACAGAGGCGTTCACTCTCCCGAACATGGAAGTGATCACAGTAGTTGAGGTAGTGGTAAAAGAAGTTATTGCCAGATTAGGTGTACCCTCAGTGATCCATTCTGACCAGGGAAGGCAGTTTGAAGGAAAAGTCTTCACAGAAATGTGCAATTTGCTTCACATTAACAAGACTAAAACAACGCCTTATATTCCGCAGTCCGATGGGATGGTGAACTTGATCAATAAGAACTTTGCAAAAATGCTCAGTGCTCATGTGAATGAACATTATACACACTGGGATGAACATTTGCCATTCGTAATGGTAGCATATCGGTCAACGGAACAGGAAACTTCTGGTTGTAGTCCAAACTATCTGATGTTTGGGAGAGAGGTATCAACACCTCTTGATATAATGTACGAGATGCCCTTAAGTGTCAAATCAGTACCTGCAAACAAATGGGCATGGGAGCGCAAAGCGAAAATCGAAGTTGATCATCCATTTGCATGGGAAAACGTCGATCGAGCAATGTTACGACAGAAGTCAATTCATGACCAAAAGTTAAATTGGCAAATCTCTGGAATATAGTACATTCATGTTCATGATATAGTTGTGACAGTTGTTTATTTAATAAATTTTATTATTTTTAACAGGTCTTGCGGGACGCAAGAAATTGAGGCGTGGGTATTGTGATATTTCCAGTTATAAGATCCGGCTAAGACAAATAGTTTATAAACAATAAACGGCACATGGCAATAGCAGACATAAACAACGAAGCTACAATAATAAACACACGTTTTGTTAATAAAAATCGATAAAGTCCACCTAAACACTCAATAAATTGTTTTACTTCCGTAAATTTACTTTGAAATCAGCTTCGTTGCAGTACTATTAATTATCGACCGAGAACCATGCCGCTTTGGTTTTGTTGTACATAAAGGCTGGGAGTCGCATCGTTTCGAATGGGTATAAATAGCCGTGTGGCCTCGAAAAATGTCAGTTCTTGATTTGCCACAGACAGATAAACATCGTAGAAACAGAAGAATATAGGGTTTAGATATAATATAGTATAAAAGGTTACCTGGCTGTATAATACTAACGATTCACTCAACAATTTGAGCTTCCGTTATAATTATCATTGCCGGCTGTTACTTGGTGAACGCTCACTTGTAGTATTGCCAGCGAGCTCGCGCTTTTGAGACAGGTGTATGTACACGCTCTATTATGACAACGAGCTACCGAGCTCTCGTTCTATTACATTGAGCTGACTGGTCTAGCGAAGGCTCGTTATAGAGACAGGTGTATGTACACGCTCTATTATGACAACGAGCTACCGAGCGCTCGTTTTAATACAATGAGCTGGCTGGTCTAGCGAAGGCTCGTTATTAATGAGATGCATTGATCGTTCGGTTGTACTGAGCTAGTGAGCGCGCTCGTTATTGAGTTGAGCCACTGAGTTATCGTTTATGTCAATGAGCTATCGTGAACTTGTTTATCACATTGAGCCACTGAGCGTTCACACTGACGTGTATTATAATTAAACTGTCTGCCCGAATGAACCGTTTTATATAATAAAAATATGTTAATATATAATTGATTAATCAGTTGTCTCTCATTTTATAACTGAGGGACCCACACGAACCATTTGTAACAATCAAACCAATCATTTATTTTGAGCAGGTAGTTCAGTCCAAATTGAGAAATTGTTCTTGCTGTGTGTATGTAAATATATTATGCTACCATTTTATTATATTGTTGCACACTGCGAGTATTAACATGATTCCGCCACTTGACAATTTTACAAAGAGCAGTTGCTTGTTTGCTTGTTTTATTCATGGACTTCAAAAATGTGAACCAATAATTATATTTAACGACACGTTATTCTTATATTATTTTTTTTTATTTTCCAGGAGCAAGAAAGCCAAGTGAACAAGACCCCCGCCTACAAATACCTTTATTTGATATCATATTTCCATTTCTACCTGAGAAAATATTAAAACCTCTACGATTTGGAGTAAAATACGATCAGGTCTGTTACACCATTTTCAATATTCTTTTTGGTCAATGATTTCTGTCACTGTACAAATGCCTGTGTCCATGTAGAGTAAAACTGATTTCTTGAAATGAAGGCTTGACGCTTTGTACTGATACAAAAATCTAGACCTTATACTAACACTGCCTGCTAAGTTTTATCAGAATCTGATGAATGATTTAAGAATAGTTTGGCAATAAGATATTTGATCAACATACGTATGCACAGAAAGATGGACAGACAAACAGGAATCCCTCATACTTCTTACAAAACTTATCAGATTTTTATTTGGGTTAAAGGTACCATTATTTTAGCTAATGAATTATTTATTAGCCAATAAACGAAAGTTTAGGCATAGCACCACTACTGGAAACGTGAAATGTTTCCGTGAGGTATAATGTTTCCGTGAGGTAGCATTGGGATAGTTGTATAACTATGGAAGGGCAACCAGGTCAAAATTCTATTCCGCTATTGTACATATCTTAATTTCAAATGTTAAATTACTTTCAAGCGATTGATGCTGATATTATTTTCGGACTGTCTTTTTTATTGTGGTAATTTATATATATCTTCCTGATTGTTGTCTTTTTAGACAATCATTTCTTTAAATTTGTCGTGTTGACTTTACTATCCGACACCCGCAATCCGGTAGATCTATATTGCTTTCCGTTTACTGCAATCCGCGTTGTTGCCAATTCGATTGTGAAACTAAAAACTAGCTCTGTTTGTAAACGGTGTGACGGTACTTTTTTCCACACAACTTAAACGCTATAGGAAATTTCCGCCGAAACAGGATGCAAAGCGACTTATGAGCTAAAATGGCCCATACGCTGGGATCGCATACGTCATTGATTGTTGCGTTCTGCACAATCAGACTATCGTAACCGCCTTGGAAGCTCCTTATTCCAAGAGGTTCTTTAGGGGGAAATCGGAGATAGGAAACATGAAATACCAAACATGATCTACAATTTAGTTATACAATTGTGTTTTATGAATGAATAATAAAACGCATGAAATACCTTTATTTGTATTAATACAATATTTTTTTGTTAAAGAAATAGGTCTCGAAAAGATGACATATCACCAATTCAGGGACGTAGCTAGCCCAAAAAAATTATGTGCATGCCAACACTACTGGGGTCCAGGGGAATGCCCCCCTCGCGTGACTTTTTTGTGTGTATATTTAATACCATTGATATATATATATATATTGCACCAGAAAATGGATATAACAATGCAGATAGTACTGTATCTTTTTTTCTAAATCAGGTGGGTCCAATGGCGGATTGCACCAGTAAATTGATCACAATGCAGAAAGTAAACATCAGCCAGTGGACATCAGCATTATAAAGATATAGTATTACCTGCTTCAGAGATCCATTTACAGGTGCAATCCGCCACTGGACCTCATCTGATATAGAAATATAAATTACTTTCTGCATTGTTAGAACCATTTACTGGTGCAATCCGCCATTGGACCCCACCTGATATAGAAAAATGCAGTACTTTCTGCATTGTGAGATCCATTAACTGGTGCAATCCGCCATTGGACCTCACCTGATATAGAAATATACAATACTTTCTGCATTGTTAGAACCATTTACTGGTGCAATCCGCCATTGGACCCCACCTGATATAGAAATATACAATACTTTCTGCACTGTTATATCCATTTACTGGTGCAATCCGCCTTTGGACCTCACTTGATATAGAAATATACAATACTTTCTGCACTGTTATATCCATTTACTGGTGCAATCCGCCATTGGACCTCACCTGATATAGAAATATACAATACTTTCTGCACTGTTAGATCCATTTACTGGTGCAGTCCGCCATTGGACCTCACCTGATATAGAAAAATACAGTACGTTTTGCATTGTGAGATTCATTTACTGGTGCAATCCACCATTGGACCCTATCTGTTATAGAAATATACAGTCCTTTCTGCATTGTGAGATCCATTTACTGGTGTAATCCGCCCTTGGACCTCACCTGATATTGAAATATACAGTACTTTCTGCATTGTTAGATTCATTTACTGGTGAAGTCCGCCATTGGACCTCACCTGATATAGGAAGATACAGTACGTTCTGCATTGTGAGATCCATTAACTGGAAATATTACAGTCCTTTCTGCATTGTGAGATCCATTTACTGGTGTAATCCGCCCTTGGACCTCACCTGATATTGCAATATACAGTACTTTCTGCATTGTTAGATTCATTTACTGGTGAAGTCCGCCATTGGACCTCACCTGATATAGGAAGATACAGTACGTTCTGCATTGTGAGATCCATTAACTGGTCTACTTCGCCATTGGTCCTCAACTGATATAGAAAGATACTGTACTTTCTGCATTGTGAGATCCATTTACTGGTACAATCCCCATTGGACCTCAATGACTGGTTCAATCAGCCATTGGACCTCACCTGATATAGAAATAGTGGTAAGGTTAACTGATCGTCTGTAAGCGATCGATTGCATAAAAATGACGCTAAATGTTCAATCAATTAATCTATTTCAGAAAACTTTGCATTCTGTCATGTCAGCCCAAGTTATATAGTGTTACGATGGTTTCCAACGAATACCAACGTGGAGGTCTGACTGAACGACTTTTTACAAGCCATTTTTAAATAAAAATATAGGCCCTATATTCACGAGGGGTAGACATATATAATAAAAATATGTCCTCATATTAAGGAGAATTAACACATTCCCATCAAGTTTATAAATAGATCTATATTTATTTTTATTGTTGTTATACATGCATGGTAAGAAATATTCAGTCTCACATACGACATGTACAAGAACCATAAAAAAGGGAACTAGTGCTCACAGGCTAGGGTCTACTCACTTTAGGAGAAATATATATACAGAAAAAAACAATAAACAAATTTCTACCATTTGAACCAAAGTTTTTTTGTGGCTTTGAACACTGAAAATTTTGTTGTTTTTACTTTAAATTCACTCAGTGCATCGTATGCTTCTTGGACGGTACGGAATTGCAGGAAGGTCATCATGCTACCATGATTAGCCCATTTTGAAGTTATAGATCCCTTGAAATTAAAGTTTCCCCCAAGTTCCCTCTAAAATAATCTTCGTAAATCAAATGCTTCGAAAATGGGTGCAAGCGCCTGGATAAAAACGGCAAAAATCAATGATGTAGCATGGTTCTCGGGTACTGCGGCCTTAGGCCCGATCACGGATTGCATTTAGGCTTTCCCAACTAAATTTTTAACGCGACACCGTTTAAAGGCAGAGCTAGCAAAACTTGGAGGAACAGGTACTTGTAGTTTCGCAGTCGGATTACGTTTGTCGGAATACGGTTAAGCGGAACAGAAACCGCATATTACCATGTGACAGTAAGCACTTCGCAACTGTTTTATCGAGTATGACGAACAAAGTAATGGCGGAATTAAAATTACTAAATAAAACACAGGTCTTACAGCATTGTATGGTTTGATTAACAAAAACACAGAAAGACAGTTGTATTTAACAACAACAGAATAAGTAACAAGCGGAATAGAATTTTGACCTGGTTGGCCTTCCATACATGAAGGCAGTTACATGATTTTTGACGTCTACTTTCACTTTGTAAACAGCGTAAACACTTAACAGAAAAAAATCTCTTACAACCTACATGGCCCCTACTTTTCTCATCATATTTTGAAGTGCAGAGGTTGACAAACAATAAGATGTAAGTTTCACTTTATTTGGGTTCTTCAATGACTGACACGTCTGTAGACTTTTTTATTTACTATAGAATAAAGATCAACAAGAGCACCGCAACCGGGTGCAGACGCTCGTCCTTTTTTGCAAATCTATTCAGTAGGTCAAAGTCAATGAACTTTTTAAACATAATGGTGATTAGTTTAAAAAATCAATGCTATTACTAAAAATACAAGAACTTGTCCAAGACAGTATGGTCACATAACAACTGTGAAGATCAAATATAAACTGTGATTGCCAGAGTGCACACAACATCAAAAACACACAATTTTTAACAATTCACGGGCCAAATCAGCAAGTGCTAGATGCACACAAGGTCAAATAATGCAATTTTTGACAATTCAAGTGCAACAACTCAGACATTAATTACCCGATTTGGCCAGTTCAAGAACTTGTCCAAAACATTATGGTTATATAACAACTGTAAGTTTGGTGAGAATCAAATGAAAAATGCTGGTGCTAGAGTGCACACAAAGTCAAAAAGTGCATTTTTGACAACTGAAGGGCCATTTCTCTGACATTAATATTCTGACTTGGCCAGTGAAAGAACTTGTCCGAGATATTATGGTTATATAACTACTGTGTATCAAATGATGAGGATCAAATGAAAAATGCGGGTGCCAGAGTACACACAAGGTCAAATATTGCATTTTTTAATGTTTAAAGGGCCATTACTCCAACATTAATATTCCGATTTGGCCAATTCAAAATCTTGTCCGAGTTATTATGGTTATATAACTAGTGTTTAAGTTTGGTGATAATCAAATGAAAAATGCGGGTGCCAGAGTGCACACACGGTCAAATAGTGCCTTTTTCAATGTTTCAAGGGCCATAACTGTATCCAAAAAAGCATTACTTACCCTAAATCCTAGGACTTCCATATCTTCGCAAGACGCTTCCTGTAACATATATACATAATTAAGTCTATTTAACCATTCGTTACAACATGTATTATCTATGCAGACAGAATGTTAACCGTAAATTATCTTTTTGTTTAATCTCCAAACCTGTTTGCTTCAAGTATGCTGCACGTTTTTTTCATTTTAATTATCATTTATTTATTTTCCAGATAAAAGAAGAGAAAAATATTGTCCATACAGCAAATGATATACTCGGAGGGGAAATAAACTCATTCTTTGACATGGAACTAGAAGCCAAAAGCGATAAACCAGTCCAAATTGGAGACACAACAAATGTATCAGATGTGTACATTATAGAAACAGAAAAAAAAAGTTCACAAAATCACAATCAAAATGAAATCAGCGGCGGGAGCGTGTATCCACACATCTATAACATTACTTTTTGTTGGGAGAGAAAAATATTCAATAATTTGTACAGTATATTGTTTTACATTACGGTTTGCGTATCTGAACTCATTAACAATTAAAACAAGCAGACCATCTTTCAAACATATCTTCTGTAATTACAACACCTTACATCAAACATAACTTCTGTAGTTACAACACCTTACATCAAACATAACTTCTGTAGCTGCATCACCTTACATCAAACATAACTTCTGTAGCTACTGCACTTACATCAAACACAACTTTTGTAGTTACAATACATTAGTTCAAACATAACTTCTGTAGCTACTACACCTTACATCAAACATAACTTCTGTAGTTACTACACCTTACATCAAACATAACGTCTGTAGTTACTACATCTTACATCAAACACAACCTCTGTAGTTACAACACCTTACAGCAAACATGACTTCTGTAGTTACTACACCTTACATCAAACATAACTTCTGTAGCTACTTCACCTTACATCAAACATAACTTATGTAGTTACACCAACTTACATCAAACATAACTTCTTTAATTACAACACATTACAACAACCATATCTTCTGTAGTTACTACACCTTACAGCAAACATAACTTCTGAAGATACTACACCTTACATCAAACATAACTTCTGTAGTTACTACACCTTAGACCAAATATAACTTCTGTAGATACTACACCTTACATCAAACATAACTTCTGTAGTTACTATACCTTAGACCAAACATAACTTCTGTAGTTACTATACCTTAGACCAAACATAGCTTCTGTAGCTACTTCATCTTACATCAAACATAACTTCTGTAGTTACAACACCTTACATCAAACATAGCTTCTGTAGATACTACACCTTACATCAGACATAACTTCTGTAGTTACAACACCTTACATCAAACATAACTTCTGTAGATACTACACCTTACATCAGACATAGCTTCTGTCGATATGACACCTTACATCAGACATAACTTCTGTAGTTACTACACCTTACATCAAACATAACTTCTGTAGCTACTTCACCTTACATCAGACATAACTTCTGTAGATACTTCATCTTACATCAAACATTACCTCTGTAGTTACTTCTTCTTACATCAAACATTACTTCTGTAGTTACAACATCTTACATAAAAAATAACTTCTGTAGTTACAACACATAACATCAAACATAACTTCTGTAGATACTACACCTTACATCAGACATAACTTCTGTAGATACTTCATCTTACATCAAACATTACTTCTGTAGTTACAACACCTTACATCAAACATAACTTCTGTAGTAACAACACATAACATCAAACATAACTTCTGTAGATACTACACCTTACATCAGACATAACTTCTGTAGTAACGACACCTTACAGCAAACACAACTTCTGTAGTTACAACACATAACATCAAATATAACTTCTCAAGATACTTCACCTTACATCAGACATAACTTCTGTATTTACGACACCTTACAGCAAACACAACTTCTGTAGTTACTACACCTTACATCAAACACAACTTCTGTAGTAACATATTACATTAAACATAACTTCTGTAGCTACTTCACCTTACATCAGACATATCTTCTGTAGTTATGACACCTTACAGCAAACATAACTTCTGTAGTTACAACACCTTACATCAAACAGAACTTCTGTAGCTACTTCACCTTACATCAGACATAACTTCTGTAGTTACAGTACCTTACATTAATCATAACTTCTGTAGTTACAACACATAACATCAAACATAACTTTTGTAGCTACTACACCTTACATCAAACACAACTTCTGTAGCTACTTCATTTTACATCACACATTACTTCTGTAGTTACGACACCTTACATCAAACACAACTTCTGTAGTTACTACACCTTACATCCGACATCACTTCTGTAGTTACAACACCTTACAGTAAACATAACTTCTGTAGTTACATCACCTTACATCAAACATAACTTTTGTAATTACAACACATTACACCAAACTGAACTTCTGTAGCTACTTCACCTTACATCAGACATAACTTCTGTAGTTACAATGCCTTACATCAAACATAACTTCTGTACTTTCTAAACCTTACATCAAACATAACTTCTGAAGATACTTCATCTTACATCAAACATTACTTCTGTAGTTACTTCATCTTACATCAAACATTACTTCTGTAGTTACAACATCTTACATCATACATTACTTCTGTACTTACGACACCTTACAGCAAACATAACTACTGTTGTTACTATACCTTACATCAGACATAACTTCTGTAGTTACGACACCTTACAGTAAACATAACTTCTGTAGTTACAACACATAACATCAAACATAACTTCTGTAGATACTACACCTTACATCATACATAACTTCTGTAGTAACTACACCTTACATCAAACATTACTTTTATAGCTACATCACCTTACATCAAACATAACTTCTGTAGCTACTGCACCTTACATCAAACACAACTTTTGTAGTTACAATACACTAGTTCAAACATAACTTCTGTAGCTACTACACCTTACATCAAACATAACTTCTGTAGTTACTACACCTTACATCAAACATAACTTCTGTAGTTACTACATCTTACATCAAACACAACCTCTGTAGCTACAACACCTTACAGCAAACATGACTTCTGTAGTTACTACACCTTACATCAAACATTACTTCTGTAGCTACTTCACCTTACATCAAACATAATTTATGTAGTTACACAAACTTACATCAAACATAACTTCTTTAATTACAACACATTACATCAACCATATCTTCTGTAGTTACTACACCTTACAGCAAACATAACTTCTGAAGATACTATACCTTACATCAAACATAACTTCTGTAGTTACTACACCTTAGACCAAACATAACTTCTGTAGTTACTACACCTTACATCAAACATTACTTCTGTAGTTACTACACCTAACAGCAAACATAACTTCTGTCGATACTACACCTTACATCAAACATAACTTCTGTAGTTACAACACATTACTTCAAACATTACTTCTGTAGTTATTACATCTTACAGCAATAATATAACTTCTGTTGATACTACACCTTACATCAAACATAACTTCTGTAGTTACTATTCCTTATACCAAACATAACTTCTGTAGTTACTATACCTTAGACCAAACATAGCTTCTGTAGCTACTTTATCTTACATCAAACATAACTTCTGTAGATACTACACCTTACATCAGACACAACTTCTGTCGATATTACACCTTACATCAGACATAACTTCTGTAGTTACTACACCTTACATCAAACATAACTTCTGTAGCTACTTCACCTTACATCAGACATAACTTCTGTAGATACTTCATCTTACATCAAACATTACTTCTGTAGTTACTTCATCTTACATCAAACATTACTTATGTAGTTACATCTTACATCAAAAATAACTTCTGTAGTAACAACTCATAACATCAAACATAACTTCTGTAGATACTACACCTTACATCAGACATTACTTCTGTAGATATTACACCTTACATCAGACATTACTTCTGTAGATACTTCATCTTACATCAAACATTACTTCTGTAGTTACAACACCTTACATCAAACATAACTTCTGTAGTAACAACACATAACATCAAACATAACTTCTGCAGATACTACACCTTACATCAGACATAACTTCTGTAGTTACTACACCTTACATCAAACACAACTTCAGTAGTTACATATTACATTAAACATAATGTCTGTAGCTACTTCACCTTACATCAGACATGACTTCTGTAGTTATGACACCTTACAGCAAACATAACTTCTGTAGTTACAACACATTACATCAAACAGAACTTCTGTAGCTACTTCACCTTACATCAGACATAACTTCTGTAGTTACAGTACCTTACATTAAACATAACTTCTGTAGTTACTACACCTTATATCAAACATAACTTTTGTAGCTACTACATCTTACATCAAACATAACTTCTGTAGCTACTTCATTTTACATCACACATTACTTCTGTAGTTACGACACCTTACAGCAAACATAACTTCTGTAGTTACGACACCTTACATCACACATTACTTCTGTAGTTACGACACCTTACATCACACATTACTTCTGTAGCTACTTCACCTTACAGCAAACATAACTTCTGTAGTTATGACACCTTACAGCAAACATAACTTCTGTAGTTACAACACATTACATCAAACAGAACTTCTGTAGCTACTTCACCTTACATCAGACATAACTTCTGTAGTTACAGTACCTTACATTAAACATAACTTCTGTAGTTACTACACCTTATATCAAACATAACTTTTGTAGCTACTACATCTTACATCAAACATAACTTCTGTAGCTACTTCATTTTACATCACACATTACTTCTGTAGTTACGACACCTTACAGCAAACATAACTTCTGTAGTTACGACACCTTACATCACACATTACTTCTGTAGTTACGACACCTTACATCACACATTACTTCTGTAGCTACTTCACCTTACAGCAAACATAACTTCTGTAGTTATGACACCTTACAGCAAACATAACTTCTGTAGTTACAACACCTTACATCAAACATAACTTCTGTAGCTACTTCACCTTACAGCAAACATAACTTCTGTAGTTATGACACCTTACAGCAAACATAACTTCTGTAGTTACTTCACCTTACAGCAAACATAACTTCTGTAGTTATGACACCTTACAGCAAACATAACTTCTGTAGTTACAACACATTACACCAAACTGAACTTCTGTAGCTACTTCACCTTACATCAGACATAACTTCTGTAGATACAATACCTTACATCAAACATAACTTCTGTAGATACTTCATCTTACATCAAACATTACTTCTGTAGTTACTTCATCTTACATCAAACATTACTTCTGTAGTTACATCATCTTACATCAAACACAACTTCTGTAGTTATAACACATTACATCAAACATGACTTCTTTAGCTACTACACCTTACATCAAACATAACTTCTGTAGCTACTTCATCTTACATCAAACATAACTTCTGTAGTTACAACACATTACATCAAACATAACTTCTGTAGTTACAACACATTACATCAAACATAACTTCTGTAGTTACAACACATTACATCAAACATAACTTCTGTAGCTGCTACACCTAACATTAAAAGTCAGATAATCTGTATTTTACATCAGATCAGATGATGCTTTTTAACAAAGAGAATGTGTTCATGGTGCACATGACTGGCAACAGTAGAGCGGTTTTCTTGCATCTAATTTCTGACGTTCATGGTGCACGTGACTGACACCAGTAAAGCGGTTTGCTTTTGTCGACTTTCTGATGTACAAGGTGCACCTGACTGACAACTGTAGAGCAGTTTGCTTGCATCTACATTCTGGTGTACATGTTGCACGTGACTGACAACAGTAGAGCGGTTTGCTTGCAGTTTACATTCTGATGTACAAGGCGCACCTGACTAACAACAGTAAAACAGTTTGCTTTCATTTACTTTCGATGTTCATGATGCACAGTGACTGACAACAGTAGAGCAGTTTGCTTTCATCTACTTTCTGATGTACATGGCTCACCTGACTGACAACAGTAAAGCGGTTTGCTTGCGTCTCAAATCTGATGTACAAGGCGCACATGACTGACAACAGTAAAGCAGTTTGCTTGTGTTTACTTTCTGATGTACATGGTGCATGTGACTGAAAACAATAAAGAGGTTTGCTTTTGACTACTTTCTGATGTACAAGGCGCACCTGACTGATATCAAGTAGAGCGGTTTCGCTTGCATCTACTTTCTGATGTACAAGGCGCATCTGACTGACAACAGTAAAATGGTTCGCTTGCATCTACTTTCTGATGTACATGGCGCACATGACTGACAACAGTAAAGGGGTTTGCTTCCGTCGACATTCTGATGTACATGGTGCACGTGACTGACACAGTAGAGCAGTTTGCTTGTGTCTACTGTCTGATGTTCATGGCACACGTAACTGACAACAGTAGAGTGGTTTGTTTCAGTCAACATTCTGATGTACATGGTGCATGTGACTGACAACAGTAGAGCGGTCTGCTTGCGTCTACTTTCTGATGTTCATGGTGCACCTGACTGACGACAGTAGAGCAGTTTGCTTGCATCTACATTCTGATGTACATGGTGCACCTGACTGCAACAGTAAAGCAGTTTGCTTGCGTCTACTTTCTGATGTACATGGTGCACCTGACTGACGACAGTAGAGCAGTTTGCTTGCATCTACATTCTGATGTACATGGTGCACGTGACAGAGAACAGTAGAGCGGCTTGTTTGCATCCACTTTATGATGGACATGGTGCACGTGACTGACCACAGTATAGTGGCTTGCTTGGGTCGACATTTTAATGTACATGGTTCACATGACTGACAACAGTAGAGCTGTTTGCTTGCATCTAATTTCTGACATCTTGCATCTACTTTCTGATGTTCATGGTGCATGTGACTGACAACAGTAGAGCGGTTTGCTTGCATCTACTTTCTGATGTTCATGGTGCATGTGATTGACAACAGTAGAACGGTTTGCTTGCATCTACTTTCTGGTGTACATAGTGCACGTGACTGACAACAGTAAAACGGGTTGCTTGTATCTACTTTCTGATGTTCATGGTGCACGTGTCCTGACAAGAGTGGAGCAGTTTGTTTGCTTCTATTTTCTGATGTACATGGTGCACGTGACTGACAACAGTAAAGTGATTTTTTTTGCGTCTCCTTTCTGATGTTCCTGGTGCATGTGACTAACACAGTAGTGCATTTGCTTGCATCTACTTTCTATTGTTAATGGTGCACCTACTAGTAGAGCGGTAAGCCTGCAATTATTTTCTGATGTACGTGGTGCACGTGACTGACATTGATAGAGCAGTTTACTTGCATCTACTTTCTGATGTTCATGGTGCACGTGTCTTACTACAATGGAGCGGTTTGCTCGTGTCTACTTTCTGAAGTACATGGTGCACGTGACTGAGAATAGTGGGACGGTCTGCTTGCATCTACTATCTGATGTTCATTGTACACGTGACCGACAACAGCAGAGCGGCTTGACTGCATCTACATTCTGATGTACATGGTTCAGGTGACTGACAACAGTAGAGCGGTTTGCTTGCATCTACTTTTTGATGTTCATGGTGCACATCACTAACAACAGAAGAGCAGTTTGCTTGCGTCGACATTCTGATGTACGTGGTGCACGTGACTGACAACAGTAGAGTGGTTTGCTTGCGTCTACTTTCTGATGTTCATAGAACATGTGACTGACAATAGTAGAGCGGTTTGCTTGCATCTACATTTGGATTAACATGGTGCATGTGACTGACAACAGTAAAGCGGTTTGCTTGCTTCTACTTTCTGATGTACATGGTACACGTGACAGACAACAGTAGAGTGGTTTGTTTCCGGCTTTTTTCTGATATACATGGTACATGTGACTGACAACAATAGAGCGGTTTGCTTGCTTCTACTTTCTGATGTACATGGTGCACTTGACTGACAACAGTAGAGCAGGTTTGCTTGGGTCGACATTTTAATGTTCTTGGTTCACATGACTGACAACAAGTAGAGTGGTTTGCTTGCATCTACTTTCTGGTGTACATAGTGCACAGTGACTTGAAACAGTAAAGCGGTTTGCTTGCATCTACTTTCTGATGTTCATGGTGCATGTGACTGACAACACTTAGAGCGGTTTGCTTGCAACTACTTTCTGGTGTACATAGTGCACTGTGACTGACAACAGTAAAGCGGTTTGCTTGCATCTACTTTCTGATGTTCATGGTGCATGTGATTGACAACAGTAGAGCGGTTTGCTTGCATCTATCTTCTGACGTTCATGGTGCATGTGTCTGACAAGAGTAGAGTGGTTTGTTTGCTTCTATTTTTCTGATGTACATGGTGCACCTGACTGATGACAGTAGAGCAGTTTGCTTGCATCTACATTCTGATGTGCATGGTGCATGTGACTGACAACAGTAGAGCTGTTTGCTTTCATCTACTTTCTGACGTTCATGGTGCACGTTACTGACAACTGTAGAGCGGTTTAGCTTACATCTACTTTCTGATGTACATGGTGCACGTGACTGACAACAGTAGAGCGGCTTTGCTTGCATCTACATTCTGATGTACATGGTGCACGTGACTGACAACAGTAGAGCGATTTGCTTGCGTCTTCTTTCTGATGTTCATGGTGCATGAGACTGACAACAGTAAAGCGATTTGCTTGCAGTCTTCTTTCTGATGTTCATGGTGCATTTGACTGACAACCGTAGAGCGGTTTCCTTCATCTACATTCTTACATTTATTATGCACGTTACTGACAACTGTAGAGCGGTTTGCTTACATCTATTTTCTGATGTTCATGGTGCACATGACTGACAACAGTAGAGCGGTTTGCTTGCATCTACATTCTGAGGTACATGGTGCACGTGACTGACAACAGTAGAGCGATTTGCTTGCATCTTCTTTCTGATGTTCATGGTGCATGTGACTGACACAGTAGAGTGGTTTGCTTTTCATTTACTTTATGACAGTTCATGGAGCACTGTGACTGACAACTGTAGAGTGGTTTGTCTTCATCTGCTTTCTTATGTTATGGTTCTACGTGACTGACAACAGTAGAGCGGCTTGCTGGTGTCTATTTTCTAATGTTCATGGTGCACGTGACTGACAACTGTAGAGTGGTTTGCCATTGTCTACTTTCTGATGTTTATGGTGCACGTGACTGCCAACAGTATAGTGGTTTGCTCTCGTCGACATTCTGATGTTCATAGTGCAAAGTGACTAACCACAGTATAGCTACTTGCTTGCGTTTACTTTCCGGATGTTCATGGTGCACGTGACTGATAACAGTTGGGCGGTTTGCTTGCATTTTCTTTCTAATGTGATTTGTTGATTTAGATTAGCTGGAATTGGATGTTCTATGCACAATTGTCATTGAAAACTGCCTTGAATGTCTGATTGACTGCAACAATTAGTTAGTTGCCTTCACAATATTGAGGCTTGTTTTCATTGGTCAATAATCATTACTAATAATGGTGTGGAGCAGGGCTCTACTACATGTGGAATAATAAAACAAAGGATTTGAACTGTGTAAAAATATGCTGCTTTACTTTGATACAAACTTTGAAGAAACATAGCTTTTACATTCAATCATAATGTATTAAGTTAAAATGGTTTCACTGACATATGTATAGTTTTTATTAACACTGATTGTACAAAAAATAAAATATCAGTCAGAACTTATTGAGAATGTGAAATATTTACATATATATATATATATATATATATATATTCATTTGCAACACTTAAACATATAAAACATTAATTGAAAAGCAAATTGATATTATTGGATCTCCTGGCCAACATGTTTATACAATTTTCATAAATCATTTTATTTCCCAACGGTGGTTATGGTGTCTACAAAAAAACAAGATTTTACATAGTGTAATAAGGGCCATTTGGATAAGCATATCAAATGTTTTAATACAAGCGAGAGTGGTAGTGTTATGGATAGAGAGTGGCTGCTCATGCCAGAGGTTGTCGGGTTCAATCCCCAACTGGACCCGATGCCTCTCATAAAACAACACTCAGTACTGGTTCTAGCCAGGAAGCGGACTCGAGAGCGGTTTATATAAGCTCTGAGCTTTCATCGCAATCGAGCTTAAATAAAATGTATATACTTAATGTTTTAATAGAAATTATATATAATTATATTCACTTGCACTTATTTAGTTTCTTATCAGTCTCTTCTCAGAAGTGTTATTATAAAGGACGAGGATATTATACTTTTTCAGAACACTTTGATAATATTCCCGAGCAAGCACGGATGTCGACCACACTTTCCGACACTTGGAGACCTGAAATTGCGTGTCAGCTTGTCTTTGCTGTGTTTTAACATGAACTGAACTGTCCTCTTCCCTTCCTGTCAATGCTCTCTATCATTGTATGAAGTTTCAAATCATTCAATTATGCTCCAAACAAGGGGAAATAACAAAGGGGAATAATTCTAATTCGTGATAATTATAGCATAATAAACATAATAACAAAGGGAATAATTATATAAAGACAGAAGAAAGAGTTATGCTTCCTACACACTGCACTTACTCTCATTCCTTCTATCAATGTGTGAAATATCAACTTAATCTCTTGAACACTTTTTGAGTTATGTTCCGCACTAGCATAATAAAATATAATAAAGGTAGATACTTCAAAAATGGGCAAGGTAGAGCTGTAGTTCTTGGACAACGCACTTTCTCTCAAAGTCCTCTATCCTTGTGTGAAATATGAACCAAATCCCTTGAATAATTATTGAGTAATCTTTATGACATTTATACTAGAAGTGATAAATGGGGATAATTGAAAAAATGAGGCAAGGTAGAGTTATTGTACTTAGACACTACACTTCCTCTTTATGTCCTATGTCTTTGTATGCAATTTGAATTAATTCCATTCAGCTCATTTAGAGTTTTGCCTAGGACAATGCCGATACACTTCCTCTCAATGTCCTTAGTCATTGTGTGAAGATTCAACATAATCCCTTGTATAATATTGGAGTTACGTTCCGGACAAAAGTGTAAATTTAATAAAGGGAGATAACTCAAAAAGTAAACAAGGTAGAGTTATGATTCTTGTACACTGCAATTCATCTCAATGTCCTCAGTCAATGTGTGAAGATTCAACAAAATCTCTTGAATTAGTTTTGGAGTTATGCTCTGGACAAAAGTGTAAATTAATGAAGAGAGATTATTAAAAATGTAAGCAAGCACTGCATCTCCTCTCAATGTTCTCTGTCATTGTGTGAAGTTTCAACAAAATCCCTTGGATAGTTTTGGAGTTATGCTCCAGACAAGTAAATTTGATAAAGGGAGATAATTCAAAATATCGTCTCGATGTCGGCTGCCATTGAATGAAGATTCAACAAAATCACTTGAATAGTGTTGTAGTTATACTCGAAACAAAAGTGTTACGGACGGACGTACTTATGAGAGGGATGTTATGGGTGTAGGTTTTTATCTGTTATAGAAACATCTTTTATTTCATAAAACAAAATCTATTTTCTTTCTAACCCTAATGTCACAAACCTTGAGATCCAACCCTAATGACACTAAAAAAGAATGAAATTGGTAAAATAAAAGTAAAAGAAAAATGTGTAAAAAATTCCATTCCATACACATATGAGACTTGTGGGTTGATGTTTTTTACACTCACAAGTCCAACGCACTGCACAATGCCATTCTGTACTCACAACACAACCCACAATGTACCCCGGGCGCGTGCGGACGGATGGACTCACGGACGGACGGAGACCATTACCATATCCAGCTTCGCCTTTGGCGAAACCGCTGGACCACATCTAATTACAATAAAATACCAATTTGGCACTACTTGGAAAATATGACAGCTTGAACGAATTAAGATTATTACACTCTGGCAATGTTCTCATTACATCCGGTTCAATATTTTCAGTGGTACCTTCCTTGGAATCTTTTGTAGATAATTGGTGGCTACTTTCATCTATATTTGCGTATATCATTTTGAGAGTTGTTTGATGTCAGCATCTATTTGTTCATCCAATAATTCAATTTCACATTTAACTCTGTAAAGCATGCTAATAAAGTACCATCAGTTGTGTTGGTATCAAAAATAGTGCTTGAAAATCAACACTTCAGCTTCTTAATTTTTAGCCAGGCTTTGTATTCTCCAAAGCAATCAAAATGGCTTTGACAAATGTGATTTTAAGGAAGATAACTTCCTTTTCTAATCCATGTCCAGAAATGTGATGTTCAGGGAGATAAAAAATGTATTGTTGGGCATTCAAATTATTTCGTGATGATAATATGATGCAGGTATCGACCACGTTGTTTCCTTCTACACAAAGTTCAATTCGGCTTCCGCTCGTCATAATCCTCTGAAATTAAAAGAAAATACTTTAGAGATTCGAACCCACGGCCCCTGCGGCATCAGGGGCCGTGGGTTCTAATCTCCAAAGTGGCAAAAAATATTTCCGAAATTGTCCGTGGTCAGCTGAATAAGACATGTGTCACTCCTCTCCACTGAGTCATTTAAAAGAAGGAACAGTACAAAATATTGAATATAAAAGAAAATTGTTATTGAAACATTTTTGATTATCATTACATATGTATATCTCCTGCTTATCATTAACAAACATTTCATTGAAACACAGCTAAAACGTGGACGTAGTCGCTGTACAAATATGACAGTCAACAGAAAAATAAAAAGTCCAAGGACAATAACTCTGGATGTAAACATTTCAAGCACAACTACTAATTATGTTGACCATGAATATAAAGTGTCATTGAAATTCAACAAAAATGTGGAAGTATTTCGCGCCACAAGTTCAAGTATACTAATCTGCAGAAAAAAATAAATCCAAAGGCAAAAACTTTGAATATTAAGGGTCAAGGTTATAACAAAAAGTATGTCACCTACAACCACACATCCTAACCATGTACACAAAGTTTTATTGGAATCCAACATAAACTGTAGAAGTAGAGCCACCATATTTAAAATTCTGTAAAATAAAACCGACTAGGTGACTATTACAGCCCCGCCTAAATTTCGTTTGTGGATAATATCTTGTTTTTCGAGTGTGGCCATCATCTTAATTTCAATCTACTAAAAATAATGTGGTTGACATCTTTACTATGTTTATGCTATAAAATCATGTATTTGCAATTTTTTTATAATATATAAAGTCGTATTTGGGGCTAAAATATTGAATAAAGGTCCAATTCATTTCAAAACTCGGCAAAGATAAGCTTAAATGAGATTTCAGATCTGCAAATATTGTGTTCAACATCTGTGCTGTTCCGGAAATATTATCGAAGTGTTCTCAAAAAACAAAGCATTTTCGTCACATGTAATAACATCACTGGAAAGAAAATATATTGACATCTTCTTTGCCCTTTATTGTTTGTAAATTGCTTCATTAATAAAAATGTTATGTGAGATTTCTTACCTAAATGCCTAAATATTCGCCTAAATAATTGGTGTGGCAACATCATTTTGTGGTCACGTGATATTTTTTTGTTTCCCCCCACCATGAATGGAGTTAAAAGAGAGTTATGATGGATTGATCTAGCCAGTAACTCCTACTTAATGCACAACTCCCTTTCAAACCTCCAATAATTGTTGCCCGCTCCAACATTAATTATTTTATTTGACTAATTCAAGAGCTTGTTCAACATCTGATGTATAAATATATATAACTAGTATGTATCTAAATGTTTTCAATATATATATAGTGCATAAAAGGTAAAATATTGTAATTTTTTATGATTCAATGACTATTTTTATTCAAAACGTGTTGACTGATTTATTTTCACTGTTTATAGTATTTTCTAATATATTTTTAATAATCAACTTAGTTTTCTTTTCTATTCATTCATTTATTTTTTCGTGAATGGTTTTAATTTTATTTTACCAATATTTATTTAATATAGATAAACTTCAGATCTATTTGCTTAACGGGTACCATATTACATACGTGTGTCGATCATAAAACTGCATTCATTATGATTCAAGGGCCATTATTAAGAACATGGGCGTAGGAGCGATTCAATTATTTGGGGGAGGCAACCTGAGGAGGGAATAAAATATGGGGGGTTGGGGGCCAAAGTATATTCAAGATCAAATAGTGTCATTATTGACAATGCAAGGGGGCCATCACTAGCACATGAAAATAAATTTTGGTTTGACCTATTTATGCATCTGCCATTCAAAGAATGATAAAGGGGTGTTCAGTTTGAAATAAGTTTTGTTTCCAATCAAGAACTTTTTGTGCATTTAACTAATATTCAGTGTGTAGCTGTATACTCATTAAGTACAGGCCAATTTAATATTTGTCATCTTCAGTGAAATTCTACACAAGTCATGGCCCCTTTTTTACTTTGCTTAATTTTTGGTAAAAAAAATGTTTCGGATCAGATAACAAGTTAGCACGCTCGAAGTATTCCTGAGTAAAACCAGTACGAAGTCTATGGATAAAGTGTCTTGCTCAAGGACACTTCAAATAACTGCGGCGGAGGATCGGACCCACAACCCAAAGATCTTGGATCCAACGATTTTGCCTTTCAACAGCCTATGAAGATCGTACAGTCATATAACTACTATGCAACTTTCTTTAATTAAGATCTTGTGAAAACTACAGATGCTTGAGCGCGCACATTTATTTCCATGCAGAGACAGCGTTCATCTTTGTCTTGTGAATTTCATGAAATATTAAGAAAGTGACCTGTTGTGGACACTTTTCTATCGATTTTTACACCAGTCCATAGTATCAGGTCACATCAATTCTCTGCCACATGCAATTACATAATGATCGCAACCCCTCAAATCCACGCTC
This sequence comes from Panopea generosa, assembly GCA_029582155.1. NCBI lineage: Eukaryota > Metazoa > Mollusca > Bivalvia > Adapedonta > Hiatellidae > Panopea > Panopea generosa. The sequence goes on from CM055895.1 coordinate 24,688,987, forward strand.
AACTTAAGTGATGAACACGCCCCTTAAATCCATTTAATCCAATGAAAACTTCTGAGGAGCGCGCGAAATATTTATTTTTATACAAACAGTGCTCAGTGTATGCGCTCATGTTTATCATATAACTTCTACCTGATACATAGTTATTATTGTGTTTGGTATGCAAGAAAAAGAATCATTCATGGCTTTTTCGGTTCGGTTAGAAAATTCTTACCCTTGGGATAACTGTTTTCACGGGAACTCGGCAGAGCATTGCTCCTGCCAAAACAGTTATCCCTCGGGACAAAATTTTCAATCCGAATCTCAAACCTATGTAAGATTCTTATAATATTTCATGAGTTTGAGGTGTGGATGGTTAATTCCAACCCTAGGGATAACTTTTAGTGGTAACAAGGCTCTGTTGAGTCACCGCCCAAAAAAATTATCCCGAGGGACAAAACTTTCCATCCGCACCGAAAAAATCCATGGAAGATACATTTTCTTGTGTACAACCCTAACTGTATGGTTATTAAAGATGTTTACATCTAATCATCACACTGGAGTGAGTAGTCGAGTGGTAGAGCACCTAACCCACGATTGGAGTGTCGTGGGTTCGACCCTCCGCTACGGCTTTATGTGTTGTTCTTGAGCGAGACACTTTTTCCGCATATGCTTAGTACTGGTTCTAACCAGATAGCCTTAAAGACTTTAAGCGCAATTTGTCCAAGTTGTAAGAACTTGTTTCACAATCGAAGTAAAATAAATACGTTTAAACTAATCATTACATTGTACTATTGGTGTTGACTATAACTTGGGTTTAAAAACAACAACTTTTGGGCATTCCCGCTTGATTGCACAAAAATGCTCTGAGACAAGTTCTTAGTTTTCATATTGTTAAAGTTAATTTCTTTCACAATACGACTGAATAAAAACAGGGGGAAAACAGCGAAACCATTCGAAAAATACGTACCACAAGATGTCGCTGTTAACCAGAAACTGCAGTACTATATTAAAAAAAACAAAGCTTAAAGGAAAGCTGAGACTTCATAGATCAATTGTACATACATGTATTTTTGAAAAATTATGACAGATGTCTAAAAATTCAATACTACTGGGGCCAATTTTGACCCTAGTCATGGCTTGAACAAATTATTACATGAAAAATTTCAAAGCTCCAGGCCTTGTACATTCAGAGAAGAAGATTTTTGAACCCCTGATAAACCCCTGGGGTGGAGCCAAATTTAACCGGGTCATCATTTGAACAAACTTGAGAGAGTTTTGTGTATGAATGCTTCACACAAAATTGGGTGAAAATGGTTTCAGAGAAGAAGTCATTTGGACTGACCGATGGACGAAGGTAGATCACAATAGATAATTCTGATTCTCATGCCATCCTTTCTACTGAATGAGGAATTCCACCATATTTATTACATGCCATTGTTTTTACTGAATGAGGAATTTCACCCTATTTATTACATGGTATCTTTTATACTGAATAAGGAATGTCATTATGTTTATGTCATGCCATCCTTTCTACTGAATGAAGAATACCATCATTTTTAAGGAATGCCATCCTTTCTTCTGAATGAGGAGTTCCACAATATTAATTACATATCATCCTTTCTACTGAATGAGGAATGCCATCATCTTGAAGTCATGCCATCCTTTCTTCTGAATGAGGAATGCCATCATATTTAAGTCATGCCATAATTTCTACTGAAAAAGGGATGCTACCATATTTATAACATCATCCTTTCTACTGAATGAGGAATGCCACCATATTTATAACATGTCATTCTTTCTACTGAATGAAGAATGTCATCATATTTATTACATGCCATCCTTTCTACTGAATGAAAACTGCTATCATATTGAAGTCATGCCATCTTTTCTACTGAATGAGGAATGCCATCATATTTATTGCATGCCATCCTTTCTACTGAATGAGGAATGTCATCATATTTATGTCATGTCACCCTTTCTACTGAATGAAGAATGCCATCCTATTTAAGTCATGCCATCTTTTCTACTGAATGAGGAATTCCACCATTTTTATTACATGCCATCCTTTCTACTGAATGAGGAATGCCATCATATTGAAGTCATGCCATCTTTTCTTCTGAATGAGGAATGCCATCATATTTCAGTTATGCTATAATTTCTACTGAATAAGGGATGCCACCATATTTATTTCATGCCATCCTTTCTACTGAATGAGGAATTCCACCATATTTATTACATGTCATCATTTCTACTGAATGAGGTATTTCACCATATTTATGTCATACCATCCTTTCTACTGAATGAGGAATGCCATCATATTTATAACATACCATCCTTTCTACTGAATGAGGAATGCCATCAAATTAAAGTCATGCCATCCTTTCTACTGAATAAGGAATGCCATCATACATGTATTTATTTCATGTCATCCTAATTACTGAATGAAGAATACCACCGTATTGATAACATGCCATCCTTTCTACTGAATGAGGAATGCCATCATATTAAAGGCATGCCATCCTTTCTACTGAATGAGGAATGCCATCATATTTATTATAAGTCATCCTTATTACTAAATGAGGAATACCACCATATTTAGTACATGTCATTCTTTCTACTGAATGAGGAACGCCATCATATTTATAACATGTCATCCTTATTACTGAATGAGGAATACCACCATATTTAAGTCATGCCATCTTTTCTACTGAATGAGGAATGCCATCATACATGTATTTATTTCATGTCATCCTTTCTACTGAATGAGGAATACAACCATAATAATAACATGCCATCCTTTCTACTGAATGAGGAATGCCATTATATTAAAGGCATGCCATCCTTTCTACTGAATGAGGAATGCCATCAAATTTATTATATGTCATCCTTATTACTGAATGAGGAATACCACCATATTTATTACATGTCATCCTTATCACTGAATGAGGAATACCACCATATTTATAACATGCCATCCTTTCTAATGAATGAGGAATGCCATCATATTAATTACATGTAATCCTTTCTACTGAATGAGGAATACCACCATATTTATTACATGTCATCCTTATTACTGAATGAGGAATACCACCATATTTATTACATGTCATCCTTTCTACTGAATGAGGAATGCCATCATATTTATTACATGTAATCCTTTCTACTGAATGAGGAATACCACCATATTTGTTACGTGTCATCCTTATGACTGAATGAGAAATACCACCATATATATTACATGTCATCCTTTCTACTGAATGAGGAATGCCATCATATTTATTACATGTCATCCTTTCTACTGAATGAGGAATGCCATCATATTTATTACATGTCATCTTTTCTACTGAATGAGGAATGCCATCATATTTAAGTTATGCCATCCTTTGTACTGAATGAGGAATGCCATATTTAAATCATGCCATCCTTTCTATACAGAATGAGGAATTCCACTTTACTAATTACATATCATCCTTTCTACTAAATGGGGAATGCCATCATGTTTAATATACTGAACAGAACAGCCAATCTGACACTTTTGTATTTCAAGTATCTTCTTCAAAATATTGAGTAGCATTATTTAAAGTGTGTATATGACATTAACAGAGAATATGTATTGATTTTACATAGCCTAAAAGTTTTCTTATTCAAATCCAATTTTCATTGATATTACTTTATACTTTTAGACAAAATACATAAAATGCCAGGTGGGGGGTTAGCTGTTCCGCTCGTTCAGTATACATGCCATCCTTTCTACTGAATGAAGAATACCATCATATTTAATACATGCCATCATTTTCTTTTTATTTAAGCAAAACAAAATAAGAAGATAATAAATAAAAAAGATAATGTTTATCATTTTTTTTCTTTTTAATGCTTTTTCTCTATAATGTATAACAAAGTAGCAAACAGGACATAAGAGGGGTATTCAAAAAGTTTTGAGACTAACGCACTTCCGTAGAAATTATTACAAAGTTTTTGTGTACTTTCAATAGCCATAGTTATGCAAAGTTATAAGCGTCAAAACACAGGCGCCCCAAAACTTCATTGTCTACTAGGAACATTGCTGCAGTAGAAGCTGAAGACTTGCGCTACACAGTTTCGTAGATAGCTGCATCAGTGGGTATTTCATTTGGGAAGTGTTCAAATTTTTTTTACAATACTTACAATTATCAAAGGTATGTGCACAGTGGGTACCCCACCTTCTGTCGAAAGAGCAAAAGGCCCAACGGGTGAAATGTTGTAAAGAGCTTTTGAAAGTGTACAAACATGCTATTGAAAGATGACTTAATGAGCTCCTCACAAGTGATGAAACATGGATCTATTATTTCAAGCCTTGAAGACAGGTAAATAATGAATAGCGGCTAAAGAAAGGACAAGAAAGACCGATTATAGCAAAACGAACTCTATACACGATATTCTTCAATTCCAAAGTTCCTTTTGTGCAAATACCCAGTGCACCTGGCAGATCTGTTACTGAAAATTTTTAAGAGATAGGGTATTGAAATCAGTGAAAAAATATTATGTTAGACTTCGCCCACAGACTGATTTGAGGGGTATCTGTCTTATCCATGACAACACATCTGCACACGAGTAATATTGTGCAGCAGTTTCTTCGGGACCAATAAGTCAAACAATTGCAGCACCCTCCATACTCGCCAGACTCTTTCCTGTATTGAAAAAGATGCTTGCTGGCATCGCTACCTCTCCAGTAGCACTCTTGGCAGTGCTGTGTATCAGTGTCTACAGAGTATGCCAAGGGCAGACTACTCTGAGACTTTCATGTTATCGGATATCTTGGATGGTAAAGTGCATTTCTGTTAAGGGAGAATATTTGCTGTAAATCAGCTTTAGTCTTATTTTATAAGGCCAGTCTAAAAACTTATTGAATACCCCTCGTATTTAACAATACTAAAGTTTAAAAACTCTTGAAGATTTAAATAATCATACAAACTTCTCCAGCAGACAGAGATACAAAGACAAAAACAATGTTTCTCTCTTCCAAATGTCAACGATGATGTTATCACTATGGTTGATTACATGTAGTTATTAACATCAATATAAGTTCACAAAAAAACCCTACTGCTGCTTCAAATACAAACTGTTTCATGTGACATTTCAGCAGATGAATGTTCTTATCATTGTCAGCACTAACTGATGACTTGGTACATAAGCTCACGGCCAAAGTTCATCAAACATTTGAGAGTTGATTTCAGACTCTAAATCTCAAATTACTGCAGCCTTTCATGAGCGACGTTTACCATAACTGATATTTCAATGATATCCCCCTCCCATTAAAAACTGTATTTTCATCATTTTATGATTTCAAACAGTAGATTTTCTATATATATAATTTAATTCTATGAATAATACAGTGAAAATATCATTTTTAATTTCATTCTTTTTAACAATGAAATTAATAAAACTAAATAATTCACTGACAAATCACTGAAAAATCTCTTCACAAAATTTATCATAAAATATAAGCAATCTTATAATAGGAATATGCTCAATTAGTATTAACTTGATAAATATCATTTGAAATTTTTATGCCAGAGGTTACACAATGACTAATGGAAACTGCTCCTCATTGTAAATATGCATTGCCAACCCCCTCGTTGTGTCTGGTATGGTTCCTTGAAGGTTAAAGTTACAGAATCTGACATGGATAAGATTCATTTTTTCAGTTTATCTTATAAATGAAGAGATATTTGAATAATTGTTAATGCCTCGCATTGCATAAAAATATGGCACCAAATTGATGAAACTTCATTTCCAACACGTTTTTGTGTCCATAAACTGCAATAGCAAATAGAAAATCACCAGTTGTGTATGCTTAAGTATGTATTACATAATGGAAGAAAGAAGGTGGTTGGTGAAACGGTTTCTTCGGAAGTCGTTTCAATCTGTTGAACTATGAGGCGATTTTTACTACTGTTTATTTAGCTTTCCAAATCGGTCTTTAGCTTTGTTTAAATCCCAATTCAACCATTGTACTTGCTTATAAGTTAAACGACGACAAATGAAGACACACATAGTAAAAAGAAATACAGAAAAAAATGTGATTGTTATGGAGATCGGGGTATAGAAATCTGAGCTGATACAGAAATCATGCTTTGTAGTTTGGTGGCTCAAATTAGAGACTTGAAAGATTTCCAAGATGGTGATATTATGGGAATCTATATATATCCAAACAATGTGGAAAGAAAAGATAAATAAACACCGTCGATGCCTGCAGATCAAATATAGGTTGGGGCATATGTGGTATATGTAGAATATATTATTGGTGAACTGAAATGCTATAAAAGTATTAATACCATTTGTATACAACCTAGTAATTATATACATGGGGCAGATATTAACTCTTCAATATTGGTGGTAAATAAGGTTAGGTTAAGGGTTGTTTTAAACTGAATACCGAAAGACGACAGACGACTAACAAACTACCTCTAGTTGGACTCAGTGGGGCATGTATGAAGGAAGGTATTTAAAATGTCCATATTCCTGATGTGAATTGTATACTGTAGTTTGCTGTATCTGTGCATCTGAAATGGTATTGTTATGTACACATAATTTCCTGTTTAACAAGGCATTCTTTTATTTGGGATATATATTACTTTTGTCAAATAATGTTCTGATAATTAAATACCATCTGCTTTAAAACACTATCTCAAAATGTACATTTGAGAGAAAACAACAGAATTTATTCATAATCATAATTACAGTAAACCATTAATACATTTCCATTATAGCAGTATGTCAATATCGAGCGTTAATGGTCTGCTTTAAATCGAATTCTGAAGAAAATAATTTGAGAACACCCCATTTGGCCAAGATTGGTTATCCCCTTTCCATGCCAGCGTAAGATGTAAACCTCTAGACTTTTATTGGTTCTACCTAAGTTTTGTTATAAATGTAAAGTAACTAATCTTACTATAATCAATGATAATTCAACCATATAATTGCAAAGCACTCGCTTGGTCTGTGGGCAAGAAAAATAATCTCTAGCTCTTTTCAGATAAATAATCAAAAATGCGCATGATGATTTGTGAAATGTATCATTAATATTTTCCCTTCAAATCTATAAAAATAAGTTAAACTAGTTAACAGAATCTGGTGCCACAATAGCAAATAGATAGCCAGTGCCATAGTTTAGCAGAAACATGTTAACAGGAGCTGTTTGTTTGAAATTGAGCTGTAGATTCAATAAGTGTATAGTTTGTGGCAAGTAGAAATAAGTATAGCTATCAACCATGGATGACACATTTTCTTTTCATTTTATGAAAAACTATACATTTAAAAATTATCTAGTATTTTATTTTACTGAAAAATGTGATTTGCAACAGAATGTGTCAGAAATCAATTTGTTTGACAAGGCAAATATCTAAACAAACATCTACTTTATAAAAACATGCACAGGCATTAAGATAAATTGTTTTCAGCTTCGTGTAGACGTTTCAAGAGCAAAGAGGGGGTTGGCAACTTAACTTTTGCAGTGAGGAGTCATTTTGATTAGCCACCATGGGTTATGACTCCATACACAAAAGGACTATATTAATGCAACACTTACATATCAATACAAAACAATTAATTGTTTAATAGATAGATGCATTTTATTATAATGCTACCAAATGTCTGAAATTTTTACTCCATAGTTGCATTGTGTATAAAGGCTAGCCCTTCCTTTCCAACAGCAACAAGTTTACAAACATTTGGAACACTGTCACATGTTTACTGTCACAAGCTTCAGGATTACTTCCACCAGCTACTGGTTTACCGACTGTAGATGATTATTGCTGAGGAATGCCAAATCTCCTTTAGAACATCTGTTGGCATAATGACCTTTTTCTCCACACTGAAAATACATATAAATGGAAGTGAATTAAAGGATTGTCTATTAAAACTCATATTCTAGTGCCTAAACACAATTTCATGTGCTTTGTTAATTTGACACATTTAGTTTTATTGGAAGAGGAACATTTCAAAATGAATTCAAGTGGAAGCAATGCCCTTCCACAAGTAAGTGATAAACTTTCTCACATGAGTTTTCTGGATCAAGTGATGTTGAATACTTGGAACTTTTAATCAAAATGCCATATAAGCAATAAAATATTAAAATATATACATGTATACCATTGTCAAGTACTACATTAGTAACAACCTTACAATGGCACTACAAAATACATGTGTACAATTGTCAAGTACTACATTAGTAACAGCCTTACAATGGCACTACAAAATACACCTGTACAATTGTCAAGTATTACATTAGTAACAGCCTTACAATGGCACTACAAAATACACATGTACAATTGTCAAGTACTACATTAGTATCAGCCTTACACTGTCACTGCAAAATACACGTGTACAATTGTCAAGTACTACATTAGTGACAGCCTTACACTGGCACTACAAAATACATGTGTACAATTGTCAAGTACTACATTAGTGACAGCCTTACAATGGCACTACAAAATACACATGTACAATTGTCAAGTACTACATTAGTAGCAGCCTAACAATGGCATTACAAAATACACATGTACAATTGTCAAGTACTACATTAGTAGCAGCCTTACAATGGCACTACAAAATACATGTGTACAATTGTCAAGTACTACATTAGTGACAGCCTTACAATGGCACTACAAAATACACGTGTACAATTGTCAAGTACTAAATTAGTACCAGCCTTACAATGGCATTACAAAATACATGTGTACAATTGTCAAGTACTACATTAGTATAAGCCTTACAATGGCACTACAAAATACACTTACAATGGCACTACAAAATACACATGTGCAATTGTCAAGTACTACATTAATAACAGCCTTACAATGGCACTACAAAATACACGTGTACAATTGTCAAGTACTACATTAGTTACAGCCTTACAATGGCACTACAAAATACACGCGTGCAATTGTCAAGTACTGCATTAGTAACAGCCTTACAATGGCACTACAAAATACATGTGTACAATTGTCAAGTACTACATTAGTAACAGCCTTACAATGGCACTACAAAGTACACATGTACAATTGTCAAGTACTACATTAGTAACAGCCTTACAATGGCACTACAAAATACATGTGTACAATTGTCAAGTACTACATAAGTAACAGAATTACAATAGCACTACAAAATACACGTGTACAATTGTCAAGTACTACATTAGTAACAGCATTACAATGGCACTAGAAAATACACGTGTACAATTGTCTAGTACTACATTAGTAACAGCCTTACAATGGAAATACAAAATACACGTGTACAACTGTCAAGTACTACATTACTAACAGCCTTACAATGGCACTACAAAGTACACATGTACAATTGTCAAGAACTACATAAGTAACAGCCTTACAATGGCACTACAAAGTACACGTGTACAATTGTCTAGTACTACATTAGTAACAGCCTTACAATGGCACTACAAAAAACACATGTACAATTGTCAAGTACTACATTAGTAACAGCCTTACAATGGCACTACAAAATACACCTGTACAATTGTCAAGTATTACATTAGTAACAGCCTTACAATGGCACTACAAAATACACATGTACAATTGTCAAGTACTACATTAGTATCAGCCTTACACTGTCACTGCAAAATACACGTGTACAATTGTCAAGTACTACATTAGTGACAGCCTTACACTGGCACTACAAAATACATGTGTACAATTGTCAAGTACTACATTAGTGACAGCCTTACAATGGCACTACAAAATACACATGTACAATTGTCAAGTACTACATTAGTAGCAGCCTAACAATGGCATTACAAAATACACATGTACAATTGTCAAGTACTACATTAGTAGCAGCCTTACAATGGCACTACAAAATACATGTGTACAATTGTCAAGTACTACATTAGTGACAGCCTTACAATGGCACTACAAAATACACATGTACAATTGTCAAGTACTAAATTAGTACCAGCCTTACAATGGCATTACAAAATACATGTGTACAATTGTCAAGTACTACATTAGTATAAGCCTTACAATGGCACTACAAAATACACTTACAATGGCACTACAAAATACACATGTGCAATTGTCAAGTACTACATTAATAACAGCCTTACAATGGTACTACAAAATACACGCGTACAATTGTCAAGTACTACATTAGTTACAGCCTTACAATGGCACTACAAAATACACGCGTGCAATTGTCAAGTACTGCATTAGTAACAGCCTTACAATGGCACTACAAAATACATGTGTACAATTGTCAAGTACTACATTAGTAACAGCCTTACAATGGCACTACAAAGTACACATGTACAATTGTCAAGTACTCCATTAGTAACAGCCTTACAATGGCACTACAAAATACATGTGTACAATTGTCAAGTACTACATAAGTAACAGAATTACAATAGCACTACAAAATACATGTGTACAATTGTCAAGTACTACATTAGTAACAGCATTACAATGGCACTAGAAAATACATGTGTACAATTGTCTAGTACTACATTAGTAACAGCCTTACAATGGAAATACAAAATACACGTGTACAACTGTCAAGTACTACATTACTAACAGCCTTACAATGGCACTACAAAGTACACATGTACAATTGTCAAGAACTACATAAGTAACAGCCTTACAATGGCACTACAAAGTACACGTGTACAATTGTCTAGTACTACATTAGTAACAGCCTTACAATGGCACTACAAAAAACACATGTACAATTGTCAAGTACTACATTAGTAACAGCCTTAAAATGGAAATACAAAATACATGTGTACAATTGTCAAGTACTACATTACTAACAGCCTTACAATGGCACTACAAAGAACACATGTACAATTGTCAAGAACTACATCAGTAACAGCCTTACAATGGCACTACAAAGTACACATGTACAATTGTCAAGAACTACATCAGTAACAGCCTTACAATGGCACTACAAAATACACGTTTACAATTGTCAAGTACTACATTAGTGACAGCCTTACAATGGCATTACAAAATACACGTGTACAATTGTCAAGTATTACATTAGTAACAGCCTTACAATGGCACTACAAAATACATGTGTACAATTGTCAAGTACTACATTAGTAACAACCTTACAATGGCACTACAAAAAACACGTGTACAATTGTCAAGTACTACATTAGTAACAGCCTTAAAATGGAAATACAAAATACACGTGTACAATTGTCAAGTACTACATTACTAACAGCCTTACAATGGCACTACAAAGTACACATGTACAATTGTCAATAACTACATAAGTAACAGCCTTACAATGGCACTACAAAGTACACATGTACAATTGTCAAGAACTACATAAGTAACAGCCTTACAATGACACTACAAAGTACACGTGTACAATTGTCAAGTATAACATTAGTAACAGCCTTACAATGGCACTACAAAATACACATGTACAATTGTCAAGTACTACATAAGTAACAGCCTTACAATGGCACTACAAAATACATGTGTACAATTGTCAAGTACTACATTAGTGACAGCCTTACAATGGCACTACAAAAGTACTACATTAGAAGCAGCCTTACAATGGCATTACAAAATATACGTGTACAATTGTCAAGTACTACATTAGTAGCAGCCTTACAATGGCATTACAAAATACATGTGTACAATTGTCAAGTACTACATTAGTTACAGCCTTACAATGGCACTACAAAATACACGTGGGCAATTGTCAACTACTACATTAGTAACAGCCTTACAATGGCACTACAAAATACACATGTACAATTGCCAAGTACTACATTAGTAACAGCCTTACAATAGCACTACAAAATACACCTGTACAATTGTCAAGTACTACATAAGTAACAGCCTTACAATGGCACTACAAAATACACGTGTACAATTGTCAAGTACTACATTAGTAACAGCCTTACAATGGCACTACAAAATACATGTGTACAATTGTCTAGTACTACATTAGTAACAGCCTTACAATGGCACTACAAAATACATGTGTACAACTGTCTAGTACTACATTAGTAACAGCCTTACAATGGCACTACAAAAAACACGTGTACAATTGACAAGTACTACATTAGTAACAGCCTTACAATGGAAATACAAAGTACACATGTACAATTGTCAAGTACTACATTACTAACAGCCTTACAATGGCACTACAAAGTACACATGTACAATTGTCAAGAACTACATAAGTAACAGCCTTACAATGGCACTACAAAATACACATGTGCAATTGTCAAGTACTACATTAGTAACAGCCTTACAATGGCACTACAAAATACACGTGTACAATTGTCAAGTACTACATTAGTAACAGCCTTACAATGGCACTACAAAATACACGTGTACAATTGTCAAGTACTACATTAGTAGCAGCCTAACAATGGCATTACAAAATACACATGTACAATTGTCAAGTACTACATTAGTAGCAGCCTTACAATGGCACTACAAAATACATGTGTACAATTGTCAAGTACTACATTAGTGACAGCCTTACAATGGCACTACAAAATACACGTGTACAATTGTCAAGTACTAAATTAGTACCAGCCTTACAATGGCATTACAAAATACATGTGTACAATTGTCAAGTACTACATTAGTATAAGCCTTACAATGGCACTACAAAATACACTTACAATGGCACTACAAAATACACATGTGCAATTGTCAAGTACTACATTAATAACAGCCTTACAATGGTACTACAAAATACACGCGTACAATTGTCAAGTACTACATTAGTTACAGCCTTACAATGGCACTACAAAATACACGCGTGCAATTGTCAAGTACTGCATTAGTAACAGCCTTACAATGGCACTACAAAATACATGTGTACAATTGTCAAGTACTACATTAGTAACAGCCTTACAATGGCACTACAAAATACACATGTACAATTGTCAAGTACTACATTAGTAACAGCCTTACAATGGCACTACAAAATACATGTGTACAATTGTCAAGTACTACATAAGTAACAGAATTACAATAGCACTACAAAATACACGTGTACAATTGTGAAGTACTACATTAGTAACAGCATTACAATGGCACTAGAAAATACACCTGTACAATTGTCTAGTACTACATAAGTAACAGAATTACAATAGCACTACAAAATACACGTGTACAATTGTCAAGTACTACATTAGTAACAGCATTACAATGGCACTAGAAAATACACGTGTACAATTGTCTAGTACTACATTAGTAACAGCCTTACAATGGAAATACAAAATACACGTGTACAACTGTCAAGTACTACATTACTAACAGCCTTACAATGGCACTACAAAGTACACATGTACAATTGTCAAGAACTACATAAGTAACAGCCTTACAATGGCACTACAAAGTACACGTGTACAATTGTCTAGTACTACATTAGTAACAGCCTTACAATGGCACTACAAAAAACACATGTACAATTGTCAAGTACTACATTAGTAACAGCCTTAAAATGGAAATACAAAATACATGTGTACAATTGTCAAGTACTACATTACTAACAGCCTTACACTGGCACTACAAAGAACACATGTACAATTGTCAAGAACTACATCAGTAACAGCCTTACAATGGCACTACAAAGTACACATGTACAATTGTCAAGAACTACATCAGTAACAGCCTTACAATGGCACTACAAAATACACGTTTACAATTGTCAAGTACTACATTAGTGACAGCCTTACAATGGCATTACAAAATACACGTGTACAATTGTCAAGTATTACATTAGTAACAGCCTTACAATGGCACTACAAAATACATGTGTACAATTGTCAAGTACTACATTAGTAACAACCTTACAATGGCACTACAAAAAACACGTGTACAATTGTCAAGTACTACATTAGTAACAGCCTTAAAATGGAAATACAAAATACACGTGTACAATTGTCAAGTACTACATTACTAACAGCCTTACAATGGCACTACAAAGTACACATGTACAATTGTCAATAACTACATAAGTAACAGCCTCACAATGGCACTACAAAGTACACATGTACAATTGTCAAGAACTACATAAGTAACAGCCTTACAATGACACTACAAAGTACATGTGTACAATTGTCAAGTATAACATTAGTAACAGCCTTACAATGGCACTACAAAATACACATGTACAATTGTCAAGTACTACATAAGTAACAGCCTTACAATGGCACTACAAAATACATGTGTACAATTGTCAAGTACTACATTAGTGACAGCCTTACAATGGCACTACAAAAGTACTACATTAGAAGCAGCCTTACAATGGCATTACAAAATATACGTTTACAATTGTCAAGTACTACATTAGTAGCAGCCTTACAATGGCATTACAAAATACATGTGTACAATTGTCAAGTACTACATTAGTTACAGCCTTACAATGGCACTACAAAATACACGTGGGCAATTGTCAACTACTACATTAGTAACAGCCTTACAATGGCACTACAAAAAACACATGTACAATTGCCAAGTACTACATTAGTAACAGCCTTACAATAGCACTACAAAATACACCTGTACAATTGTCAAGTACTACATAAGTAACAGCCTTACAATGGCACTACAAAATACACGTGTACAATTGTCAAGTACTACATTAGTAACAGCCTTACAATGGCACTACAAAATACATGTGTACAATTGTCTAGTACTACATTAGTAACAGCCTTACAATGGCACTACAAAATACATGTGTACAACTGTCTAGTACTACATTAGTAACAGCCTTACAATGGCACTACAAAAAACACGTGTACAATTGTCAAGTACTACATTAGTAACAGCCTTACAATGGAAATACAAAATACACATGTACAATTGTCAAGTACTACATTACTAACAGCCATACAATGGCACTACAAAGTACACATGTACAATTGTCAAGAACTACATAAGTAACAGCCTTACAATGGCACTACAAAATACACATGTGCAATTGTCAAGTACTACATTAGTAACAGCCTTACAATGGCACTACAAAATACACGTGTACAATTGTCAAGTACTACATTAGTAACAGCCTTACAATGGCACTACAAAATACATGTGTACAATTGTCAAGTACTACATTAGTAACAGCCTTACAATAGCACTACAAAATACACGTGTACAATTGTCAAGTAATACATAAGTAACAGCCTTACAATGGCACTACAAAATACACAAGCCGTACAATTGTCTAGTACTACATTAGTAACAGCCTTACAATGGCACTACAAAATACATGTGTACAATTGTCTAGTACTACATTAGTAACAGCCTTACAATGGCACTACAAAAAACACGTGTACTATTGTCAAGTACTACATTAGTAACAGCCTTACAATGGAAATACAAAATACATGTGTACAATTGTCAAGTTCTACATTACTAACAGCCTTACAATGGCACTTCAAAGTACACATGTACAATTGTCAAGAACTACATAAGTAACAGCCTTACAATGGCACTACAAAGTACACATGTACAATTGTCAAGAACTACATAAGTAACAGCCTTACAATGGCACTACAAAGTACACATGTACAATTGTCAAGAACTACATAAGTAACAGCCTTACAATGGCACTACAAAATACATGTGTACAATTGTCAAGTACTACATTAGTAACAGCCTTACAATGGCACAACAAAATACATGTGTACAATTGTCAAGTACTACATTAGTATCAGCCTTACACTGGCACTACAAAATACACGTGTACAATTGTCAAGTACTACATTAGTGACAGCCTTACACTGGCACTACAAAATACATGTGTACAACTGTCAAGTACTACATTAGTAGCAGCCTTACAATGGCACTACAAAATACATGTGTACAATTGTCAAGTACTTCTTTAGTAACAGCCTTACAATGGCACTACAAAATACACATGTACAATTGTCAAGTACTACATTAGTAACAGCCTTACAATGGCACTACAAAATACACATGTACAATTGTCAAGTATTATAGTAGGAATGCATGAATAAACAAGATGACACATTCTGTCTGATTTTCTTTATCTTTGAACAGCTGTTCTACCAAAAGGAGTGAAAAATATGAGTCAGTGTGTTGGCAGGACCTTATTTCTAGTTTGGCTGTTCCAGCCAATGTGTTCGAAGGTAGAATAATAGAAATTACATAGGAATTCAGCTGGGACCAGATAAATGGTTCGACCCATCTGTGGTATTCCAGCCAACAAAGTTCTACTATATAACTCATTTTTAAAACATTTTTATACAAAATGTATAAAGGGAGTATGATCAACGGCTTACAGTGACAACTTACCTTAAAACATGTGATGCTTTCAAGTGGACGTTTTCCTAACTCAATGTCTTCATGTACATGGGCATTAGAATGGTAGCCTCGCCCTACACCTCTGTGCGAATATGTGCCACGCCCATATTGTGATCCGCTGCCAGGAATACCTGCACCAACTGGCTGTAAATATAAACATATAGCTTATTATAAGTGCAGTTACACTACCCTGATTAATCACCTCGATTAGCAGCATATTTAGATAGCCATTTCAATACATTACAGGCTATACATGACACCCAGTTTAAGATGGGGATTGAAGCCATTTCAATACATTACAGGCTATATATGACAACCACTTTAAGATGGATATTTAAGCCATTTCAATACATTACAGGCTATATATGACAACCAGTTTAAGATGGAGATTTAAGCCATTTCAATACATTACAGGCTATACATGACACCCAGTTTAAGATGGAGATTGAAGCCATTTCAATACATTACAGGCTATATATGACAACCAGTTTAAGATGGAGATTTAAGCCATTTTAATACATTACAAGTTATATATGACACCCAGTTTAAGATGGAGATTGAAGCCATTTTAATACATTACAGGCTAAACATGACACCCAGTTTAAGATGGAGATTGAAGTCATTTTAATACATTACAGGCTATACATGACACCCAGTTTAAGATGGGGATTGAAGCCATTTCAATACATTACAGGCTATACATGACATCCAGTTTAAGATGGGGATTGAAACCATTTCAATACATTACAGGTTATACATAACACCCAGTTTAAGATGGGGATTGAAGCCATTTCAATACATTACAGGTTATACATAACACCCAGTTTAAGATGGGGATTGAAGCCATTTCAATACATTACAGGCTATACATGACACCCAGTTTAAGATGGGGATTGAAGCCATTTCAATACATTACAGGCTATACATGACATCCAGTTTAAGATGGGGATTGAAGCCATTTCAATACATTACAGGCTATACATGACACCCAGTTTAAGATGGGGATTGAAGCCATTTCAATACATTACAGGCTATACATGACACCCAGTTTAAGATTGGGACTGAAGCCATTTCAATACATGACAGGCTATACATGACACCCAGTTTAAGATGGAGATTGAAGCCATTTCAATACATTAAAAGCTTTACATGACATCCAGTTGAATATGGAGATTGAAGCCATTTCAATACATTAGAGGCTATACAGTACATCCAGTTTTAGATGGGGATTGAAGCCATTTCAATACATTACAGGTTATACATGACACTCAGTTTAAGATGGGGATTGAAGTCATTTCAATACATTACAGGCTATACATGACATCCAGTTTGATAAGTGGTCTCCTCATTAATCTGAGTAAAACTCTTTCTTTGTTCAAGTAACTAGCAAGCTGTCGCAAAAAATTTGAAGACTGTCAGTGATAAAGTGAAAGATAGTCATGAATTGCATAATTTAATTTACCCCCCCCCCCCCTTTCTCTAATAAACCCTTCAGACTACTTGTACACAGAGAACCATTCACAAAACAAGAGGCCCAAGTACACCTGAGTACACTCTACTGGCTCATAGTGACCATAGCACTTTTTGAGATTTCACAATATTAACCCTCTATGGGAGTTGTCTTAACCCCTTATACCTTTACTGAACAAAATGTTGATTATTAAAAACTTCAATCACCCACTCATAGGGATTTGCTATAAGCAGACAATGCAATGATTTTCAATAAAAGTTTTTTTGTATACAGTGAAATACAAGTGAAAATGAAAAATTTCAATTTTCCCTGTAATATTCCTTTGCTTGAGAATAATTTTTTTTTTTAAACTTTTGGGACCCCACATGCTCCTTTATAGAAATTCAATCCTGCTTATTGAACTAAATCTTATTTGCTATGACTAGTAGATGCTTCAGATTTCAAACTGAATAACAACTCTGTCCCAAATGGATGAAAGAATTAGAATTTTCCCTTTTCCCATAGTACATATATTCGTATGTAAAACTTAAGTTATAAGTTTATAAATATTAGACCCTTGATTTGTGCCAACTACAAACTGTTACTCATATGAATAACTTACAACAAATATTCACAAATTTGACTGACAAGTTGTTGAGAAAAAGATTTTTTAAAAATGTTCAATTTTAACAACTTTGTGACCCCAACCTGACCCCTTTAGGAAAGTCAAAACTTGTTATTAAACAAAATCAGTATTTGTTATGACTAGATGATGCTTCAAAACTCAAACTGAATAAAAAAAAAATCATAAATGGATAAAAAAATTAAAATGTTCTGTTTTCCCATAATACTCCTATGTATAACTCAAAGTCCCCTTACAGGGCCCTAGAAATACAAGCCCCTTGGTTTGTACAAACTTTAAACCTGTATTCATAGGGATAATCTATATCAAATATGAAAAATTTGGCTGACCGACTGCTGAGAAGATTTTGGTAAATTTTCTATTTTAACCCTTTTTTGACCCATCCTGGCCCCTTACGGAAAAACAATTCTCCTTTTTGAGCCAAATCTTATTTTCTGTAACTAGATGATGCTTTAGAACTAAAAATGAATGATAATTTTTCCAAATGGATGGAGAAATGAGAATTTTCTGTTTTTCCATAGTATCCCTATGTAAAAGTCCCCTTACAGAGCCCCTATAGATACTAGCCCTTTAGTTCTTATCTTCTTTCAACCCCTATAAATAGAGATAATTTATGCCAAATATGAACAAATTTGAAATACCGGTTCTTAAGAAAATGATTTTTGTAATTCTCAATTTTTACCCTTTTGTGGCCCCTCCTGACCCCTTAAGGAAGTGGAACTTTGGACTATTTTCAGTAACAGCAGCCATCTTGAATTTCAGATAAAAAAAAAACAACTTCTGTATAGTCTCCTATGCAAATGAAAAATCCATTTGTAATTTAATTAGCCTAGTGGTAGGATAGACACAAACAACACATCATCGTATAAGCCTCTCTGGCCTTTGGCCAGTAGATTGGCCAGTAGAGCTAAAAAATCAAGGAAAGTACTTGAAATTTTACTTCAAACTGCAATATTTTATATTCAAGATCATTTTACATGTTTAAAAAATAATAAAATATCTAAGGATAGATATACCTTTAGTAGAGATTGCAATCAAACCTTTAAGGGGACCTCCATGCAATACTACATTTAAACTATCTACCTGAGGTTGAACTTAAAACTTTTAGGGAAAATGTTTTTTAAAGTTTCGCTAAAAATGTGCTTATAAGCCACGTGGCTGAGGCATTTGTGGTTGAATTTGTGCCAAAGATCTTGTGGTTATTTAAGCTCTGTGCATTAAGTTTGGTTATGATTCAACGAAAAATGAAGGTGCCATCGCATCTATAGGAAAAAGGTTAGCAGAAGGACGACGGATGGAAAACGGACAATTCACCTGACATAAGCTCTGCTGGCCTTTGGCCAGTAGAGCTAAAAATGGATGCCCTATATATATATATCACTGGTGTTTAAAATTGTATTAAAACTCCATCAAAATAAACACACACATTTATTATGCAGATCTGTGTTTCTTAATAACCAATGCAAGCTTGCTTTGTAATCGGGGTTTGATAAAATTTATACATAAAAAAGTTAGTAGGAATATTGCAATAGTATATAAATGTGGACATACCCTGTTGAATGGTTTGATATCAGCTGTAGAGATTGTTGTGGAGATGGGTGTGACATCTGTAATCACAGTTTGGGATGACTGACTTGTGCTTGGACAGCCTATAGATTTATGACCAAATTCACCACATTTATGACAAACCACTGACGCTTTTCTTATCTGTGCTGACAGGTCTGGTAAAGGCAGATCGTAATCTGGACTGAAAATAAAACAATTTTGTAATGAAGGGACACACAACAATGTTAAAATTTATTTTACTTAAGATTGTTCATGCATGACATAAAATTATTTTATTTTGTGTTGATATTACTTTTACAGTATCATAACTATTTGAAACAGAATTAAACAAGCAAATTCAGTGAATTTATGTCCGCCGCATTTTTTCAAAAGACTTGATTTGGGCAGTCTTAAGTTGTTGCCGGAAACCCCCCAAAATATGATTTTTCACAAATTAAAGGGGCATGACTTTAGAACAACAAATGACAAAACCCCTTAAATCGAACTTAGCCTGTGTTTTGTCATATTAAGCATTGTATTAAACTTTCAAATGATTTGATTCAGGCATTCTTAAGTTGTTGCACAGAAACCCTCAAAAATAAGATTTTTCACAAATGGGACATAAATGTAAAACAACAAATGCCGCAACCCCTAAAATCGAACTAAGCCTGTGTTTTGTCATTATAACATTGTATTAAAATTTCAAAAGATATGATTCAGGCTTTCTCAAGTTATTGCATGGAAACCAAAGTGCGACAGAAGGACAGGACCCAAATTAATGTCTCCCACTTTTCACAAACTTGCGGCAGGGTCTAAATAGCTTTTTGTTTAGACTTTGAATACAGCAGACAGTTGTAAGTCCTCGGCTTCTTATTTTCCATAAACAAGTCAGAAGCATTATAAAATATGTTTTTGAATGGAATAAAAAGTTCTCAATATAAAAAAGTCTTAAAAAAAAAAAGTGTTGAGCAGAAACATTTTTTCTGTTTGTCGTAGCAGTGACCTAATTTACCTCTATTAAACATAGATAGAAATAACTAAACTTTTATTTGTTATAACAAGAAATCTTTATTGAATGGGGTTCTGTTTCTTGTTTTTGCCATTTGTATTTTTACTTCAGGTTTTATTCAATTTTAAGCATTTTTTTTAAATGTAAAAAGCATTTCATATAACAACAACAACCGGATTCAAACAGCTGTTTAGGTGTAATTAAACTTCATTGCTGTTTCCAGAAATTGAATAAAAAATGTCCATGTGTTCATTTTCGCTGATTTAACGATGTTCTGATCATCATGTTTCACTATGAAATCTGTATGACAAAGTCAATAAAACTAAGTGTGATCTATCTACATGCAATGTTTCACAAATGTAGGTTAGATCTTTTTTGTATTAAAGTATCCAGGTTGTATCTGTAATTTACCAATTTTGTTGTCATAGCAACCACAATTTTTTGTCCGACTGAAAAAATAAAATCACCTGCATTATCTCCTTATTGTACTCTATCTGCATACAAAGTTTCACAAACCTAGCTTTGATACTTTTTTAGTAGTATTTACGGATGACTGAGATAGTTTGGTTGTCATAGTAATTACATTTTTTGTTCAACTGAAAAAAATGAATGTCCTGCATTATCTCCTAAATGTCCTCTATCCACATGCAAAGTTTAATGAACCCAGCTTTTTTGTGTTATAGTATCCAGGTTGTATCTGAAATTTACCAATTTTGTTGCCATAACAACCACAATTTTTTGTCCGACTGAAAAAATAAAATCACCTGCATTATCTCTTTATTGTACTCTATCTGCATACAAAGTTTCACAAACCTAGCTTTGATACTTTTTTAGTAATATTTACGGATGACTGAGATAGTTTGGTTGCCATAGTAATTACATTTTTTGTTCGACTGAAAAGATGAATGTCCAGCATTATCTCCTTAATGCCCTCTATCCACAAGTTTAATGAACCCATCTTGCATATTTTTGGGGAAATCTTTCCAGCCAGATGGAGGGTAAACCTATATTCCCATCCGGTGCAACTGGAAGGGGATTAATTACACAAAATAGACTCTTTCAAAGGTTACGCAACAGAAACCAATTCAAAGAACGAACGGACAGGGGTAACACTTATTGCCCCTTTACCATGGTGCAAAATTGCAGGGACACAATAAACTCAGTATCACTCCCAGTTGTTTAATACAGAAGACCTGCGACATATACTTACTGCATATATTTACATTTAGGACCATCCAGACAGAAACCCGTGAGGTAACACTGACAAATCAATCTTCTAACATGTCGATTCTTACAGTTTGGACCTGTAGATAGAAGATTTCAGTTTTACAAATAAAGTATTTATATTTTCAATCATTATTTGCTGTGTTATTGTATAATGAAAATAATGCATTGCAGTAAATATACATGTATGTGTATAATAATTTCAAAAATAAAGCCTGCAATAAAACAAGATGTCCAACAGCTACAATGTCAAGCCCAAGCCTACAGACCTGAGATCGAACATTGTCTCATTATGCTGAAAATTTTCAAAATCTGGCAAGTGACTTACATGATATGGAGAGGAAAAAAAAGTTTGTACCTTTTTACCTTTTCATGGACCTGGCTATGACACATTGTCTGTTTATGATGAATATAGTTGTGTGCCATGAATATTTGAAAATCTGTCAAGTGGTTTACAAGATATGTGTTGCATTTCACAAAAAAAACTTACAATAAAAATAGTTGTAAATAATAAGTAAGTAGTGTTCCTAATAATTTAAATATTAATTCAGATTAACCAAAAAAAACGGTATAATTCTGAAATACAATCTGAAATTCAAGTGGATGACTATAAAAAATATTATGAAAGTTTTTTACACAACATTTACAATTGAGTAATTTTTTTTTGTGTGAAATGCAACAATGGAACAGACACAAACTTCTGCACCTATTTCTGACTTTAAACTTCTCAGTGTGACCTTCACCCTCGAGCTATGGACCAGGGTCTTGGGTGTGACACATTGTTTGACATTTGTGTCATTTTTCAAAATTTGTGAAGTGGTTTACAAGATATGGAACTGACACGAAATTTTGTTCCTATTTCTGACCTTAACCCTTTGCTCCATAGATACACGTTCTCCTGCACCAACCACAGAAAGCCTTTGAAAACAGTGCAGGAAGAGTTCAGATTGCTCGTAACGAGCAATCTGAACAATTCCTGCACTCTTTTTCACTCTGTCAGTTAATATAAACATAATTCACCCATTGCTGATACGTGGTGAATTAATGCTTTCAATTTGGAAGAGTCCAAGAAATCGCTTATGGAGCAAAGAGTTAAACACCTAAGTGTGACCTTGACCTTTGAGCTGCAGGCCTGGGTCTTGGGTTCAACACATTGTCTGATTTTGGTGAACTTTTTGGGCCATGATATTTCAAAATGTTATGGTTTACAAGAAATAGCGGACACGAAATTATGTATTCTTTCTCTGACCTTGAACCTAAGTGTGACCTTGATATTTCTAAGTCAAACAAGGGCAATAATTTGCATAATATTCATGTAAGAGTTATTTAACTTAGTTTTTGTATTAGGTTTGATGATGGGAAGTCTTGTATGAAGTTTCAATCTTACACATTAAGTGGTTGGTGAGATATGGTCTTGATGGTACTTGCAGGCAAAACT
This sequence comes from Panopea generosa, assembly GCA_029582155.1. Lineage (NCBI taxonomy): Eukaryota > Metazoa > Mollusca > Bivalvia > Adapedonta > Hiatellidae > Panopea > Panopea generosa. The sequence continues at coordinate 24,712,570 of CM055895.1, forward strand.
TTAACCAGATTTTCTATGTCAAACAAGGGTAATAATTGGCATAATTTTCGTGCAAGAGTTATCCAACTTAGTTTTTGTAGTATGTTTGATGACTGGGGAGTCTTGCGTAAAGTTTCAAATCAATACATGCAAAAATAACTGAGACAGGGACTTGCATGCAAAACTTTAATCAAGGTGTGACGCCAACGCCTATGCCCAGGAGAGTAGAATAGCTCTCTTTATTCTTCAATGGTCGAGCTAAAAATGCAGTAGCTTAAATGCACACAAGGTCAAATAGTGTAGTTTTTTAATGAAGGGTCATAGCTCCAAATTAAATTATTCGATTTCACCAGTACAAGAACTTGTTGGAGATATTTACTACTCTGTTAGTTTGATGAAGAACCAATGAAAAATGCAGGTAATAGAGTGCACGCAACAATAAAGTTCATGGAAGGACGATGGATGACGGACACAGGGAGATCAGAATAAAATGAAAACTACCTACAGAAATGAACATTCCAGACTCAGTGTTCATGTACGAAATAAGTGTTTTCAAAAGTACACATGCATCGCCTGTGTTAGCCACCTTGCCATATCCGAAGTGTCAGACAATTGAAACAAAATGAAGGGAATACGTAAAATCTATCCATGATTATGGTTACCACCATTTATGTGAGAAATAAAATAAGTGAAAATTAAAAAGGCAAATAAACAATTGAATACAGATGGTGTGATGTGTTAGTCACCACAACTGGGTAGAGAACACATGAAAGAAGTAATAGGAGATGGACGAGACTGTAAATATATATATATATACCATGACGACAAAAGCCTCTGTCATACCACGGACAATCTTTCATCTTTTGATTAGGATCAATATGGAGAAATGGACATTCTTTGTTGTTGCACTGACCTGGAATCAAAAAATAAAAATAAAACTGTAATGAGGCTTACAGGTTATTTATTTATGCTTCTATTTACTGTAACTCCTTAAAAATTTCTTCTATAATAATGTCTTACAATCATCATCCTATAATGGTCATGTAAGTGTGATTGATAAGTGTCCCAAGCTACTCAATGCAACCAGGAGAAGTTGTAAATGTAAAATTGGTGCAGCACTAAAAGAAGTCCACCAAGGCTACATAATACATATGTTCAGTGCCTGAAAGGAGTTGTTAATGCATGATGATATCTAGAAACAAATATGTATATTAATGGTAGTGAAACTGTATTCAGCGCCGACTTAAAACCCAGACTGGGTCAGCACAGACTACATGTCATCAATTGATAATCAATGGTAATGTGTTCAACATGGCAACTTTACTTTAAATGAGAATTACAGTTATCAACAGTTACTGTTGAAGTTTGATATGCAAGGTGGTGATAGTGTCTTCATTCAAGTTGATTGTCTGCAATATGGTGTCAAGTACCGAGATGAGGGGTTTATCAACAAAGCCACGAGCCATTTTGTTTGCAGAATGCCAAAACGACTAACTTTTTAAATTTTATTGGAAAGCATGACAGAAACTGTGCCAGGAGACGTTAATAGTCGTTTGTCACAAAGCAAGCATCTTCTTAATGGACACCCTCTATCTTCATGTTGTCTTTCTGATTGTTTATTTTGAAATTCTGACATGTGATGCAAATAAAAACTAAACCTAGATTCATCTTACCATATTTACTAAAGAAGAAACACTCTGGCATTTTTGTCATATCAAACTCATGGAGAAATTCACAGTCATCACCCTTTTTGCACAACCCTCTTAGCCAATGTTTGCACACAACTGTTCTGTCTCCCTTCACATGCCTGAGCGGACAGGCTGATGCCTTACTGCAGCCACCAGCTTGTCAGGAAAAATGTACATATTGCTGCGCCAGATTCTGAAATGAAATAGAAAACCCTGTCATGAAGTACCGGTACACAGCTTTGTCAGGTCAGGTACGACTTTGGATTGACGGGGGTTAAGTTCTGTGAAATAATGTCACTGTGGAAACTGCAATGTCATAAGTGTACTTAGCAAAAACATTTATTTATTTTGCCTGATCGAAATTATACACCTGTACATGGTTCATACAACAATGACTTAACCAAATTCAAGGACTATTCCAAAGTTCATCCAGGGCTTTTTTCACTTTTCCAGGACTGTAAGATATAGAAACTGATAATAACTAGATAGTGTTCAATCATTGGCTTGCAGTAAACACATGAAAACAGGGGGCCATACAGAACAATAAAGGACCATCATAAAAAACATTATAAATAAAGAGATGTTCACTGTATGAAAAGCGTATTCTATCAATCAAACAAGTCGATAATCCATTCATTGATCGATATGTTTCCATGTCAGCCATTTTGCTTAGACAAGCCAATGGTCTCTAAGTAAACACTGTATTTACAATGCCACATGGCCAGGTGGCAGGAACAGTAGTCGCTCTTGTGTCAGCTTAATTAGTATTAGTAGCGGTAAAGGGGTTCTGATTTGCTTGTTTACTCCATGTGAGTAGTTCTGTAACTTGTAAACAGACCTTAAAAAGATCAATCATTAGCCATTCTGTTTGTAAAGTTTGTTTTTTAAATGTTATTTACAAACCTAGCTTGTCACCCTGAGAACACTACAGCTGCGATTTCATTGTCTAGTTTACTTTGATGTAGATATTCTTTTTGTTTCTCCTCTATAAATGCACTTTTGAAAATAGCAGAATCACAAATGCTTGCAATACAGATATAGACTTATATACATGAATACTTTAGCATTCAGCTTGCTCTATTTTATTGGAATAATTTTTATTTTATCAGTCTCTAACTATCAATTTACTTCTGCTTACATATGAATATTCACTTTGAAATCACTTTTTTACAAACCTAGTCAGAATCGAAACCGATTTATTCGACAGATTCAGGACAAAATATGAAATAACAGGAACATTGGTGGCATTTGTATGGTACCAATTTGGAGATGGGAGTTGTAAAAAGTGTTCCACTTGTGTTTTAAAGGGGCTAATGACACAATGAGGCTGTATAGACTGAACATTCTAGATGCCCTATGGCAAAGAAGTACTACTGTAAGTACAAATCTGTGATTATGGCGAACATTTATGGTATATTACAAGTTATAAAACAGACATGAAATTTCTTTTCAACGAAATTCAACTAAATTACAGGTCTTTTAATATATCCCTTGTATACCTAATACCGCTATATACCTATTACTGCAAATGCCCGTATAATAACAATATCCCAAGACATGCGCAAAGCTTCCAACTTCCGTTAGCGTGGCATTTGTTTACATTTCATACAGGCAACTGTTTATTACTCAGCACATTTAAGTAACTTTATAACTGTTTATTATTAATGCCTTTATTTACATAGCTGACAAAATTTTAGGCTCGTGGTAATAGGTATGACCAGTATACCAATTGTCAGGTCAGGGAGATGGCCCAAATGCACCATCATGGTGCAAAAGCCCCATATGGGGCATATGAACCATATTTTGATAGCATTTTACATGTAAATATGGTGCATTTGCACCATATAAACTGCATCTCCCTGGCCTGATTGTTGTCTTACATTTATGATATTTTATCTTTTATTTAACATTTTTTTATTAACTTTTATTCACTTATTTTGAGAATAACATATGTAATTAATATATATGTTTTTCTTGTCTTTTAATTGAATCATACATTTAATCATTTGTTATAATTCGTATTTTTTTCTAATATTTTCATCATATCTATCAGTATTATTATCCTACGCTTTAATTCCTTGACATGTACAGGAAATGAATTTTCACAGGAGGATACATGTAATCTAATAAACAAAGTACAGTTATCTTTCATATATTGTACGAAACCTCCTTAATTTGTACGAAAAAACTCGGTACGAAATTGTAATGGTACGAAACAACCGTTGAAACTCACTGTCCATGCCAGGAAAAGGCAAGGGTTGCGATCCCAATTGGTTATTGAGGGCAATTTCAATGTCAAAAATAATGTTTCCAACGGGTGCCACAACATCTTGCATTTTGACGTATTACAACTATTACTGAAAATGTAAATAACAAATAATCGTATTTTCGGTAATTTCGTTCGGCGGAAACCAAACTAAGGGACTGGTGTAAAACATCAATATTTTTGTCGCTGTCATCAGAATTTTTTGTTTGTAAAATTGGTCAATATTGCCTCAATTACCAATTATGTTCACACAATCAGCCTGAAATCCATTCCTTATACAGTATGGGACTATTGTAAGGATGACAGTGTATTCTCCCCGTGGTGATTTGTTCAACTGTATCAAATAAGATTATTCAAAGAATCAAAGGTACTTATAGTCTTGAGATGGCCGAACTTGATTACTCTCAATCTTTTGTAACACCATCATGAGTTAGATTCCGTGTGGCCAAATTAAAATGGAAGATGATAACGATTAAGTATCGAAGTTGATTGATCTAGCGACCATTCTTACAAAATATATATTTATCAACCAGTTATTGTCTGACAACAATGGTGGTTTTAAGAACTTAGAGGATGTCCGAGATTGCGGTATATGAGGCCGTGAAAGCTACAGATAGTACGTTTTGATCAAAGGGTCGATCTAAAGAAAAAAAAACTCGTTCTGGTGATTATGTTGACTATAAAATTGCTCCAGATATCCATGCAATGGTTCTGTGCTTGATGGAGCTGATTTTGATGACATGGAAGATGTTTTGAATCTTCGAAGTGTAAGTTCTGCACTTGAAACAACAATTATGAGCTCGAATACCACAAACAATGCATATATCGACTTGTTAAAGCAAACAATACAAACGCTTAGTGCTTATATGACAGCTTCTAAGCAATCATCTGTAAATTTTAAACGCGAGATTCGTGAAGAATTGAATAAACTAAAACACAATGTCCAAAGTACTAAAGTTGATATTGCTGCTGAATTATCAGAACTGAGGGAGCAAATTTGATCATGCCAACGCCTGATCAATTGGCAGGTTGTGCTCAGATAAAAGTAATGGCACTGCTTCTTTAAAGTCTGACGTTAGATTTTAAGATCTGACATAAAATATATGTGTGAAAGAATCAACTCTAATCTACTAACAATAAGGTTTGATGGTGAGATTAAACTTGAAAAAAAGTCGCATGAAAATTGAACTTTGTCGGCTTGTTCCAGTAACATAAATGATGGTGACAGCAGCAGATATTCAGCTTTCCCACGAACAACTGAAAGTGTGTCGACCTGCGGCCCTGTAAATGGTAATATAAACCTTGACAATATTGCAACCTCATACAGTCCGGTAGAAGAAACCAATGAACCTAAATAAAAAGAATCATCAAAAAAGTTTTGATCATTCCAACAAACATTACATATGTTATAATGATACTGATTATGCTAATGGTGATGGTGACAATAGACAAGACTCTTATTAGAAACATATGTATAAGTATGACGTGGTGTAATAACGCGCCTTTACCGTATCTCCTGCTTGTTTTTATGTCTTCTCTAAATATAATGACCTGGAAAGCAACTGGAATTATGTCCAGTAGTACGTACTTGGGTAAAATCTTAGACGACAAGTCTGTTGATATTTGCGGTTTATCGAAGCATTGGCTGTTAGAAAGGGATAGTCATTTTATAAACTCAATCGATAATGATTATAACAATATATGTATATCAGATGATTAGCGTCCGAAGGGTACCAGAAGATACGGCAAGGGTGGTGTTGCACTCCTATGGAAGAATACACTTGATAGTTATATCAGTAAACTGAGTACTGATGATGATGATGATAGGTTTGTTGGAATGCAGCTTGCACAAGTGTACTTGCCTAGTTGCAATCATTCTATTGAAAACTATAAAGTTTATATCGAAAAAACTGTATGGAATTGTCTATATATACTCAGATAACGGAAAACTGCTACTGATGGGTGATTTTAATGCTCATTTACAGGGGCATACTTTTGTTAAATATGATGACGGAAGAAGTCGGTATCTTAATGATTTTCTCAATGACACTTATTCCACTGCAGTTGATACTCTTTCGTTTAGTGAAGTTGCTGCTTATCATTCGTGTTATATAATGGTCTTAATGAGTCATAGATTGATCATACGTTGTGTCTCATAGGAACGATTGATCTGGTAAAAGCTAGCGATGTTTTAGATGATAGCAGTTTAAAAGTTTCTAATCATAGACCTCTCTTAGCTATGCATTGTTTCACCACATTTTGAACATGACTTATTTAACAAAGCGCCATCTCGTAAAATCTCGAAGTGGGAAAAGATCACTGACGTGCATATAACGAGGTATAAAAATGAACTGACAAATAGAATAAATTGTATACAATATCCACAAGTGAACTCAGAGAGTGAAGCCAAATGTATAATTGATGACATGTATAATGATATTAATGGTAGTGTTATTGAAGCATTTGAGGTTTCATTTAAAAGAAAATGTTTTAAAAAACATCTTAAACCATATTGGTATAAAGACTTGAAATACTTGCATTATTGTTTGAGAAGCAAACGGAATCGCTGATTAAAATGTGTAAGCCAAGGAGGTGACTCACATGTGCCATATGTTGATTACATAGAATCAAAACGGCAATTTCGGAAACACCATAGACAATTAAAATGTGCTGAAAATTACGTTACATTGATAAATGAAGAAATTGACAATGCAGCTGATTTAGATGCAGACTATTACTGGAGGTTGATCATTTTGAGAGAGAGTCATGATAGTTAGCAAAATAATTCTGAGATGAAATTTAATGGCGTTACATATCGAAATTCTGAGTTGATTGCTGAACACTGGGTTAAATATTGTTCAACCCTTTCCACGAATGATATTAATCCGACGTTTGATACTGAATTTAGGCACACTATTGAAAGTCAGGTTGCAGTTTTGAAACAATGGAGTGCTGATCTTTAACAGTTTACTAACTTTGCTAAAAAAGATTTCGCCTATGAATTGAAACTGCTTGCCGAGCTAAAATCCTGCGGGATGGATTCTATTTATAATGAACATATAATATATGGTGGTAACGTACTGCATAACTTCTTAAGATCAATGTACAACAGGATGTATGAATATTTCTATATGCAAAAGAAGATGAAATCTGGTCTCTTTATAACATTTTACAAAGGTAGGACGAAAGAGAAAAGATGAACGAGGCAGCTATCGTGCCATAACGCTATCATCCACAATACTTAAACTATATGAGCGACTTTTATTAATTCGTGTTGACGTCGGAACCCCAATCCAGTTTAGCCCTTTACATGCAGGGTTTCAAAAAGGCATTATTGCATAATGACGTCTTTTTTATTACGTGAATGTGCACATAACTCTAAAGAGACTGGTAGTAACTTATCTATATGTTTCTTTGATGTTAAAACCGCATTTGGCAAGGTTTAGCATTGCGGATTATTTTACAAACTAAACGAGCTTGGCTTGGATCTGTATGCATGGAAAGCATGTGTAAATGTACATGAAGAATTAGAAAGTCAAGTACGTTATAAGGGTTATGAGTATTCGGTTTTCGGGTTAACTGGTTGTGGTATACCATAACAAAAGGGGGACTATGATGTAATGTGCTACAAGTATTCCTGTAAGTGGTGCACGTAAATCAGCAGTAATAGTGTGTCATGAAACCAAATTGAAAAGTCAAGCATATTTGCGTTCATGGTATGTTGGTACGGAAATAGTAAATGAGGTTGAATCGTATACATAACTTGGTGTATATTTTAGTAAAACTTTAAATATTGCAGGGAATATCAAAGATGCCAACTCCAAATTAAGAGGAACTTAATTGAGTTTGGAATACATAGTGATTTTCGTTTACATCCATTTATTGCTATGAAAAAATATGACTATTGCACTAACTAAGGGGTTATATGGTTGCAAAATGTAGTATGAGATGTCTGTAACAGATATATAATTTTTGGAAAGGTCACCTAGATTTTGAATCAAATATATACAAAGAATAGGGACAAGAACAAGAACACATATAGCATTAGACTTGCTAGTAAGTTATACAATTAAGGCAGAAATAGACAAGAAGAAATTAGTACTGGTAAGACAATTGTGTAGACTTGGTCAAGAATCGCGTATTAAAGCGGATATATTTCTTCGGCGCTTGTGTACGAATACAATTTTAATACAAAGCAGACAGGATATTTTAAAGATATAGTCCCATTATTACAAAATTACCTATCTAGAGCGTTATATGTTAGGTTACATAGTTACCGGAATAAATACTCAAAAATGCAATTAAGATAAAAAAATAAAATAAAATAACGCCTACTGTATGAAAACCAAGTAGTAGTTAACGACTTTTTCATGATTCATCCGGTATTTGGTAAAAATCAAGTTTGGAATGACAGTACATAGATCCAATCCAACCAAGTGATGCTAAACACGTGTAGATGTGTTATAAATATGGTAGCTAGATTTTGTATATTTGATCAAGAAAAAACTTCAAAGTGCGGTACTGTGTACAAGGGTGATGTCCAACATAAATTATTTTATTGTTATTATTTTAATGATCAGAGGAGTAAGTTTTATACTGATATTCAATCCAGATTTGGTGAACATGTTTAATATATTATCAATATGCACCAGAGATATGGACAATTAGGTATGTTGTTAGGAGCTCTTTCTTGTTTAAGGCACACTGTAAGTCTTCATGTGTAACTAATACAAACTAAATTAGAAGAAATAAAAGTACATATATGGAGCTCGTACCCCACTTGTTTGCCAGCCTGAGACAACATCTTGTTGCTGTGTGGTGCATGCGGGCGGGCGGGCGTGAGGTATAAACTGCAATTCAATTGAACATATTATTATAACGTAATCGTCTAGGGTTAGTTACAACATTATTTTGTGTTATGTTATTCTTTGCCATAAGTTGTCATAAACATGATTATTAATGGGATATTAATGTGTTATTTGTGCATTAATACGTATGCTGCTCTCCAACAACGGAGGAAATAAAGATGAATAAGTATTCTTGAAAATAACAAGGAAATATCTATACAAGTCCTTTGGTCTTTAAGGATGACGATAACATTACCGTTCGTTACGAGTGTGAAAAGCAAGCGTCTTAGATGACCTGGATTACATCATAATATTTGTGAAAATATGCAAAACATGGTTGGCTTTTATTTCTTTGGTTGTTATACGTCTTTGACAGACATCAGTTGGTTATGATCAACGAAATACACGTACGCACAGATAAAGGCGAATACTGCCCCGGTGAAGACATATGTGGGTAAGGAATGCGTTCAGTTCGATTAAACGGTTTTACTATGGGTGGTACTTGTCACACTTTAATAATATCATGGATACATGTAGTCTCATTTAATCGCCGTAATAGGGGTGAGACAAGCCCCTTTACGTCTCATTTCCATCCGAACAAAACCAAGTGGAAAATTAGACCACATACATACGTCTTTTTCGAAGGCAATTACTGCGTAAACAATCGTTAATTCCTTAAAACGGTGATTTATATTGATAAAATAATGAATAATAAATGCGTGCTATGCAAAAAAACTGTCCTCTGTAGTTTGATAGACGGTGAATATGACCAAGACATTCGAATTTACCTTGTTTTGCTGTCATTTAGCAGCCATTTTACATAAGTGGAGTTAGATGCGAGCTAGATCCGAGCTACTGGGTGGAAACATGTACATGCGAAATCAGAACTTCGGCGGATTGAACGATATGGGTTATAAAGGAATGAGAAAGTTTTCTTCTGTCCGATATTTCGTCACGTTTTTAGTTTCAAACCTATAATTATTTTAATGAATATTATTATGATTAAGTGATATGTTACTGCTGAAGAATAAATAAAAAAATAAGATCTTTATTGAAAAATTTACAGAGAGAAATATATATATGGGTTATAGCAAGGACTTGTATATCTCTATTTTAGTTTAAACTTATTTATTTTACTTTGATTGTGAAACAAGTTCTTACAACTTAGACAAATCACGCTCGAAGTCTTCCTGGGTAGAACCAGTACAAAGCAATTGCGGAAAAATGTCTTGCCCAAGGACACCACACATAGCCGTAGCGGAGGATCGAACTCACGACCCTCCGATCATGGGTTTGGTGCTCTACCGCTTGACCACGTGCTCCATATCTCTATGGGTTATAGACAAATAAGAAAAAAAAACATTCTTCTATCTTATGATATATATTTTGTAATTTGTAATATTTTATTACCCGCACCCTACCCCACATAAACAGAATAAATTTGATTAAATCAACTTGTTTAAATGTTTGCTTTCAAACGCATGTTTCTCTTATATATATGAGCACAGAGCTGGGATTAGTGAAATATTGCAAAAATAAACACTCACAAGTCAATTAAAGTATGGGCGTCGAAAAATAAGAATATAAACGTTACCTATCCAAGTATTCTGTTTCTCTTTAGACTATAACAGATGTGCGTGTATTCAACACCGCGTATATTGGTGGAAAGGACATGTGAATGCATACAACATTTAGTGTTCTTGTCAACCGTTGACACTAAAGTCTGTACACGAATATCCAGATATATCTGCCATTTATATTGGGTTGTGATTAAATACAACAATATTCAGCAGCTTTCATTATTTTAAATAATGTCCGTCTGAACAACACTGGGTGACAAGCTACGACTGTTTGGGTATTTATTGCTAAGTTTTCTACTAATTGATATCGTATGTATTGGCCACACAACTTTTAATGATTCCAACTACTTATTGAAAGTATATTAAATTGTTGTTGAAATGGGAATTGTCATAAGCTAACAGTAAAACAAGTTTCTTATATTGTGAATGTCTAATAATGATTTTAAATAATGAATAACGTATGTATCATTTCATTTCTAACCATAGAACCGTGCTTTAAGCATTGCATTACTCAACCCACAGATCCCTGACGAAGCTATAGCAATATTATTTTCAGTTGCAATATGGATTGATACCAATTTAGAGCTAATAAGTGTATCGTTGACCATAATTCATTAGTACTACAAGATTATTTTCAATAGCCACGTATGCATCAAGGATTTGACATCGGCTTAACGTTGTACATAAGTTAATATGGTAATAACATTATCATTGTGTACTATTGGCGCATGTAGCTTTTTTTAAAATTAATTTTTGCTTTTTTACTATACGTTCAACGGTTATGATAGAAGATTACCAGAGATTTATGAACATACGCTTTCGGCATGGAAGTATATAAACCATCATTAACTGATGAGCACCTTAAAGTGTTTTAGGATATATTGGCAGGAGGTAGGAATGGGTGGCCGTACTGGACAACATTATGCCGATCTCTTTATACACTTACAAAGGATCAACTATGAAAAAGGTAGCAGACGATTAAAAAATATATGAAAATAACGGATATTCAAAGTCGAAGCAATGCGGAGAAAGACAATGGCATGTGTGTGGCTGCATTATTTGCCAAAGGAAGTGTACAGGAAGCATTTAGTTTAAACACTATTTTGTTCACGGTAAACATGTTAGTCATACATTCAATTACAAGTGAAAAAGATCCTTAAGAACGCTATACTATCTTATTATCCGTTTCTACTTATAAAGTACAAGTAACACTTCTGCTACACACATAATATTTATTTAACTTTAAAAGTAATGAATATATTTTTTTTTTTTGGTCAAAACACAAACACAAGTATTGGTTTGTCTAATTTGAATACACACTGTGACAGAAAATGTTACTTTCTCGGAACATAATAAATATTGCCTTTCCAATTTACCGCGTAGAGCTTCCATCACAGTGTTCTATTCAAATCGCTGTGACGCTTGAAAGGTGCGCGTCACGTGATAACTGTCAAAAACGATTCGAAAGTAGGACTGTATGTAGAACTAAGTAATTTAAGTGTTAAATGTGCTGTTTTGTGGATATTTTTTACGTTATGGACATATATAAAGTGTTTATTTAACAACCGGTAAGAGTTTTTGCTAATGATATTACATATTTTAATCAATATGAGTGTTTTGGCTTCCGCACTGAAATCGGTGCGGAAAATCCACCCATAAAAAAGCGAATGGAGTATGCACGTAGAGGACGATCAAATAAAAAAATATAAAAATCGTTCGAAAACGTGCTTTGATATGCACTAGGATACATGGAGAAATACGTGAAATAAGTTTTTGTCCCATTGATAGTGAAATCTTTCAATTCAGTTGGTAATTATTTTGAATCCATTTTATTTGAGATGAAAACATTTTAATGTTGTCTTTGTCAACACTTACCAGCTTACAGATGTCTGATGTTGCCATTTTCATACCAATTCTTCTTCTTCTTCCTTCTTTCATTACCAATAATTCTCATATTGCTTTTATGACATTTGTTTTAATTAAAACACTCTTATTGAAACATGGCTTGGTTGAAACAGACATTGTCAGTTAAAGATTGTGCCTGAGGTATTTCCTGTTTGTCAATAGCAGTATTGTTAAGTTGATGTTTTATATTGTAGTTAAGTCTACGTATTCTTAGTTGCTTTTCATCTTCACTCATTTTCTGGGGGATATTCATAATAAATACCAAGTTTTCTATAAAATAAAGCATCCACAAATCTCTTATAAAAGAAGTTAGGTCAAACCACATTGTCATTAAGCGGCCAGCGGATGTAGGCATGGTTAATGCTAATGACCCCCAGAGACAAAAATACGATGCCAGAAGCAGTTATACCGGAGATCCTGTACATGCGTGACCTATATCAGTTTCTGACCAGTAACTCTTCAACACCAACATGGATAAAAACATTCAGTTCATTCCGGAGACATCAGCTCTCTGTTAATGGTACACCAAGATGACAGTCATTAAAATGTACTGGAGACATCATTTGTCCCACTGTGGATATTTAGAGTTCATTGTTACCCTGCAAAGAACTGATAGTCAACGTCACAGACATTACAATTCAATCAATGCCAAAGTATGTCACTTTGAGTCTACCAAAACCTGCATCCGTGGAATACCATGGCAGTAAACTGTTGAGGCCTAGTGATATGCCAAAGTGGCAGCCAGGTAAACATTGTCGGGACACTGACAAGGCCATTAAGTTTGTGGGAGGGTCATGTAACATCTTGTGGCCACCGAAAAGATGGAAGAAACTTTCACCCAACCTAAAACTTTAGCAGTGGGAGTTTGCTGCCATGTGCATTCTAATTGAAGGTGGTTTGGACACAACTAAACTCTTACTATGGCATTGGTTTACAAGATAAGATTGCTAACATTGTTACATGAAGTTATTTTTATTTCAGTGTGGTATATTTGTGTATTGCCAGACCAACAGTGGGCACTGGTGTACAAGATAAGATTGCTAACATTGTTACATGAAGTTATCTTTATTTCAGTGTGGTGTATTTGCGTATTGCCAGACCAACAGTGGGCACTGGTGTACAAGATAAGATTGCTAACATTGTTACATGAAGTTATCTTTATTTCAGTGTGGTATATTTGTGTATTGCCAGACCAACAGTGGGTACTGGTGTACAAGATAAGATTGCTAACATTGTTACATGAAGTTATCTTTATTTCAGTGTGGTGTATTTGTGTATTGCCAGACCAACAGTGGACACTGGTGTACAAGATAAGATTTCTAACATTGTTACATGAAGTTATCTTTATTTCAGTGTGGTGTATTTGCATATTACCAGACCAACAGTGGGCATTGGTATACAAGATAAGATTGCTAACATTGTTACATGAAGTTATCTTTATTTCAGTGTGGTGTATTTGCGTATTGCCAGACCAACAAGGGGCACTGGTATACAAGTTGTATTCAAGGGTTATGAAAAGTGTAAGCATCAGTTTAAATTGTGGCACATTATTAATCAAAAGAAATAGTATTGTAGATATTTTTTATTTTATTAATGTGCTCTTATAAATCCATTTGAAAGTAAATATTAAACATAAAACATAGTTTTTTTAGTTTTATTATTTTCATTCTCCACTACATAACAATATACAATTACAATGTACAACATGTAAAGCATGTGATATCTTATTAAATGAAAATTAACATAAATAGTTATAGGATTACAAATGGGAATGACATGTTTTAGATATATCATTTAAAAAGTTAATTCAGTAATGACATTTGGTGTTTCATGGTATTATTTTAACAGTAAGTTAAAAAATGTAAGTAGATATTGAATGTTTCATAAACAATAATATTTGAACTTGCTAAATAATGGAACCATATCGGATCTTGGACCTAAATAAAAATATTGTTTGTTTGTGTGTGTATATATAAATGATAGAAATAATAAATACTGTAGAGAGAATTGCCATTTTACAGTGCTAAAACATATAAAGCCCATAACCCATATAACAGTAGTTTCCCCATCAATTTGTTGTTCCATGAAAGGTATTCATAGCAAATATTAACAAGTAGTTAAAATTGTTGTGATCTACATAATACAGAGGTAGTGTTTACAGGAATGATTCTTGTTATAGAATCGCAGAGTGGTTGAAAAAAGCGTAGATTAAAATAGAGAAACGCAGACAAATTCCATAGCATGTAGAAAGCATTTATACACAAACATTTAGGCCATTATATGAAAATAAAAAGGGATGGGGCAGCATGAAAATTAGGGGGCGGGCGGGGATGATGTTCTAGCAATTAATAAATTATGGCTTTATGGGTGCGTGATCACATGCATTTGTAGTGTATATAGTTAATAGTTTTAGTTTTATAGTTTTAATGTATATTATTATAGTATGTTTTTGAGTCTGTTTGCAATATTTTCATTCAAGTCATTTCACTATTTTGTAGATAGAAATTGTTTGTTTTTGTATTGTTGTTTTTTTGTTGTGTTTTAGCTCACCTGAGCCAAAGGCTCACAGGTGAGCTTTTGTGATCGCCTGGTGTCTGTCGTCCGTTGTTAACTTTTAGGCTCTTAACAACTTCTCCACTGAAACCACTTGGCCAATTTTGATATAATTTCACAGAAATGTTCCTTGGGTGACCCTTTACCAAGTTTGTTCAAACCATCTTGATTCATCAAAAAACATGGCGGCCAGGGGATGGGGTTAGTTTACTATATAAGCTATAGTAAAAACTTAAAAATCATCCTGTCAGAAACTACTGGCTCGATTTTAAAATAATTTCACAGAAATGTTCCTTGGGTGACTCTCTACCAAGTTTGTTCAAGCCATCTTGATTCATCAAAAAACATGGCAGCCAGGGGGTGGGTTAGTTTTGATGTCAAATTACTTCCCATTTTGTCTGTATATAGCAATTATTATAAGAGGTATTAAACTCTTTAAATAAACTTTTTTTTGCTATTATTATACAATATTATACTAGATATAAGTTTTAAAAGATAATTCATCATAAAAAGATGAATGGTACAATTATAATCAATGATTGAATATTATTTAAATATCATTAACCATTTTAAATTAGGTGTTTTTCTGAATATAAAAGTCAGAGTTTTTATGATTCAGACAGGGATGGTTTACTGCTTCATAATAAAGCAATACCATATTTTTAGTTAGTTTCATCACAGCAAGAAGTCTGCTAGAGATTTTCAGTGTCCAAGTGTAATTGAAATCTTGGAGAAGGAGCTTAATTGTTTTTGGGGGAGAGTGCGCTGGGACAAAGATTCTTCCAAGTGATATACTTTGGGAAGGCTTGTGTTTGAAACTCATAGGAATATTTATTGTGCTGGAACTGAGGATTGTTTCATGCACAATAGTTTAGTCTGATGCTTTAGTTTGAAGCCGTTCTCAAACATAACAGGTTAGTTTTGGGCTGGAATTGGATTTTTATCTTAGTTTGAAGAGTTAGCATTTATAGTAAAAACTTCAAAAGCCTTCTTGTCAGAATCTACTGACCTGATTTTGATGTAATTTCACTGATATTTACCATGGGTGAACCTCTACCAAGTTTGAACTCTTCTACGCATCTGTTACACCTTCAACACAAATCAAAATTCTAACTATTGCCCATCTCATCTTTCTGGAATTTTGAGCGTACATGTATTATATAATCTACTTATGTTGGGTGACTCAAGGTCAGTCAGGTGAGGGATATAGGGCCATCTTGGCCCTCTTGTTTTTTTTCATTCTTGAAAGCTAGCTGAGGATATTTGTTTGTTTGTTTTATCACTGTAAAATGGTAATTTTCTCTCATTAACCATTTTGGTTGATAATCTGAACAGTTTGTGGACTTTATGTGTTATTTCATATTCACTAATATCATTGGTAAATCTTGATATATAAAACATGATGAAATTGCTATTGACAAAGTCATGTATCCTATATATACATTTGTGTGATGTGCTATTTATGTCATTACAGTTATTTATGAGTACAAGGATGAAAGTGCTGGCGCTACACAAATGACTATCAGGGAATACAGAGAAAGTAGTTACACAGAGCATAAAGACTACATCAGACATGAGGTGGAACTGTACAAGTCTCAGGGTAATTATATGCACCTATTTACACATTATGGACTTCTGTCACCAGGTCATCTAAGGAACTATCTGGACCTCTGTCACTGGTCATCTAAGGTATTATCTGGACCTCTGTCACTGGGTCATCTAAGGCACTATCTGGGCCTCTGTCACTGGTCATCTATGGCACTATCTGGACCACTGTCACCAGGTCATCTAAGGCACTATCTGGACCTAAGTCACTAGTTGTCTAAGGCACTATCTGGACCTATGTCACTATGTCATGTAAGGTACTATCTTGACCTCTGTCACTGGGTTATCTAAGGCACTATCTAGACCTTTGTCACCAGGTCATCTAAGGTATTATCTGGACCTCTGTCACTGGGTCATCTAAGGCACTATCTGGGCCTCTGTCACTGTTCATCTATGGCACTATCTGGACCACTGTCACCAGGTCATCTAAGGCACTATCTGGACCTAAGTCACTAGTTGTCTAAGGCACTATCTGGACCTATGTCACTATGTCATGTAAGGTACTATCTTGACCTCTGTCACTGGGTTATCTAAGGCACTATCTAGACCTTTGTCACCAGGTCATCTAAGGCACTATACAGACCTCTGTCACTGGGTCATCTAAAGCACTATCTGGACCTCTGTCAACGGCTCATCTAAGGCACTAATTGGACTTCTGTCAGCTGGTCATCTAAATCACTATCCAGTCCTCTGTCACCAGGTCATCTAAGACACTATCAAGACCTTTGTCACTGGTTCATCTAAGGCACTATCCAGATCTCTGTCACTGGGTCATCTTAGGTACTATCCAGACGTCTGTCACTGGGTCTATAAGGCACTATCTGGACCTCTGTCACCAGGTCATCTAAAGCACTATCCAGATCTCTTTCACCAGGTCATCTAAGGCACTATCCAGATCTCTGTCAACGGGTCATCTAAGGCACTATCCTGACCTCTGTCACCGGGTCATCTAAGGCACTGTCTGGACCTCTGTCACCGGGTCATCTTAGGCACTATCTGGACCTCTGTCACCAGGTCATCTAAGGCACTTTCCTGATTTCTGTCACCGGGTCATTTAAGGCATTATTGGAACCCCTGTCACAAGGTTATCTAAGGCACTATCCAGACCTATATCACTGGGTTGTCTAAAGGCACTATCTGGACCTCTATCACCAGGTTGTCTAAAGGCACTATCTGGACCGCTGTCACCCAGTCATCTAAGGCACTTTCCGGATCTCTGTCACCGGGTCATCTAAGGCACTACCGGAACCTTTGTCACCAGGTCATCTAAGGCACTATCTGGACCTCTGTCACCAGGTTGTGAAAAGGCACTAACTGGACCTCTGTCACCGGGTCATCTAAGGCACTATCAGGACCTCTGTCACCAGGTTGTCTAAAGGCAATATCTGGACCTCTGTCAATGGGTCATCTAAGGCACTGTCTGGACCTCTGTCACCGGGTCATCTAAGGCACTATCAGAACTGTTGTCACCGGGTCATCTAAGGCACTATCTTGACCTCTGTCACCAGGTTGTCTAAAGGGACTATCTGAACCTCTGTCACCGAGTCATTTAAGGCACTGTCCGGACCTTTGTCACCAGGTTGTCTAAAGGCACTATCTGGACCTCTGTCACCAGGTTGTCTAAAGGCACTATCTGGACCTCTGTCAATGGGTTGTCTTAAGGCACTATCTGGACCTTTGTCACTGGCTTGTCTAAAGCTACTATCTGGACCTCTGTCACTGGGTTGTCTTAAGGCATTATCTGGACCTCTGTCACTGGGTTGTCTAAAGGCACTATCTGGACCTTTGTCACCGGGTTGTCTAAAAGCACTATCTGGACCTCTGTCACCGGGTTGTCTAAAGGCACTATCTGGACCTCTGTCAGCAAGTTGTCTAAAGGCACTATCCAGACCACTGTCACCGGGTTGTCTTAAGGCACTATCTGGACCTCTGTCACCGGGTTGTATAAAGGCACTATCTGGACCTCTGTCACCGGATTGTCTAAAGGCACTATCTGGACCTCTGTCACCGGGTTTTCTAAATGCACTATCTGAACCTCTGTCACTGGCTTGTCTAAAGACACTATCTGGACCTCTGTCACCAGTTGTATAAAGGCACTATCTGGACCTCTGTCACCGGATTGTCTAAAGGCACTATCTGGACCTCTGTCACCGGGTTTTCTAAATGCACTATCTGAACCTCTGTCACTGGCTTGTCTAAAGACACTATCTGGACCTCTGTCACCAGTTGTATAAAGGCACTATCTGGACCTCTGTCAGCAAGTTGTCTAAAGGCACTATCCAGACCTCTGTCACCGGGTTGTCTTAAGGCTTTACATGGACCTCTGTCACTGGGTTGTCTAAAGGCACTATCTGGACCTCTGTCACCGGGTTGTCTAAAGGCACTATCTGGACCTCTGTCACCGGGTTGTCTAAAGGCACTATCTGGACCTCTGTCACATGTTTATTAAAGGCACTATCTGGACCTCTGACACCGGGTTGTCTAAAGGCACTATTTGGACCTCTGTCACCGGGGTTGTCTACAGGCACTTTCTGGACCTCTGTCACTGGGTTGTGTAAAGGCACTATCTGGACCTCTGTCACCGGGTTGTCTGAAGGCACCATCTGGACCTCTGTCATCCCTACCTATTACAAAATATATCATTATTTTCACAGACTATTTGGGGGTGAATGTGACAGTGATATTTCTTGTTTATCACATTATAATTATAAAATACAGGTGTGAAGTTTGCATTTGATGCTATTTCATCTTTGTTGATTTAAAAGTCAGGAAAAGGATCATAATTTATTCAAAGCCATTATATTGTGTATCTTTTTTCAGGTGGGGAACCTTTGAACATGGAAAATGGCCTGTATCCATTTAAAATTAATCTTCCGTCAGAACTTCCAGGTATCAGTTGCATATATTTCCTTTTTACAATAATATTAAGTTTTAATTAATTCATGAAACTGATTTGAAATACATTGGTGATTTTTATGTTTTGGTTATTCATATAATAAAACCAGTGGACACATCAAGTTTCATGAAAATTTGTTCCTTGTTTTCAAATTTTGGTAGTTGTTATTTTTGGGCAGTTAGGCCATTCTTAAAAAATAATATGTTTGCTGTGCTCTTACCTATTTACTCAAAATTGCAGCTACCAAAACTTTTTTATTGACTTTCAAGGTGTTGAATTTTTTTTCTCAATAATTTGTCCATTTATAGCTCTACTGGCCAAAGGCCAGAAGGGCTTATGTAATGGCACGTTGTCAGTCATCTGACATCTGTCATCCGTTTGCAGCAATTTCTCTGAAACCACTAGGCCAATTAAACTGAAACTTCACATAGATGTTTCTATTGCATACGAGACTATACAGAAGATTTTTTTCCGAAAAATCGTTTTCTTAAGAACCGGTACATCAGATTTGTTCATATTTGGCATAAATTATCCTTAAGTATAGGGGTTTGATTGCAGATAAGAGTTTCGGGGCTAAAACTTATAGGGCCCTGTAAGGGGATTTAGAATTTTACATAGGGATACTATGGGAAAGCAGAATTTTTTTTTTTTTCATCTATTCTGAAACCACTAGGCTAATTAAAATGAAACTTCACCTGGATGTTTCTATTGCATAGGAGACTATACAGGAGATTTTTTTTTTTTTTTTTTTCGATCTGAAATTTAAGATGGCCAACATAACTAAAAATAGTCCAAAACTTGAAAAATGTTCTTCTCATCAACGATACAATGATGACATCAGGGAAACTATGGGAAAACAGAAAATTCTCGTTTTTTTATCAATTTAGGCAAAATTATTACTAAATATGAGTTCTGAAGTATGATCTAGTCATAGGAAATAAGATTTGGTTCAATAAGGATAATTGACTTTCCATTTGGGGCCAGGGTTGATAAAAAAAGGGTCAAAATAGAAAATTTTCAAAAATCTTCTTCTCAACAACCGGTCAGTCTAATTTGTTCATATTTGATATAGATTATGCAATGAGTATGGATTTAAAGTTTGTATAAATCAAGGGTCTTGTATTTATAGGAGCCCTGTAAGGGGACTGAGTTTTATATAGGAGTACTATTGGAAAACGGAAAATCTCCTTTTGTTCATTCATTTATGATACTTTTATTCATTTTGAGTTTTGAAGTATCTGTTAGTCATAACAAATAAGATTTTGTTCGATACAAGGGATTGACTTTCTAAAAGGGGCAGGATGGGGGTAAAAAAATAGGTAAAATTGAACATTGTCATAAATCTTATTCTCAACAACCGGTCAGTCAGATGTGTTCATATTTGATATAAATTATCCTTATGATTAAGAGTTTTAAGTTTGTACAAATTAAGGAGCACTGGGATGTATAGAGGCCCTGTAAGAGATCTTTGAGTTTTACACAGGAATATTGAATAGTTGATTGAATATTTAGCGTCATTTTTATGCCACCGAGGGCTAACAGACGAGCACAGGAATAATATGGAAAAATGGAAAATTCTCATTTTTTCTTCCATTTGTGTAAAAATGTTGTTTTAATTTGAGATCTACATGTAAGGCATTGACTACCGGTAGTAACAATAAATCTGATGTTGTTCAATAAAGAAGATTGAATTTCCTTAAGGGGCCAGGGGTTGGGTGGTGCAATAAGGTAAAAATTGGGAATTTTCACAAAGCTTCCACTCAATAACCTTTCTGGGATATATTGGGGTCCTGAAATGTGTTTTTTACTTCTACTTAGGAATATTATAGGGAAAACTGACTATTTTCATTTTCGCATCCATATGTACAAAAATTTCTTTTTAAAATCTAAAGCATTTCTGCTCATAACAAATCCCTTAGAGTGGGTGATTGAATATCTGACAAATTAAGGGGCTGAGTTGTATAAGGGTTCTGTACAAGAACTATGTTTGTTTTACAGATGAATGGTATGGGAATTTAAAGTATTTCCCTTTCATTGCAATTAAGATTTTGTTCAGTATAGGTGTGGTGGGGGTATTTATCCGTGTTGTTAAGAGGACCCCAACAGAAGGTAAATATTGCGAAATTTCAGAAAGTGCTATGGCCACTATGAGTCAGTAGAGCATCCTCAGACCCTCTTGCTGGGAACCTTGTTTTGCATATCCACCTTGCTTTTTGGTGCAGTTTTTCTTGCACCCCATCACCAGTCCTAATATTCTGAACATTAACAATTATTGTCAACAGTTACTTAAGATAATTCTCACAATTTTTCCTAAAAGACAATTTTGATTTGCTATTTAAGATGTCTACACAGTTTCCAGCCCTATTTTATCTTTCAGGGACCTTTTATACAAAAGGAAATAAAGGTGCTATTGCATGGCAGGTGATGGTGGAATACATACTTCATGTCAGTGTGATATGTCAGCCACAACTTCAGGTAAATATTATATACTATAAGGCCATTATAAATTAATTGTTAGATTATCATCCAGATTTTCTTAAAATGGGGAGGGCCGGATGATTTTATTATATTTCATTTTAGCTCTACTAGCCAAAGGCCAGAAGTGCTTATGCGATTGCACGTTGTCTGTCGTCTGTCCTCTGTTAGCAGCACTTTCTCTGAAACCACTAAGCCAATTAAACTGAAACTTCACATGCATGTTTCTGTTGCATAGGAGACTATACAGAAGATATTTTTTTTTTTACGATCTGAAATTCATAATGGCCGCCATTATTAAAAATAGTCCAAAACTTAAAAAGTCTTCTTCTCATGAACGGCCCAACAGATTTTCAAAATGTTTATGTAGTAATGATGACCAACTATATTTATGTTAGATTTGTTCAAATGGTGTCCCTAGGGTTAAATATGACTACGCACTGAGGGTTCAATTAGGGGACACGTGTCATAATATTATTATTTTTTTTTTTAAATGGAAATGATTTTGCCTATATCTTCACAGAAGCATTTTTTGGTGAAGGAGGTTCACATTTGTAAAAATGACTGGGTTCCACTGTCTTAAGGGGTCATAAGGGGCCCGAAAAGGGTAAATATTGGGAATTACTAAAATCGTTTTCTTAAGAACCGGTATGTCAGATTTGTTCATATTTGGCATAAATTATTCTTATGTGTAGGGGTTTGATTGCAGATAAGAATTAAGGGGTAAAATTTATAGGGGCCTGTAAGGGGACTTAGAATTTTACATAGGGATACTATGGGAAAACATAAAATTCTCTTTTTCTTTCATCTATTCTGAAACCACTTGGGCAATTAAACTGAAACTTCAAGTGGATGTTTCTGTTTCATAGGAGACTATACAGAAGATTTTTTTTTTTCGATCTGAAATTCAAGATGGCTGCCATTATTAAAACTGGTACAAAACTTAAAAAATCTTCTCATGAACGGCCCAACAGATTTTCAAAATGTTTATGTAGTAATGATGACCAACTATAGTTTTGTCAAATTTGTTCAAAAGGTGTCCCTAAGGTTAAAAATGACCCCCTCTGATAATTCTATTGCATAGGAGAATTTCAAAAAGTGCTATGGCCACTATGAGTCAGTAGAGCGTCCTCAGGCCCTCTTGGGTCTCTTGTTTTTTAAATGTTTGATGTTTTTTTAATAAAAAAAAAAAGAAAATAAAAAGGGTTGGGTGGCATGAAAATTAGGGGGATGATAATCTAGCAATGATGTGTACTTGAGTTAGACACTTCATATTTTTAGTACTAAATCTAGCTGAGAAGACATCAAGTGAGATTAGTGTAAGAACTTGTTTCACAATTGATGTAAAATAGAAAGTTTGAGAACAACTCTCAACTGTTTAAAGTTTGTCTCTGAATAAAAGCTATCTTATGACTGAAACTGGACAATATTTTGAGACATGCAATAAAAATCAAAGTCAAAATGATCTCATCATCCTTCAAACAAAAGCAACACCAAATAAAAGACATAAAATTCCACATTCAGAAAGAAGGTAATGATTTGACTAACTGTGAAAAATTGATTGGTGTGCATGTAGATAAAACATCAACTGGAAAATTCAGATTAAATTCAGATTAAAAATGTTATTAAAACATGTAATTATGATATACCTTTGAAATGCATTAAATAGAATAGGTGTGCTATTGTACTGTTGGCATCGGCTTTTTTTTATCACGTTAGATATCTATTTACCCACTCTTTAGATATGAATGAAACTTCACATCTGTATTCAGCGTCATCAATGGAATGCACAGAGACCAGAACCTTTACTCTGGGTTGCATTTTTACAGAGTTATGGCCCTTTTGGACTTATTTCATCAACCTATCCTTGGACACTTCACATATGTGTTCAGCATCCTCTTGGAAACTCGTAGAGACAAGAATAATAACTCTTGATTGCATTTTGGCAGAATTATTTTCCTTTTAGACTTAGAAATATTGTTTTTAGCAGGTTAAAGTTTGTAGTACAAGGCCTTGAGCTTAAATGTTTGACAAATAGTGTCAGTTTGTGGTCCTCTCTCAAACTTGTTCAAAATTATTATCCTGGGGGCAAAATTGGCCCTCAGTAAGGGGTAAAAAAAATCTCTTTTTTTTTTTAAGTTTAACATTTTTTTAATATTTAATTTTAGATAATTTCAACTATAGATCCATTTTCATGAACTGGTACCGATATATTGCCCTCTAAGGTGAAGTAAGTGGCATAGGCCTATATTTTATATTGAGTTAATGAAGATTAATAACTTGTCTTAACAATTATTTCAGGGACCTAATTCATTGATAAATGGATTTACACTGCTGCTCTTCATAACAATTATCCCTTGAGTAAATCATTTATAAATAGGCTTAACCCTTTACTTCATATAGATGCCTTTAGACACCTCTAATATAGACGCCTTTGGACACCTCTTATATAGAATGCTTTTGAATTATTGGGTGAATTATGTTTAAATTAACTGACAGAGTGGAAAACAGTGCAGGCAGGAAGTGTTCTTGCACTGTTTTCAAAGGCCTTCTGTGATTGGTATCTATGGAGTAAAGGGTTAAATGTTGCTCTTCATAATAACTATCCCTTGAGTAAATCATTAATAATTTAGCTTAAACTGCTGCTCTTCATTACAACTATCCCTTGAATAAATCATTGATAAATGGGCGTTAACTGCTGCTCTTCATAACAACTATCCCTTGAGTATATCATTGATAAATGGGCTTAAACTGTTGCTCTTAATAACAATTATCCCTTGAATTAATCATTGACAAATGGGCTTAAACTGTTGCTCTTCATTACAACTATCCCTTGAGTAAATCATTGATAAAGTGGCTTAAACTGCTGTTCTGCATAACATCTATCCCTTGAGTAAATCATTGATAAATGGGCCTAAACTGCTACTCTTAACTGCAACCATCCTTGAGTAAATCATTGATAAATGGGTTTTAACTGCTGCTCTTCATAAATCATTAATAATTTAGCTTAAACTGCTGCTCTTACTATTCCTTGAGTAAATCATTGATAAATGGGCTTATACTGCTGCTCTTCATTACAACTATCCCTTGAGTAAATCATTGATAAATGGGCTTATACTGCTGCTCTTCATTACAACTATCCCTTGAGTAAATCATTGATAAATGGGCTTATACTGCTGCTCTTCATTACAACTATCCCTTGAGTAAATCATTGATAAATGGGCTTAAACTGCTGCTCTTCATTACAACTATCCCTTGAGTTAATCATTGATAAATAGGCTTAAACTTCTGCTCTTCATAACAACTGTCCCTTGAGTAAATCATTAATAGTTTAGTTTAAACTGCTGCTCTTACTATTCCTTGAGTAAATCATTGTTAAACTGGCGTTACTGCTGCTATTCATAACAACTATCCCTTGAGTAAATCATTGATAAATGAGCTTAAACTGCTGCTTTTCATTACGACTATCCCTTGAGTTAATCATTGATAAATAGGCTTAACCTTCTGCTCTTCATAACAACTGTCCCTTGAGTAAATCATTAATAATTTAGTTTAAACTGCTGCTCTTACTACTCATTGAGTAAATCATTGTTAAATTGGCGTTAACTGCTGCTCTTCATAACAACTATCCCTTGAGTAAATCATTGATAAATGAGCTTAAACTGCTGCTCTTCATTACGACTATCCTTTGAGTAAATCATTGATAGCTGGCTTTAACTGCTGCTCTTCATAACAACTATCCCTTGAGTAAATCATTGATAGCTGGTGTTAACTGCTGCTCTTCATAACAACTATCCCTTGAGTAAATCATTGATAAATGAGCTTAAACTGCTGCTCTTCATTATGACTATCCTTTGAGTAAATCATTGATAGCTGGCGTTAACTGCTGCTCTTTATAACAGCTATCCCTTGAGTAAATCATTGATAAATGAGCTTAAACTGCTGCTCTTCATTATGACTATCCTTTGAGTAAAATCATTGATAGCTGGCTTTAACTGCTACTCTTCATAACAACTATCCCTTGAGTAAATCATTGATAGCTGGTGTTAACTGCTGCTCTTCATAACAACTATCCCTTGAGTGAATCATTGATAGCTGGCATTTACTGCTGCCCTTCATTACAACTATCCCTTGAGTAAATCATTGATAGTTGTCCTTAAACTGCTGCTCTTCATTACAACTATCCCTTGAGTAAATCATTATTAAATTGGCCTTAACTGCTGCACTTCATAACAACTATCCCTTGAGTATATCATTGATAGCAGGGCTTAAACTGCTGCTCTTTATTACAACTATCCCTTGAGTAAATCATTAATAAATTGGCGTTAACTGCTGCTCTTCATAACAACTATCCCTTGAGTGAATTATTGATAGCTGGCATTTACTGCTGCCCTTCATTACAACTATCCCTTGAGTAAATCATTGATAGTTGTCCTTAAACTGCTGCTCTTCATTACAACTATCCCTTGAGTAAATCATTATTAAATTGGCCTTAACTGCTGCACTTCATAACAACTATCCCTTGAGTATATCATTGATAGCAGGGCTTAAACTGCTGCTCTTTATTACAACTATCCCTTGAGTAAATCATTATTAAATTGGCCTTAACTGCTGTTCTGCATAACATCTATCCCTTGAGTAAATCATTGATAACTGGGCTTAAACTGCTGCTCTTTATTACAACTATCCCTTGAGTAAATCATTGATAGCTGGTGTTAACTGCTGCTGTAACTAAAATGATAATTAGCTGTCTTGACTTGAAATATATTTACAAGTAATTGAAAGTACACTGCAGAGCGAAGGGAATAAATATTTTTATAAAAAGTTAACTTAATAAAGTTGTTTAAATGTAATTGAAATCAGTTACACAATTGTCTGAATATTAACTCCAGAATTATTGCTTGGTTTTATGAAAAAAAATGCAGTACTTGACTGTTTGGGGCAAAGACTTTGTAAAGATTTGCTAAAAGTTAATAATTTAATTTTATATCAATATATATAAAAAGGTGAAAGTGTGTATCAGATTGCTGTGATTTCCTGCCTGTGCTTTCAGGCTGTGTTACCCATTGTTATTCAACAGAAGGTGCCCACGAATGTAAAGTCTACAGACACTCCGGCAGCTGTCTCAGCAAACTGCTTAGTGACAAAGTTTTTACTATTTACAGATGAGATAAATATTACAGCTAGGTATGACTACTTATTCTACACACCCACAATGGACCATTGATAATTGGATGAATTGATTTCTTCAAACTCGTCCCATTGGTGCAATAAAGTACCAAGTGTACATGATATAAGTAGGCATTTGGTACATTTTTGCACCAATGGGGCGAAATGTTCTCATTGACCTCATTTTAACAAAATTAACAACAATGATCAAAAGTTGATTACAAACATGGAGCTTTGTTTATTATTTTTCCAGGTACAACAACCTGTAGTTATCATGCAGCCATGTCCTTGCCCTACCTCAAGTCTGCCACAGGCTGTTCACATTGCTCATCCAATCAGATTCTTTCTATTTATGCGACGAAATTTACATATCACTGCCAGGTGAGAGAAGCAAACTCAGTTTGCATGAAATCTAATTTTAAGGCAATAATAATTTCAAGTGAATTTATAGCAATATATTGTTTGATTGAGGTCATAAAGAACATACTGGAAGTACACTGCTGTACAATTTTGAGCTTGAAAATGTGTTGTATTTTTTTGTGTTTGTTGACTTAAAAAAGTAAAAATTCATCTTACGCTCTACCTTCATCCATCAACGTCATCTGTCCATCATTAACTTTTGATTCAAATGACTCCTTCTCTGAAACCACTTGAAAGATATACACATTTAAAAATCTTCTTCTCTTGAACGGTCCAATCAGATTTGTTCAAGTTTTGTTATAAATGATGCCTATGACTAGAAAATTTATATTTCTTCAAATAAAGGGACTAGGATCAATTTGGGCACAGTAAGGGGACTTTGATTTTTGCATAGGAATACAATGGGAAAATGGAAAATTCTATTTTAGGTATTATTTCAATTATCTTCATGACTGGAGCATTGCTTAGACATAACACTTGAGATAAGGTCCTTTAAGCCAATTTAATACAAATAAGGGACTAGCAGGGGCCAAAAAAAAAAAAAATTGTGAAATGTCAAAAATCTTCTCCGAATATGGAAGTCCTAGAGTTTTGATATTTTGCATGACATTGTAGTATCATCTAATGAGTTTATATCAAGTTTGTTCAAGCTATAACCCTTAGAGTAAAAAAATAGCCCCACCCGTTGGACATGTCAGCTTAACTTATGGATGTTTACATTTAAAAATCTTCTTCTAAGAACCCTCCAATCAAATTCATTCATATTTGGTATAAATGATCCTTATGTGAGTTTCAAATTTGTGCAAATAAAGGGGCTTGGATCAATTTGGGGCCTGTAAGGAACTTTGATTTTTACCTAAGAATACTATGGGAAAATGAAAAATTCTTATTTTCTGATCTATTTTCGATATTATTTCAATTATTTTCATGTCTGGAGCATCATCTGTTTTCATTCTTCAAATGTAATTGGTTGATAGCTTTTAATATAAATAAATTTATTTTACAATTGGTCAGATATCTACCACCAAGATACACACTGTTTACCACATTTCTTAGTAAGTAATTGACTTTTTGTTTTGACAATTATTGGATTAAAATCCTGATCAAATGGGACTGCAATTAATGTGTGGGACTGTCTGACACAAACTGTCAGTCAACTAATTGTCTTCAAGTTTGATGAAAATTAAGTTGGATAATGATAAGAAGATGCTGGTTGATGACTGGCATGTTAACCCTTTACTTCATAATACGCCTTTGGACACCTCTAATATTGAAAGCATTTATTCACCACATATCAGCAATGGTTGAATTATGTTTATATTAACTGACAGAGTGGAAAACAGTGCAGGAAGTGTTCAGATTGCTCGTTACGAGCAATCTGAACTCTTCCTGCACTGTTTTCAAAGGCCTTCTGTGATTGGTGCGGGAAAACATGTATCTATGGAGTAAAGGGTTAAGGGGCATGTGACACTTACCAGTGACATTTCTTGTTGCATTGTGCTTCAGTGATTTTTTGCTCTTTGGATTTTCTTAATGAAAGGCTGTGCTTTTTTTCCACAGTGAAAGACAAACATCTTCTGCGAATGCTTAAAGTGAAGCCGCGATGCTCATAATTGTTCACTGTGCTTTACGCTGCCATTGCAGATTTTCTTGCAGCCTTGGTATTAAAACTTACAAGTTTTGAACATCACCAATTACATTTAAGGTCATTCTAACAATTGTATCAGGGGGAAACATACTTCCTCCCCCACCCCACCCCACCCCTAAAAGCAACAACAACACAACAAAAACAAATTCTAGTTTTATTTCATTATAAATTTGAATGCAAGCAGAAATTGTAGCTTATTTTTCTGTCAACAATCCAAATGACGGGTACGTGTTCTATTTATAGATTACATCAACATGTACACAGAACCGGGGAAGTTCTAAAACTCCGTGTAATCATTACAAATAACTCCAGTGTAACAGTACAAGCACTTAAAATTAACGTAAGTATTTATGATTTCTTACAAAATATTGTATTACTGAATACTGCTATACCACAGTGATGGACCCTTATGTATCTGTGGCCCCTGTATAAACTTCATTGTATCTTGACAAAACTACATAGATGATGCGTAAAACAATCATTCACATACTGTTTATTCTATTTGTTCTGTTATTATCAACAATTTCAGTGGCATATATATATATATATTTTTATTTGTTTTTGAATATAATTTTTTATATAAGTTATCAATTAAGAGATGAACCTTCTTTAATGGTGTATCCCTTGGGTGTAAAATGAATTCTGCACTATTGATTATGTTCTGTATGTGGTTTAATAAACAAAAGGTTTATATATAAAACACAGACGGTATCCGAGCAAAAGTCCCTTGGTCAAAAAATGTACATGTGGACAAAAGCCCCTTGGTAGATTTAAGATAATGGGCAAAAGCCCTTTGGTAGATTTTAGAAGATGGACAAAAGTCCCTTGGTCAATTTTAGAAAATGGACAAAAGTCCCTTGGTCGATTTAATAAGTTGGACAAAAATTCATCAAGGGGCTTTTGTCCACCATCTAAAATCGACCAAGTAAAAATTGGGAATTACAAAAATCATTTTCTTAAGAACTGGTGAGTCAAATTTGTTCAGATTTGGCATAAATTATCCGTATTTATAAGTGTTTGAATGAAGACAGTAATTGAGGGGCTAATATTTATAGGGGCTCTGTAAGGGGACTTAGAATTTTAATAGGAATACTATTGGAAAACAGAAAAATCTCATATTTTTCATCCATTTGAGCAAAATTATTATTCAGTTTGAGTTCTGAAGCCTCATCTTATCATAGAAAATGAGATTTTGTTTAACAAGGAGACTTGACTTTCCATAAGGGGTCAGGGTGGGTAAAAAAGGTTAAAATAGACAATTTCCAAAAATCTTCTTCACAACCAGTCATTCAAATTTGTTCATATTTGACATAGATTATCCCAATGAGTATGGGTCTGAAGTACAAATCAAGGGGCTTGTATTTATAATGGCCCTATAAGGGGACTTTAAGTTTTAATTATAAATGGATGTAAGTTGGATGTAAGTATCAATGTATATAAGTATAAATGGATGTAGTATAGGTGGATGTGGTATAAATGGATGTAGTATAGATGAATCTAAGTATAGATGGATGTAAGTATAAATGGATGTAAGTATAAACGGATGTATATATAGATGGATGTTAGTTTCAATGGATGTAAGTATAAATGGATGTAGTATAGACGAATGTAAGTGTAGATGAATGTAAGTATAAATGGATGTAAGTATAAATGGATGTAGTATAGATGAATCTAAGTATAGATGGATGTAAGTATAAATGGATGTAAGTATAAATGGATGTAAGTATAAATGGATGTAGTATAGATGAATCTAAGTATAGATGGATGTAAGTATAAATGGATGTAAGTATAATGGATGTATATATAGATGGATGTTAGTTTAAATGGATGTAGTATAGACGAATGTAAGTGTAGATGAATGTAAGTATAAATGGATGTAAGTATAAATGGATGTAGTATAGATGAATCTAAGTATAGATTGATGTAAGTATAAATGGATGTAAGTATAAATGGATGTAAGTATAAATGGATGTAAGTATAAATGGATGTATATATAGATGGATGTTAGTTTCAATGGATGTAAGTATAAATGGATGTAGTATAGACGAATGTAAGTGTAGATGAATGTAAGTATAAATGGATGTAAGTATAAATGGATGCAAGTATAACTGGATGTTAGTATCAATGGATGTAAGTTAAGATGGATGTAAGTATAAATTGATGTTAGTATAAATCGATGTAAGTATAAATGGTTATAAGTATAAATCAATGTTAGTATAAATGGATGCAAGTTGGATGTAAGTATAAATGGATGTAAAGTGTAAAAGGATGTAGTATAAATGGATGTAAGTATTGATGGATGTAATTAAAGATAGATGTAAGTATAGATAGATGTAAGTATAAATGGATGTAAGCATAAATGGATGTAGTATAGATGAATGTAAGTGTAGATGAATGTAAGTATAAATGGATGTTAGTATAAATGGATGCAAGTATAACTGGATGTTAGTATCAATGGATGTAAGTTAAGATGGATGTAAGTATAAATTGATGTTAGTATAAATCGATGTAAGTATAAATGGATATAAGTATAAATCAATGTTAGTATAAATGGATGCAAGTTGGATGTAAGTATAAATGGATGTAAAGTGTAAAAGGATGTAGTATAAATGGATGTAAGTATTGATGGATGTAATTAAAGATAGATGTAAGTATAGATAGATGTAACTATAAATGGATGTCAATATAAATGGTTGTAAGTGAAGATGGATGTAAGTGTAGATGGATGTCAATATAAATGGAGGTAAGTGTAGATGGATGTAAGTATAAATGGATGTTAGTATAAATGGATGTAATATAGATGGTTGTTAGTATAAATGGATGTAAGTGTAGATGGATGTAAGTATAAATGGATGTAAGTATAAATGGATGTTAGTATAAATGGATGTAATATAGATGGTTGTAAGTATAAGTCAATGTAAGTATAAATGGATGTAAGTATAAATCAATGTTAGTATAAATCAAAGTAGTATAGATGGATGTAAGTATAAATCCATGTAAGTATAGGTGGATGTAAGTATAAATGGATGTAAGTATAACTGGATGTAAGTATAAATGATGTAGTATAGATTAATGTAAGTATCAATCAATGGATGTTAGTATCAATGGATGTAAGTATCAATCGATATAAGTAAAGATGGATGTAAGTATAGATGTATGTAAGTTTAGATGGATGTAAGTATAGATGGATATAAGTTTAGATGGATGTAAATATAGATGGATGCAAGTTTAGATGGATTTAAGTATAGATGGATGTAAGTATAGATTGATGTAAGTTAAGATGGATGTATGTTTAGATGGATGTAAGTATAGATGGATGTAAGTATAGATGTATGTAAGTATATATGTATGTAAGTATAGATGGATGTCAGTTTAGATGGATGTAAGTATAGATGGATGTCAGTTTAGATGGATGTCAGTTTAGATGGATGTAAGTATAAATGGATATAAGTTTTGATGGATGTAACTATCGATGGATGTAGGTTTAAATGGATGTAAGTATAGATGGATGTAAGTTAAGATGGTTGTTAGTATAGATGGATATAAGTATAGATGGATGTTAGTTTAGATGGATGTAAGTATAAATGGATGTAAGTATATATGGATGTAAGTTTAGATGGATGGAAGTTTAGATGGATGTAAGTATAGATGGATTTAAGTGTAGATTGATGTAAGTATAGATGGATGTAAGTTTAGATGGATGTACGTATAAATGGATGTTAGTATAAATGGATGTTAGTATAAGTTGATGTAGTTATTATGCTCCCCCAAAGAGGGGAAGCATATAGTCGCCGCTTCATCCGTGTGTCTGTCCGTCCATCCATCCCCAAGTTCTTGCCGGAATATTTCTCTACAACCTCTGGTTGGAATTTTATGAAACTTGCTAGGATGTATCATTACCAAGTGCAGATGTGTATATTGTCTTTGTGTTGCGGTTCGATAATTTTTCACAGAGTTATGGCCCTTTGATTCTGTCTGTTGCCAAATTCTTGTCAGCACTATTTCTCTACAACTTCATGTTTGAATTTTATCAAACTTGCTAGGATGCATCACTACCAAGTGGAGATGCGCTTATTGTCTTTGTGCTCCTGTTTGATAATTTTTCACAGAGTTATAGCCTTTTTGATTCTGTCTGTGGCCAAATTCTTATCCTCGCTATTTCTCTACAACCCCATGTTGGAATTTTATGAAACTTGCTAGGATGCATCACTACCAAGTGGAGATGTGCATATTGTCCTTGTGTTCTGGTTCGATGATTTTTCATGGAGTTATGGCCCTTTAATTGAGTCTGTGACCAAATTCTTGTCCGTGCTATTTCTCAACAACCTACGGGTTGGTATTTTATGAAACTTGCAAGGATGCATCATTACCAAGTTGAGATGCGCATATTGTCTTTGTGTTCCAGTTCGATGATTTTTCATGGAATTATAACCCTTTGATTCTGTGTGTAATTCTTGTCAGCGCTTTTTCTCTACAACCCCATGTTGGAATATTATGAAACTTGCTAGGATGCATCACTACCAAGTGGAGATGCGCTTATTGTCTTTGTGCTCCGGTTTGATGATTTTTCATGGAGTTATTGCCCTTTAATTGAGTCTGTGACCAATTCTTGTCCACGTTATTTCCCTACAACCCTAGGTTAGAATTTTATGAAACTTGTTAGGATGCATCATTTACCAAGTGCAGATGTGCAAATTGTCTTTGTGTTCCAGTTTGATGATTTTTCAAGGAAGTATAACTTCCATATATCGAACTTCAATATATCGAATTTCTCGGTATATCGAACTTTTTCTCAAGTCCCAACTTTTTTCCTTCTAAATCTATATGGAAAAACCGCAAATATATCGAAGTTATACATATCGAATTTTTCAGTATATCGAAGTTTTTTCACGACCCCAAAGAGTCCTTTTACACATCATTAACCATTTATGTATCGAATATCAATTACCTGTTCAAAATTTCTCGCGGGAGTGATGTACATGTATTTCACACCTGCGGTGCACCATTGCGATAATCGTAGGAACAAAGGCCCCGCTGATCATATAGCGTAAAGTCCCTTCGAGTGCTCAGATAAATGTTTGTTAGGAGTCACACTTTAATAAACATTTGATTACTTAAAGGCAGAATGGTGATAATTTACTGATAAAAACAATAACTTCGTGTACGCAAACATGGCGGCTGCGTCTGTCATAATTACAAATACGTGATTACATAACGTACGTGTAAATCGCACGCATTGTATGACGTTTAGTTTCGTATCATGTTATCTTACAAGTGTAATTTATGAACATTTATTTATGTTTATTGTACATGTATGTTGATGTTTTATTCATGTGTGTTTGTACCAACTGATGTGCTGATGAAATATTCATGTACATGTATGTGCTTATTTTCGTATACCGGAAGTGCTCCATGTAAGTTTTTATGTTTGTACATGTTTGTAGTGCTATAGTTATATTGATTTTTAAATGACATGCAGGAATTCAATCAATAATAAACTCGATTTAATTCAGTTTTTTTTTCAACTTACCCTTACTAGTAAACGTATGACAGGTAGATCTACGGTCATTTACATGTTGCGATCTCATTAACAATCGAACTTTTACCATTACCATCGAGTGATCCAGACATGCACATATATCGAAGTCCCGGTATATCGAACTTTTCATGACGGTCCCCTGAACTTCGATATATGGAAGTTATACTGTATTTCAAAGTATGTTGTACAATGTATTATATCACAAAATAAAAAAAAATGTGTTGACTTCTCTTTAGATCTCTCACAGTTAATTCCCCTGTTCAATATCATTACCATATGGTACAGAGACAATCACTCACTTTGGGGAGTATCCATCGGTTCCACAAGTTTTTTCTTGTTATAGATGGATGTAAGTATAAATGAATATAAATATAAATGGATGTAGTATAAATGGATGTAAGTATAAATGGATTAAGTATAACTTGATGTAAGTATATATAAATGTAAGTATAGATGGATGTAAGTTTAGATGGATGTAAGTATAAATGGATGTAAGAAAAGATGGATGTAAGTATAAATGGATGCAAGTTTAGATGGATGTAAATATAAACAGATGTAAGTATAGATAGATGTAAGTATAAATGGATGACAACAGTACTGATGCATGCTTCTTGTTTTTAGCTCAGCTGAGCCAAAGGCTCACAGGTGAGCTTTTGTGATCGCCTTGTGTCTGTCATCCATTGTCTGTCATTCGTCGTTAACTTTTAACTTCTAACATTTCTCCTGAAACCACTGGGTCAACTTTGATATAACTTCACAGAAATGTTCCTTGGGTGACCCTCTACCAAGTTTGTTCAAGCCATCTTGATTCGTCAAAAAACATGGCCGCCAGGTGGCGGGGTTAGTTTACTATATAAGCTATAGTAAAACTTAAAAAAATCTTCTTGTCAGAAACCAATGAGCCAATTTTGATATAACTTCACAGAAATGTTCTTGGGTGACCCTCTACCAAGTTTGTTCAAGCGATCTTGATTCATCAAAAAACATGCCCGCCAGGTGGCAGGGCAAGTTTAATAAGTAAAAACGTAAAAAATCTTCTTGTCAGAAACTATGGCTCTATTTTAAAATAATTTCACAGAAATGTTCCTTGGGTGACTCTCTACCAAGTTTGTTCAAGCCATCTTAATTTTTAAAAAAAACATGGCGGCCAGTGGGGCGGGGCAAGTTTAATTAGTAAAAACTTAAAAAATCTTCTTATCAGAAACTACTGGCTCGATTTTAAAATAATTTCACAGAAATGTTCCTAGGGTGACCCTCTACCAAGTTTCTTCAAACCGTAGTGATTCATCAAAAAACATGGCAGCCAAGGGGTTGGGTTAGATTACTAAATAAGCTATAGTAAAAACTTCAAAAATCTTCTTGTCAGAAACAACTGGATCGATTTTAAACAATTTCACAGAAATGTTCCTTGGGTGGCCCTTTCCCAAGTTTGTTCAAGCCGTTGTGATTTGTTAAAAAACATGACCGCCACAGTGAGGTCCTTGTTTATTATATAGGAAGCTATAGTAAAAACTTCAAAAGCCTTCTTGTCAGAATTACTGACCTGATTTCGATGTAATTTCAATGACATTTATCATGGGTGAACCTCTACCAAGTTTGAACTATTCTACGCATCTGTTACATCTGCAAAACAAATCAAAATTCAAACTACTCGCCCATTTCCTTTTTTTGGAATTATGAGTGTACATGTATTATATAATCTACTTGACTCAAGGTCAGTCAGGTGAGCGATATAGGGCCATCTTGGCCCTCTTATTTTAGCTAATAAGAACGCTGCTGTTAATGTGTAAGAAACCCAAGCTAGATAAATCCAGTGGAGATGACCGTGTCACTGAGAACGAGTCTGGCGATCGTGTGTTCATCAGT
The DNA here is from genome assembly GCA_029582155.1 of Panopea generosa. Lineage (NCBI taxonomy): Eukaryota > Metazoa > Mollusca > Bivalvia > Adapedonta > Hiatellidae > Panopea > Panopea generosa. The sequence goes on from CM055895.1 coordinate 24,749,006, forward strand.
ATTGATGAGGATTCTCTGGTTGGTAGGGAGCAGACTATTAATATGGTGCCATACCAAATGTAAGAATTACTGGTAGTATATTTTATTGGGAAATACTTTAAGTACATGCATATGTAATACGCCTTGTATATCAAGCTGGAGTTTAGAATGGTTTTAGCGTTTCTTTAAAAATCAAGATTACAGGAAAATAGTTCTTTTGCATTGTTTTGACCATTTCGTTTGGTAGTTCATGTGTCTTAAAAACGTCAGCTGACAACATAATTAGCGAATGAAAGCTAGGTTAATAACTGACTATAAATATATGCGCTGTTAATCGGTCCTATTCAATGACAGTGTTACACACATGATTACATGTACGTTAGAAGTATCCAGGTTATCTGGATGAGCCAGCCAGATACAGTAAACTCAGTACTGGGGATAGTGATGGGCAACAAGTTTTTTTTTACTTAGTATATCAGTAGTTGTATTCAGTATTAAGCAAACATTTTCTAACTTGTTCTGCAAGGCGTAGTACACATATTTGTAAAGTTTACAACAACATCAACCATTTGTAATTTTCCCACATTATTGTTCAAGCTTTTAAAGGTAAACTGTCAAGGTCCTTCATGACTGATTTGTCTAAGCCCCAGTCAAAACTGCACTTGCTTCCCATCCCTGAGGCTGTTGGTTTGAGTCTATTTGGTCCAACTCTCCAGTTCTCCACCAATATACTTGGATGTCATGTTCAATATGTGATTTCTCCACCAATATACTTGGATGTAATGTACAATCTGTGATTTCTCCACCTATATAAGTGGATGCCATGTATAATCTGTTATTTCTCCACTAATATAAGTGGATGTCATGTACAATCTGTAATTTCTCCACCAATATAAGTGGATGCCATGTACAGTCTGTAATTTCTCCACCAATATAAGTGGATGCCATGTACAATCTGTTATTTCTCCACTAGTATAAGTGGATGTCATGTACAGTCTGTAATTTCCCACCAATATAAGTGGATGCCATGTACAGTCTGTAATTTCTCCACCAATATAAGTGGATGCCATGTACAGTCTGTAATTTCTCCACCAATATAAGTGGATGTCGTGTACAATCTGTGATTTCTCCACCAATATAAGTGGATGTCATGTACAGTCTGTAATTTCTCCACCAATATAAGTGGATGCCATGTACAATCTGTAATTTCTCCACCAAGATAAGTGGATGCCATGTACAATCTGTAATTTCTCCACCAATATTAGTGGATGTCATGTACAGTATGTAATTTCTCCACCAATATAAGTGGATGCCATGTACAATCTGTAATTTCTCCACCAATATAAGTGGATGCCATGTATAATCTGTTATTTCTCCACCAATATAAGTGGATGCCATGTACAGTCTGTAATTTCTCCACCAATATAAGTGGATGCCATGTACAATCTGTAATTTCTCCACCAATATAAGTGGATGCCATGTACAATCTGTAATTTCTCCACCAATATAAGTGGTTGTCATATACAATCTGTAATTTCTCTATCAATATAAGTGGATGCCATGTACAATCTGTAATTTCTCCACCAAGATAAGTGGATGCCATGTACAATCTGAAAAGTTTTGGAAATTGGCTTAATGCCATTAAATTATAAGGTTTCCAACAAAACTTGAAATGTGTGACCACTACTGCCAGCTGTTCAGAAAAAAACATTTTAATGAAAATGAATATTCACAAAAAAACTATTTTAACAACCTTAGATTGTGTTTATAAAAAGAACAGTGCAACAGATATGGCAAGATTGGAGTGATAATTCATCCGATGGTGTTTATTTCTGTAGGATATTACCAGAGTGTAATAGAAAATAACTGACAGGTTCAAGTGTTGGTATTACAATCATTACAGTTAACTTTTTGTATTACATCAGGGGTCTAGACTGTATACAAATCCCATTGAAGAACATGGATAACAGTGCAATATTGCCTTCAACCAGAGGACTGCATGTTAATGTAAGTCACAATTTTGATATTCTGTTTAATGCTACGCTGGACAATAATAAATGAGTTATGTTAATGCTATCTGAAGATCATATTTTTGTTTTAAGGTCACTTACCATTCATAAGAAGATAAACAATTACTTTTTGTCTCAGAGTCACCATACATTAGAAGATTAACTATGACTTTTTGTCTCAAAGTTATTTACCATTCATAAGAAGATTAACTATGACTTTCTGTCTCAAAGTCACCATACATTAGAAGATTAACTATAACTTTTTGTCTCAAAGTCATTTACCATTCATAAGAAGATTAACTATGACTTTTTGTCTCAAAGTCACCATACATAAGAAGATTAACTATGACTTTTTGTCTCAGAGTCACCATACATTAGAAGATTAACTATGACTTTTTGTCTCAAAGTCATTTACTATTCATAAGAAGATTAACTATGACTTTTTGTCTCAGAGTCACCATACATAAGAAGATTAACTATGACTTTTTGTCTCAGAGTCACCATACATTAGAAGATTAACTATGACTTTTTGTCTCAAAGTCATTTACCATTCATAAGAAGTTTAACTATGACTTTTTGTCTCAAAGTCACCATACATAAGAAGATTAACAATGTTTTTTTTTCTCAAGGTTACTTCCCATTCATAAGAAGGTAAATAGTGTTTTTTTGTCTGAAGGTTACTTACCATTTGTAAGAAGGTAAACAGTGTTTTTTTGTCTCAAAGTTACTTATTATTTGTAAGAAGGTAAACAGTGTTTTTTTTGTCTCAAGATTACTTACCATTTATAAGAAGGTAAACAGTGTTTTTTTGTCTCAAGGTTACTTACCATTTATAAGAAGGTAAACAGTGTTGTTTTTTTTTTCTAAAGGTTACTTACCATTCATAAGAAGGTAAACAGTGTTGTTGTTTTTTCTAAAGGTTACTTACCATTTATAAGAAGGTAAACAGTGTTTTTTTGTCTCAAGGTTACTTACCATTTATAAGAAGGTAAACAGTGTTGTTTTTTTTTCTAAAGGTTACTTACGATTCATAAGAAGGTAAACAGTGTTGTTGTTTTTTCTAAAGGTTACTTACCATTCATAAGAAGGTAAACAGTGTTTTTTTGTCTCAAGGTTACTAACTATTCATAAGAAGGAAAAGATTTTTTTTTTGTCTCAAGGTTACTTACTATTTATAAGAAGGTAAACAGTGTTTATTTAGCTCAACTATTCATAGTATAGGGGGACTATTGTACTCGCTCCGGCGTCCGCATTGGTTTTTTAGGTTAAAGTTTTTTATTGGGTAAGATATCTTTGCAACCACTCATTGGATAGGAATGAAACTTTACATATGTGTTCAGCATGCATCATCAATGGAACACACACAGACAAGAACCATAACTCTTGGTTGCATTTTGACAGAGTAATGGCCCTTTTTTTACTTAATATTTCAGATTAAAGTTTTTTTATCAGGTAAGATATCTATGCAACCACTCATTTGATATGAATGAAACTTGACATGTGTGTTCAGCATCGTCATCGAAATGTACAGGTACAAGAACAATAACTCTGGGTTTTATTTTGGCAGAAATATGGCCCTTTTAGACTTAAAAAAGTTGGTTAATGTATGTTCAGCATCATCAGCAGAATGCATAGAGACCAGAACCATATGGCTCTTTTGACTTAGAAAAATTTGGTTATGAGATTTTGAGTTGGTACATATTTCATCAAGCTATCATTGGACATGAATGAAACTTCACATGTGTATTCAGCATCATTTAGGAAACTCATAAGAGACAAGAATCAAAACTTGGCAGAATTATTTTCATTTTAGCTTTAGAATTTTTTTTTGCTGAGTTTTTTAACAGGTTTAATTTTAGAGTATAAGGCCTTTAGCTTAGATGTTTGACTAACACGGTCAGTTTATGGTCCTCTTTCAAATTCAAAACCATGGCTCTGGGGTCAAAATTTTACAATGGGAAACTACAAAATATTTTTAAAAAGATTTAAATTTATTTTTACTTCTTCTTTTCTTTTTTTTTTTCTTTTTCTCTGAAGTTTAATCCTTTTTTTTCAGCTCATCTGAGAAAAGGTCAGGATGAGCTATTGTGATTTACCTTCATTCATTATCCATTGTCCATCTGTTCGTCATCCATCTTTAACTGTAACTTCGTACAACTTCTCTGAAACCACTTGACACATTTTAACCAAATTTTGTGTGAAGCATTCTTACACAAAGCTTTTCAAGTTTTTTCAAATGATGATCCTGGTGTCAAATTTGGCCCAACCAAGGGGTTAATCAGTATTTTTTTTTTCAAAATTTAAAAAAATCTTCTAGGTTTTTATATCAGTTGCCTTAATTGTACCTATTTCCTGAAATAGCTGTTGTTTTAGTCAAGCGCGCTGTCCCTCCATCAGCTCTTTGTTTGTATAACTTTGTATAAAGTCTTACATTGAATCAAATATATTCATCACACAAATCATCATCATGCATACCTGCTGAAAAAGTTCATTATTGTTTATTAGAGCCATGTCAAAACTGGACCTTTAGTAAAGGTCAACCCAGGATTTGACTTGTCTGAACAAATTAAGAAACTAACAGAATTTGAAAATTCTGTGAATGGACTATTTAGATCGAATACATAATTAAATGTAAATAAAGTCAAGAGTGAGCACAAGTATGGTGTTACAACTTTTGAAGAATGTAAAAATTAATATTTTATTTAAAAAATGTCCAACTGATATTTAACTAACATCAAAATAAGTCCAATGATCTGCAATAGAAATTCTGAACATTTCGGCTTAAGGTGACTTTGTGTCTCAAGGTCACTTACCATACATTTGGAGGTTAATGGTCACATGGTTTGATCTGTATTAAATTCCTTTTGAAATCAAAACACAAAGGTTAAATGGATAATTTTTACAGATACATGTACATGTATATGGAATAGTGCTTCATAGATCACTGATACGAACCATGGATATGGAGCACATTTGAATAAAATGGTTAACAGTGGCTTTTAGTCTCAATGTCACTAAACATTCATTGGTGAGCTTAACATTCAAGTCTTTTTTCCAAATATTAATGTAACTGTTCATGGCAAGGGATATCAGTTCTATAATTTGCTTGTTGTTTCAGTGTTCATATAAAGTTTGTTTACATGCTGAGCTTTCAAACGGCAGTGTAGTGACACTGGATGTACCAGTTTCTGTGATAATGGCCAAGAAGAATAGTCAGGTAGGGCTTGCATTTATTAGCTGCTCTGAGCCAGAGGCTCACAGGTGAGCTAGTGTGATCATCCTGTGTCTGTCTATCATTAAATTTTTATTTTTTTGTCGCCTGGTGTCCGTCAACTGTCGGCCGTTGTCTGTGGTCTGTCGTTAACTTTTAGCTTCTAGCAACTTCTCCTCTGAAACCACTGGGCCAATTTCTATATAACTTCACAGAAATGTTCCTTGGGTGACCCTCTACCAAGTTTGTTCAAGCCATCTTGATACATTAAAAAACATGGCAGCCAGAAGCTGGGGTTAGTTTACTATAAAAGCTATAGTAAAAACTTTAAAAATCTTCTTGTCAGAAACTACAGGCTCGATTTTAGAATAATTTCACAGAAATGTTCCTTGGGTGACCCTCTACCAAGTTTGTTCAAGCAATCTTGATTCGTCAAAAAACATGGCCACCAGGGGGTGGGGTTAGTATACTATATAAACTATAGTAAAAACTTAAAAAATCTTTTTGTCAGAAACTACTGGCTCGATTTAAAAATAATTTTACAGAAATGTTTCTTGGGTGACCCTCTACCAAGTTTGTTCAAACCATCTTGATTCGTCAAAAAATATGGCAGCCAGGGGTTAGTTTACTATATACATGTAAGCTATAGTAAAAACTTAAAAAATCTCTTGTCAGAAACTACTGGCTTGATTTTAAAATAATTTCACAGAAATGTCCCTTGGGTGACCCTCTACCAAGTTTGTTCAAGCCATTTTGATTTGTCAAAAAACATGGCAGCCAGGGGGTGGGGTTAGTTTACTATATAAGCTATAGTAAAAACTTAAAAAATCTTCTTGTCAGAAACTACTTGCTCGATTTTAAAATAATTTCACAGAAATGATCCTTGGGTGACCCTCTACAAATTTTGTTCAAGCCATCTTGATTCGTCAAAAAACATGGTAGCCAGGGGTAGGGGTTAGTTTACTATATAAGCTACAGTAAAAACTTAAAAAATCTTCTTGTCAGAAACTACTGGCTCGATTTTAAAATAATTTCACAGAAATGATTCTTGGGTGACCCTCTACCAAGTTTGTGTAACCCATCTTGATTCGTCAAAAAAACATGGGAGCCAGGGGTAGGGGTTAGTTTAGTATATAAGCTATAGTAAAAACTTCAAAAATCTTCTTGTCAGAAACTACTGGCTTGATTTTAAAATAATTTCACAGAAATGATTCTTGGGTGACCCTCTATCAAGTTTGTTCAACCCATCTTGATTCATCAAAAAACATGGCAGCCAGGGGGTCGGGTTAGTTTACTATATAAGCTATAGTAAAAACTTAAAAATAATGGCTGGGGTTAGTTTACAGCTAAAGTAAAAACTTAAAAAATGTTCTTGTCAGAAACTACTGGCTCGATTTTAAAATGATTTTACAGAAATGATCCTTGAGTGACCTTCTACCAAGTTTGTTCAAGCCATCTTGATTCGTCAAAAAACATGGTGGCCAGGGGGTGGGGTTAGTTTACTATACAAGCTAAAGTAAAAACTTAAAAAATCTCTTGTCAGAAACTACTGGCTCGATTTTAAAATAATTTCACAGAAATTTTTATTGAGTGACCCTCTACCAAATTTGTTCAAGCCATCTTGATTCGGAAAAAAATATGGCGGCCAGGGATGGGGTTAATTTACCAATAAGCTATAGTAAAAACTTAAAAACTCTTCTTGTAAGAAACTACTGGCTTGATTTAAAAATAATTTCACAGAAATGATCCTTGGGTGACCCTCTACCAAGTTTTTTCAAGCCATCTTGATTTGTAAAAAAACATGGCCACCAAGGGGTGGGGCAAGTTTAATTAGTAAAAACTTAAAAAATCTTCTTGTCAGAAACTACTGGCTCGATTTTAAAATAATTTCACAGAAATATTCCTTGGAGGATCCTTTCAAACCGTAGTGATTCGTCATAAAACATGGCGCCCAGGGGATGGGGTTAGTTTACTATATAAGCTATAGTAAAAACTTAAAAAATTTTCTTGTCAAAAACCACCAGATCAATTTTAAAACAATTTCACGGAAATGTTTCTTGGATGACCCTTTACCAAGTTTGTTCAAGCCATTATGATTTGTTAAAAAACATGTCTGCCACAGTGAGGTGCTAGTTTACTATATAGGCAGCTATAGTAAAAACTTCAAAAGCCTTCTTGTCAGAATCAACTGACCTGATTTCGATGTTATTTCACTGACATTTACCATGGGTGAACCTCTACCAAGTTTGAACTCTTCTACGCATCTGTTACTTCTTCAGAACAAATCAAAATTCTAACTACTTGCCCATCTCTTTTTTTCTAAAATTTTGAGTGTACATGTATTATATAATCTACTTAAGTTGGGTGACTCAAGGTCAGTCAGATGAGCGATATAGGGCCATCTTGGCCTTTTATTCAAATTACTTCTTCTCTGTAACCACTTGACAGATCTCAAGATTGTTTAAATCATTACCCTGGGATCAAATTTGGGCCCAAGATTGCTTTTTAATGGAGCGTAGTGAAGGTTGAAATGCAGGTTGTCCATACTGATTAGCATATCACATAGCAACAATAAAAATAGTCCCTGAAGCAAATATTACAGGCTTTTTGCTTGAAAAGTTTAAACTGTCGTCAATATTGATTCAGAAATGTTAAACATTTTTACAGAAAAGTTCTATAATAGTTCTATAATAGGTCCTATATTGTACAGATTCAGATTGAGATAATTTAATTTAAAAATAAACAAACATTTGTATGTAATAAAGTCGTGGAAAATCACCTCTTTTGTCAAACTAATTTTAATCGTAGTGTTTTATCGAGGGCATTTTACAAGTAAACAAAACAATGCAATCATAAATGGTCAATACCAGTATTCCCCCATAGTAAGGGTATTACTATCAATCCTTGGTTCATGAGTTTGAATCCCTGTTGGGCCAGTCTTCATTGATTGATATATGACATTACGTCTCATTGTCACATCTCTCTTCGCTGATTCAAGTGGGAAAGTTATCTGTTACTTGCTGAGATGGGTTCACTCAAATACTGGTTAACCTTCCAGGATCCCAGGAAAAAGAAGTTAGGTTAACTGATTGTCTTTTAGTCCTAGATGGCATAGTGATGACTAAATATTCAAACAAACAAACAAATGGTGCCTCTCAGAACATTGAATCCTTTGATTTTGTTATTAACCCCTTGTCTTACATGGAGGGTTTTTGAAATATCTTGTACACAAGTGATCAACATGTCATGATGATGTGTCACATGCATATACCTGTAGAAATACTAGGACCTTTACATCAGCTGTCAAGGTCAAGGTTACACAAAGGATCAAATTCACACTTTAATGTAAAAAACATGAATTTGCGTGTCTAGTCTGAAACATAAGTCTATTACTGTTGATACTCGTGGTTACATTTAAATCCCTACCTGTTATAAAACATATTTTTATTTTCACAGACCATTTGAGTGTCATGTGACACTTACCAGTGACATTTCTTTTTTTATTCTTCAAATTTTCAAAAATCTTCCACAAAGTGCAAGGCCTCAAGCTTTGATATTTTGCATGGGTATCAACTTATCAGTTTCTCATAGGTTTGTTCAAGCCATGACCAAAGTGTCAAAATAAGCTCCAGTTCGGGGACTTAACAGTTTAATATAGGGAAATTTTCATTAATAAATTGTGAAATTTCTTAAATCTCCTTCTCAACAGCTAACTAGTCAAATTTGTTTATATTTGGTTTAAATGATCCCTATGTGTAAGGGTTCAAGTATTTTTCAAATAAAGGGGCTAGGATTAGGGTCCATTTGTGTCCAATAATGGAACATTACACAGGAACAGTATGAGAAAAATGGATACTTGACTTTCATTTTAATCACAAAATTATTTGACTTAAAAAAAATTGGCTAAAGTTTTGCATGCAAGTTTGATCAAGTCTATATTTCACCACCGCTCAATGTATTTGATTAAAATTCGTAAAAAGACTTCCCAGCCATTAAACCTACTTATAATGAAGTTAGATAACTTTTGCATGAATATAATGCAAGTTATTGCCCTTGTTTGACTTGAACATTCTGGTTAAAGCTTTGTGTGTAAGTACCATTCAGTCCCTATCTCGGAAAGCATTCAATGTATTGGATTGAAACTTCAGACAAGACTTTCAGTCATCAGACCTACAAAAATATCTAAATTTGATAACTCTTGTGTAAATATAATGAATGTTATTGCCCTTCTTTGACTTGTTAAATTAAAGTTTTGCGTGCAAGTACCATCAAGTCCATATCACATTTACCACTCAATGTATTTGATTGAAACATTACATATGGCTTTATCATAAAACCAACTAAATTGATCTAGTGGGATAACTTTTGCAAGATTTTTTTGCAAGTAAGGGCCTTTGCTTGACTTAGAAATTCTATAACTCAGCAGCCACTGCATGTATTGGATTAAAACGTCTCACAAAGTATTGCGGTTACAAGACCTACTCAATTTTGTAAGTTATTTAACTCTTGTTTGCTTAGATTTGTCATCAGTGTCAATCAAATTTGCACTTTCATGACACATATTTGAATAGTTGAGCACGCTGTTTCATCAACAGCTCTTGTTTATTAAACCCTTAGTGACTCTGACAGTAACCATTAATCAGTAAAAAAGTAATCTAACTCCTCTCTTGATAAAATAAGAGGTTAACCTTGAAAATAGAGACCAACACAGTTCTACATATATACATATGTATACTTATATTTCAGTGGCAACAATGGACAGCCCCTGACTGGTTAGCTCATGATACATTCAATATTGTCAATAGTGACAGTATATTTGGTGTGCCAGACAACATTTTAAGTAAGTATGGTGTTATTACCAGATACCTTTTTTTCCAGTAGAGAAATGTTTAGGCGATAACATGTATATGATAAAAAGGCAATCGCTTTATTGAAACAATTTGATTAAATTTTATTTCTCCTTGAGATATTCTGTGGCCTGGTGATTTCACAATTATTTGCCGGACATTGCAAGTTCAAGCCTTACTCATTCCAAAAAACCGAGACCTACAAGTACTTGTAGAAGGATGGTGATTGTATTTTGATTCCTACATCCATAAAACTGGATGCAGTTTGATATAAGCTGTAATGTTTTAAAAATTGAACTTAAACACTTTCGTATATAATTATGTATTTTAAGTATTGAAAAAATCATATTACGAGATGTGTGCATGAAAAGCATATAAGTTTATTTGTATGTACAGTGACACTTGAATAACTGGTAGGTGGAAATATTTGTTTAAAAAAATAGGCTGTTCTTTGTAAACTCAAATTTATAAATGTGTCCATAAAATGAATTCTGTAGAATATGAATATTGGTATTGATTATCGATAGGAGTATCATCTGAATCTTGCCCATCTCCTAGAACCAACACGTGGAGCATTCATTGTTGATATACCTTGTGTCATACATGTGTGTTAAAGTTCATCAAAATGTACTGAGAAGGTTAATTTAAATAATTAAACATTAATAAGTCTTCTTTGTATAAACTAAAGTTGATCAGAATGTAATAATCAGACCCCGGTACTGTTGATCACTTCAGCAAGAACTGTTGAAACGTAGTAATCAGGCCCCGGTACTGTTGATCACTTCAGCAAGAACTGTCGAAATGTAGTAATCAGGCCCCGGTACTGTTGATCACTTCAGCAAGAACTGTCGAAATGTAATAATCAGGCCCCGGTACTGTTGATCACTTCAGCAAGAACTGTCGAAATGTAATAATCAGGCCCCGGTACTGTTGATCACTTCAGCAAGAACTGTCGAAATGTAATAATCAGGCCCCGGTACTGTTGATCACTTCAGCAAGAACTGTCGAAATGTAATAATCAGGCCCCGATACTGTTGATCACTTCAGCAAGAAATGTCTAAATGTAATAATCAGGCCCCGGTACTGTTGATCTCTTCAGCAAAAACTGTCGAAATGTAATACTCAGGCCCCAGTACTGTTGATCACTTCAGCAAGAAATGTCTAAATGTAATAATCAGGCCCCGGTACTGTTGATCACTTCAGCAAGAACTGTCAAAATGTAATAATCAGGCCCCGGTACTGTTGATCACTTCAGCAAGTACTGTCAAAATGTAAAAATCAGGCCCCGGTACTGTTGATCACTTCAGCAAGTACTGTCAAAATGTAATAATCAGACCCCGGTACTGTTGATCACTTCAGCAAGAACTGTCAAAATGTAATAATCAGGCCCCGGTACTGTTGATCACTTCAGCAAGAACTGTCAAAATGTAATAATCAGGCCCCGGTACTGTTGATCACTTCAGCAAGTACTGTCAAAATGTAATAATCAGACCCGGGTACTGTTGATCACTTCAGCAAGAACTGTCAAAATGTAATAATCAGACCCTGGTACTGTTGATCACTTCAGCAAGAACTGTCAAAATGTAATAATCAGGCCCCGGTACTGTTGATCACTTCAGCAAGTACTGTCAAAATGTAATAATCAGGCCCCAGTACTGTTGATCACTTCAGCAAGTACTGTCAAAATGTAATAATCAGACCCTGGTACTGTTGATCACTTCAGCAAGTACTGTCAAAGTGTAATAATCAGGCCCCAGTACTGTTGATCACTTCAGCAAGTACTGTCAAAATGTAATAATCAGACCCTGGTACTGTTGATCACTTCAGCAAGAACTGTCAAAATGTAATAATCAGGCCCCGGTACTGTTGATCACTTCAGCAAGTACTGTCAAAATGTAATAATCAGACCCTGTTACTGTTGATCACTTCAGCAAGAACTGACAAAATGTAATAATCAGGCCTCGGTACTATTGATCACTTCAGCAAGTACTGTCATATCATTCATTTTGTTGAGGACATAAATATTGTTGATTTCATCAGGAACCTCAACAATGAAATTAAAACCCAACAAATTGGTTGTAGGCAAAAGTTTATTATATCCATACTGTACAGAATTTACCTTTATACCCCAAAGCTCAAGCTGAGCACATTGAGCTATTCTGATCGCCCAGTGTCCGTCGACCATTTGTGAACTTTTTGTTATGTGCACTCTAACACCTGCATTCTTAATTGTTTTTTTCACCAAACTTGCTTAGTAGTTATATAACTATAATATCTCGGACAAGTTCTTGAATTGGCCAAATAAGATAATTAATGTCGGAGTTATAACCCTTGAAATATCAAAAATTGCACTATTTGACTTTGTGTACAATCTACAAGATATGTCCCTAAAGTAATAGGACAACCCTGTCATTTTTGTATTAAGGGCGTTACATGCAAACCAGTGGTATCAATGGATAGATTGACACATCTTCTATTGTCATAAAACATCAAATCAACTTTCAGCCATCATTAAGTTCATGCAGTCTGTTAGCCCTCGATGGCATAAAAATGATGCTCAATATTCAATCAATCAAAGTTCATACAGAAATCACCATAGTAACGCGAGTTTAGAAGTACGGGGGACTTTGAAATAAGACGCCATTTAAAACAACAACATTGCCTTGGAAAGCAGACAACTTGCTTGATATCATGCTAAATGTTATAATTAACACTATTTCAGATCATGTGTGATTGTCATTTAAAAACTTAGACGTTATCGATAAACATTTGAATATTGTGCACACTTTCGAAAGAACAAGTGCGAATTTGAATAGTAAAAAAATTGGACGACGATACTGCCTAGAGTGGAAATTTGGAGTGTGGTAAAACTTTGTGTTGGGTGTAATATGACCCTACAGGATACTCTGAAGTTTATTTCACACAACTCTTTAACAGAAGGCATATCCTAGAGTCTTATCGATTGGTGGTACAAACGGGTTTCCAATTCTGAGACAAAAGTACCTGACCATCAGCAATCTGGACGACCGAAATCTTGTGTGGTTTTCCTGGGATTCAAGTCAGATCTTGGTGAAAATCGCTTTCAGTACCTCCTGGCCATGTGCCTGGGTGTACATTCTGTGGTTAGGATCTATGAGTCATCATAGTATCGTAACATGTACCAGTAGTGAGTGCAGTACCACAAAAATTGTGTTTTGCACAGCGGTTCATAGTATGAAAAAAGAATGACTTTCATTTGATTGTCAACTTGACGTCGCACAAATAACGTCAAACTCCCCTGTACTTTGTTACATATACATTTCGACTTGTCAAAATTAGTGTTGAATGGTGTTGTATGATTTTGAAAATTTGCTTGCTTATAGTTTAAATATTGAAAAGTATTCATGCCAAGTTTTGTTTGGATTGAAATACTAAAAGGCATATTTCTAAATGTGTCCTTTTACTTTTGGGACATACCTCATAGTACCTGCATTTTACAGCTTGACTATTCAAAGAATTAAGAGAGCTATTCAGCTCACCCCGGGTGTCATCGTCGGCTCTACACCTTGGTTAAAGTTTTGTGTATAAGTTCCTACCTCAGTAACCATTGCAAATATTGACTTTGAAACTATACCCAAGACTCTCCAGTCATCAAAACTACTAAAATTGATAGCTTTTTCGTAACTTAAAATGCAAATTGTTGCCATTGTTTGACTTAGAAATTCTGGTTAAAGTTTTGTGTGCAAGTATTACCAAGTCCATATCTCACCAACCACTTAATGTATTTGATTGAAATTTCACACAAAAACTTTCCAGTCATCAAACATACTACAATTACAAAGTTAGATAACTCTTGCATGAATATAATGCAAATTGTTGCCATTGTTTGACTTGAAAATTCTGGTTCAAGTTTTGTGTGCAAGTATTATCAAGTCCATATCTCACCAACCACTTAATGTATTTGATTGAAATTTCACACAAAAACTTTCCAGTCATCAAACATACTACAATTACAAAGTTAGATAACTCTTGCATGAATATAATGCAAATTGTTGCCATTGTTTGACTTAGAAATTCTGGTTAAAGTTTTGCATGCAAGTACCATCAAGTCCATATCTCACCGACCACTCAATGTATTTGATTAAAACTTCACATAAGATTTTTTAGTCATTAAACATACTAACTAACTAAGCAAGATGTATAATGAGCATATAATAGAAAATATGGCCATTCTTTGACTTTGAAATATCTCAACAACCACTCAATGTATTTGAACTTTATGTATGGCTTTGTAGTCATGAAACCTAAACTAAATTAATCAAGAGGGATAACTCTTGCTAGATTTTTTTGCAAATTAGCTGAGTACTGTTCTTGTTATTTGATATCTAATTATATTTGTACTTGAGTTCTGTTCATGTTATTTAATATGTAATTCAACAGGTAGATGAGTTCTTGTTATTCAATATGTATTTCTTCTGTATTATAGCAGTTACAAAATATAAAAGCAGTAGGAGTTTACCTTCTTTATTTTTATATTTCAGGTCAAACATCATTTTCCAGTATGCCTGGCTTTCAAGTTCTGTGACATCAACACACATATGAAATGCTGCTGCTCTCTCTCTCTCTGAATATATATTTATATTACACTCAACAACACAGAGTTTGAATATGGTTCACACTTGTCAGTTATATAAATCTCTATACATAGGAGCACATAGTAAAAGAAGTGTTTTTGTCTTGACTGATAGTAGATAGAAGTCCATGATAAATATTTGGAATAACAAAACTGAGCATTCGAGAGTGTAAACAATGCCATATCTTTGATATGGTTCTAGTGTGATATTACTGATTTATCATTCGGTGTTGTGTAACTTGGCTCTCATACACATACTCTCAAACTACTTTCCAACATGACTGAACATCTAAATTACATCAGTCATTGAAAATGATGATATCAGTTGTTCATGTCATAGGGTTACTGAAAAATAATATATGCACAGTATTTTTACAGCATTTTTTTTATTTTTCTCATTTCTTTTATGTGATAACCAGAACAATGAAATTGGTAATTGTACATTCTATGTTTTGTAGAGAATCTCACATTCTCTCGCTGACATTTAATTTATTAAACTCATTTGCAAAAATGATCATTATAATGCTCAGCAGGGTCTAACATACCAGGTAATATATTTTTGCCAACACCTTTAATGAATTCAACATCAAACGAACACTCGTGTAATATCCTGTATGTATGATATAACTACAAAGGGTTACTTCTGTGGCAAAAGCTCATTTGTAAAAATAATCATTTAGTGCATCAGGTACATATGGACAACCTAATACTTACTGTGGAGTAACTATAACAACCTAATATTAATTGTGGAGTAACTATAACAATCTAATATTTATTGAGGAGTAACTATAATAACCTAATATTTACTTTGGAGTAACTAGGACAACCTATTATTGACTGTGGAGTAACTATGACAACTTAATATTTTTTGCGGAAAATTAACTAGGACAACCTAATATTTACTGTGGAGTTACTATGACAACCTAATATTCACTGTGGAATAATTATTACAACCTGTGTGTAATTGTTACAACCTAATAATTACTGGGGAGTAACTAGGACCACCTAATAGTTTCTGTGGAGTAACTATGACAACTTAATATTTCCAGTGGAGTAACTAGGACAACCTTTACTTTGGAGTAATTATTACAACCTAATACTACGGAGTAACTAGGACCACCTAATTGTTTTTGTGGAGTAACTAGGATAACCTAATAGTTACTGTGGAGAAACTAGGACAACCTAATATTTACAGTGAAGTAACTAGGACAACTTATATTTACTTTGGAGTAACCAGGACAACCTAAAATTTACTGTGGAGTAACTATGCAAACTTTTAGTTTAATATTCTTTTTTTGTCTTTCCATATTTTTAATAAACACTTTAATATTGGAGACTGAGAAGGTTAGAGTTTCATGTTGAATATGAAAAGACAAAACATGAATATCATACTAACCCCTGTCTGCCAACTATGCAGTATTTTACATTTAAGAGATCACATATATTTATACCAGTGTATTATGGATCATTTACTTTGATATACATGTATGTACAAATGATAAATCTATATATTTACATGTTAACACCTTTGTGTTCATCAATGTTTCTAATCGACCATAATCGTTAAGTGTTGGACCTGTGGTCTAGTGGTAGAGTCTAGCGGTAGAGCATCATATCGAGGGTCTGGGGATCATCAGTTCCATCACTCGTTAGCATTATGTGCTGTGTTTTTAAGAAAATATTTTGGGGGAGGGGGGGGATTTAATTATCTAGTATTGGTTCTACCCAGGAAGACTTTGAACAAGATCTGTACATGATAAGTATAAGTAGAAAAAAAATATTCAAAATCAATGTAAAATCAAATTTACTGTAAGATATAAAATTATGTTTGTAATTAATCTCTCGAATTACATTTCATTCCTGAAAGCAGTTGACTTTGGTGTGAGTTACTTTTCCTTTAAAGTAACAAAATTGCCAATATGGTCTCATTAGTAACTAGTAGTTGTACTATGTGAAGTAAAATATGTTCATTGAATTATTCAAAACCTTGATAAATATAGCACTTTAATAGATTTTAAAACAAGAATATTCTGTGATTTCATATTACCCTGCTCAAAAGGGTCATCTGGACTGACCAAAATAAACATTGCCTTTGGATGTGGGTACTGTAACACTGCATTTAAATGCCTGAGATGTGAAAAAAAATTGTAATGTTAAATAAAATTATTTTGTTGGTGGGGACATATGTGTTGGTTGAAATAAAATGATGGTTAAACAATAAATAAAATGATTGTTAAGCAATAAATAAAATGATTGTTAAACACTCCATATGCATTTTCTTGGATTCTTCCAAATTGAAAGCATTTATTCACAACTTATCAGCAATGAGTGAATTATGTTTATATTTACTGACAGATTGGTAAACAATGTAGGAAGTTACAAGCAATCTGAGCTCTTCCTGCACTGTATTCAGAGGCCTTCTGTAGTTGGTATGGGAAAATGCATATCTATGGAGTAAAGGCTTAAACAATAAATTAAATAAACAATAAATAAAATGATTGTTAAACAATAAATAAAATGATGGTTAAACAATAAATAAAATGATGGTTAAACAATAAATAAAATGATGGTTAAACAATAAATAAAATGATGGTTAAACAATAAATAAAATGATTGTTAAACAATAAATAAAATGATGGTTAAACAATAATAACAATAAGACAGTATCAAAACCTGTTCATCAATATATTCTGTATATATACCACAACAATATAATTATAAGTAGAAAATTGCAGAAATTGCTGTCGCCATGTAAACCAATATTATTGTTTACACAGTTGCAGGTGCGCGCAACTACAATACCGCGTCGTCTGGTTCCCTGATAAATCAACAATTTATTAAACGGCCAGTAAACCAGATCAAATATGGCGGAGATCACAGTCACGTGATTGAGAACAATAGGTGTTTACGTGCTCTCGCGAGAAGCACCTGCACCAGCAAGTCTCTGTATTATGTCTGTAATAGAACTATAATGAAAATGCAGAGGACTCAAAATGTCTATATCTCTTATATGATAAATTATTAAATAATATAACCTGAATATATCCATACTTATCATTTTGCTAAATTTCATGTTAAAATTAATTAATTATGACATAAATAACAACACTACCAGTATAACACTTTTGCAGTCCCACGCTGGCGCTGACCAGCATATAGACTAAGAAGGAAAACGCTGACGATATGTAGAAAGAAGGAAAACGCTGACAATATGTAGAATAAATGAAAATGCTGGTGATACGTAAAAAGAAGAAAAGCAATGAGCCTATAATACTATAATGAAAATGCAGATGACACAAAATGTCTAAAATGAAAGAATGAAAACGCTGACACTATGTAGAAAGAAGGTAAAACCCTGACAATATGTAGAAAGAGGGAAACGCTGACAAATTTATCTAAGAATAACGTGAATTATAAATGCGCCAAGCATTTATGGACGACAATATTTCATTTTTTCATATAACTTCTCTAATATGCCATGACCATGAGCATTGACCCCAATTGGCTAAGCCCAGTCTTAATAGTCGATACCATTTTATGACATGTGTAATGCCCCCGCAGGCAGTTATACACTTGTTGATTGCATATTAACGATATTAGCGACAGTCTTCTGTATATCACACTGTGTCGTCTGCATTTTCAGTGTAATTAAAAGCATGAATTCCAGGTCAGAGGTCAACACTTTCAAGTTTGACATAATAAAAGAGCAATGAGTGTCAGTCTAACCAAGTGTCCTTACACATTTGCCAATTCGCTTAAAACATTTAAAGGCTCATTAAACTTCGGAAACGGTCATTTTTAGTTTTAATTTCAGTGAGTTTTACTCTGAAAAAATAAATATAAAGCACATTACTAATACATAATAAAGAACAGGTTTTGTTTACAAATTAATGTTCTTCTCTTTCCAATAAACACTTTCGGTAGAAAACGAGGAGTTACGAAGCTTGTACGGAAATGTGTCGTTCGGTAATATATTATCAATTCACTTCAGAAAAACAGTGAGGAACTGTAGGGGATGCGGTTAAAAATTAAATAACTGCTTGCAGTTGAATAGTTTTTAAGAACATCCCCTTTAATTTGGTATGTTCTGACCAGTGCTCAGCTTCTTTCATGTGACAGTTTGGTAGTGCCTCTTCTCCAGGTATGGTCGGAGTTTATATCTGCCAGGTAGGATCGGGATAAAGTCCCGTATCTGATGACCAAACCCGTATCAGATGACCAAAAACACAGATTGCAGGGGAAAGCTTTGTATCTGTCGGGGGGTATTTCTGTATTGCAGCATAGCACATTGGAATGCATCAGTGTCCAGATTGCTATTGGGACCAGTGTTGTTGGCAATGAGACACTTGACAGTCTTGACACCCACTTCAGCCCGACAGTTGCTGTGAGGGTAAACGACTGAGGAGAGACGGTGATGTACACCCCAGTCTAAAAGGAACTGTCGTGTTACTGTGGCTGTAAATTCGGGCCCACCATCAGAGGCTAGTTTATCAGGTATGCCAAAGATGACAAATGTACGTCGTAGGCCAGTTATGAGCCCAGCTGCACCATCAGATTGGCCAGTTAGAGTATTGGTCGACGGCAACAAGGTAATTGACTCGTTTGTAGTGGAAGAAGTCGGCACAAACACATTGAAATGGATAGTCTTGGGACATCAGTTGATAGGGTGGCGCACTTGAGTCAGAGGGGATGTGATTGAAGTGGTTACATCCGGCTCTGTATGATGTAATGGTAGGAGTAATTCCGGGCCAAAATACTCAAGCCTCAGCTCTCGAGATCATAGAGGTGAGCAGAATGTAAAGCAGTTAATATGTCCTGTCAAAGGGAGGGAGGTATTACTATCCGATCCTTGTATAGCATGACACCATCGACGGTATGGAGGTGGTCCCAAAACTGGAATTAATCCCGCTGTGGTACAGGGAACTCGTGACGGGATAAGGTCAAGCAGTTGGTTCATGCTGCCATCACTTGCTGTGGCGATACGAACTCTTTCCAATGTAACTGATTTCATTGCGAGCGAATCAAGTGAAGATGTAGCTGATGCAATAACATACTCCTCTATAGTATTAGTATCTGTTTCAGAAGCATGCATGCCTGCTAAGAACGTTTTGGAAGGTAGCAGTGCTACCGGAATCAAAATATATTGATTGATAGCCGCTATGTCATCTGTAAGTGTAAGTTTCTCAGGGTTACCAGCTGGGTGACGAGAGAAACAGTCAGCGACTCGGTACCTGAGGGTCTTCTCCTTTAAGTTCCTGAGGCGAGAGTTGGAGATGTCTTCCATAGACCTGTCACCAAGTATTTTCAATAGAGATCTGTGGTCAACGGCGATGATGAGATTCTCGCATCCCAAAACAAAATATCTTGCTTTGTCCGGAGCGTCAGCAACTGCCAGGGGCTTCACCCTCAACTGGCACATAACGGGATTCAGCAGGATGAGTGAACCTACTGCCCACGAGTGTGATTTTCCATCCTGTGCGGCAGCTGCAGTGTTTTTGAAATAGCCAAAAACCGATGCCAGTTTTGGACCAGTCAGTTGCAAGACATGTTGGTTTGCTGCGGTCAAATATTTTTACGCCTTCTTCAATTTCACTTATGATTGCAGCTTTGGATGCTTCAAAGGCGTTGTTGAGGTCGTCGTCCCAAACAAAGGATATTCCAGGTTTCAATAATTGCCTGAATGTTAGCATCTTTTTCGCCATACTGAAGGCATAGGACACTTGGTTCACAAGGCCAAACCAGGACCGCACATCTGTTAGGTTCTTGGGTACCGGGAAAACGGACACTATTTGATGTTATTTCGAATTAAGCAAATTCCACAGAGTCTTGTCCAAATACAAACTTTTCAGAGTACAGTGTTGTCCACAGATGTCAAGCCAATGAACAGCTTGAAAGAAGCTTTCCTTTAGGGAATCGGCCCAGAGAAGGATGTCATCTACACATTTAGTTTTGTTTGGTATATCTGCTACATTTCATCATACCGTCTGGTGTAGCCGTCACCAGATGCGATGTATCCATGAGGAGCGGTCTTGTAACCGATATCTACCCCATGGTGTAATCAATGTAGTGAGATGGCGATCATCTATATGAATGGACACACTGTGGTAATTATTCCAGGCATCAAGGACTGTCTTCTTCTTGCCATGAGGCACTAATCTAGCTTGGTTAAATGGTGAATGTGTATGATGAGTTTCTCGAGTCGGCGTGTACGATGAGAGGCTGAAAATCAACAGTGCGGCGTGGTTTACCATTTTTCTTAGCAAATAAGACCATCCTATGGCACCAAGTGACGGGTTCCCCGATAGGGAAATGGTTCAAGTACACCAAGTCGAACATCCTGGTCAAGTGCGGCTTTAACTTCATCCTGCCAGTGGAACAGGTACAGGTTTGTGGTGAACGACAGGTTCAGTACTGGCATCTACAATAATCGCATTGGTGAGCCATTCATCAACGGTAATGGTTGATGATTGCAAGGTGTTGAACGTTCTAGATTTGTAGGTGGTCATGAGGAATTCCTGCAGTTTTATGCGATTGGATTCCATTTGTTTATAAGGCAGCTTTCTAAGGGGTGGAGTGGTAGCTGGCGTTTAGGGCATTCACAGATTGTCATCAGGTTGCTGACACTTCGAATGGTTTCAGTGTTGTGAAGGTCCGTTCTGCAAAGATTGCTGTCATTGCAGTTTGTTGCACTTCGTTTATCTCACCCACAGTGGGAAAGCTGTCAGAGATAATGCCAAGATCGATACAGGCCTCTCTGCTGATGAAGAGCTTGTCCAAATTGTCGGTTACTTAAGTTATCTGTCTGGTTTCAACATGCCGACCTTGTTCGTCTTTGCCAGAGATTCGAAGGATGGTTGCGACGAGAATTGTGATACCTTTGCTGTTGGCAGCGTTCATGGTGACAGGAATGAGGGCAGTGGTGTTCAATCCGAGGCGATGGATGACCTTGATACTTGCAAGGCAACTTTGGCACCCTTTGTCTGCCATGGTAGGGTGAACAACAGATTTGGTTTCAGAGGTAAAATTGATGCCAAGGGTTCTATAATTATCGGGCGATATCCTGGTGGTAAGGTTAATAAATGGTTGTGACCTTGAACTCTTCTTGATCCAAGTATCAGAGAGATGGTCGCACAGGACATGACATTAGAGGAGGTTTCTCAGTTCATTGAAGCTAAAGAGGTAGGAAAACGTTCATCTTCTCGCCTACTTGATTCTCATGCAGTAGAAGCAGCAAGTATTTCTTACAAAAGGGCAAAACAAACAGCACTAAAAGACAAAACTGAAACCATGTTCGTATTGCGGTAAGAAAGGACATGGCAATATCTCACCAGACCGTCTTCGCATGAAAGAAAACGTAGCATACGGTCACAAGTGCAGACACTGCAACCGCGATAATCACTTTGAGAGTGTATGTCGAAGTAAAGACATGACAAAAGCAACGACACCTACCCCTCATAGTGTAAACGAATGTGAAAGTGCTGTATTTGACATTTTATTTACCATTTCAAACACTGAACACAATCGCGAAAGGAGGAAAATAGCCATCGACCATCACCTGATTCTTGTCGCCGAGGAGGTCGAGCTTGCAATCGGGATCGTCAACACCCCTTGCGAGTACATCTCGAACAATTGTTTCTGTGTAATTGACATCAGTGTCAAAATTGGGGCACTTTATTATAAATTTGCAGATCGTTCACGTAAGCGTGCACTAATACTACGCACAGGTTCATCACGGTCTTGGCGCATGTTGTGTAATGAGACTCTGGCCACCATAGTGTTTTCTTCACGGACGGCGAGTTTTTTTAATTGCAGCAAGTACCTCTATATCAGTTTTCCACCCGCAGATCGCGTTAAGTCTTTGCGTAGTTGTTCATCACAACATGCCCGTGTGGTTCCGGCTAAGAATAGAATCACTGCCGATCTCTGCAGAGGGGTAGGAATCCTCCGAATGGGTGTCATGTTCATTTTATCATTTTTTGTCATGTTCACTATTGTGGTTAAATTATCAACCCCTATGTGGTTTCAGGGAGCCATATGAGTGATGGCAAGAATAGGACCACTGTGGCTCATGCATGTCGTAAGACAATTTGAGTAATAAATTATTAAACGGCAATGCAGATCTAACATTAGAGAACTTATTTTTCAACATTTCCAGAAATATATTAAACAGACAAAACGTTTTTAACCTAAATACTAACTTAAATTAACTGAGTGCTGTCACTGTTGTAGCGTGAACAGTGTATGTGGTGAGGAGTGAGGATTCTATGGGGACTAGGCGACATGGTATTATTTTTGTTGTTTAAGAGAGAAACTCTTATTGTTTTTTCTTTCTTTCAATGTGTTTTTTCTTTTTATACTAAGTTCCCTTTTCATTTTTTTTCCAACCCGGTAAACATATACATTCATACAGCCACACTGGAGAGAACTGTAACTAACGTTATTATAACTTGTAGTTCAATCCACTTGCATATGTTATATATTTTGTTATCATTTTATGTTCATTTGTAAATATTGATTTATGTAACATACGTAATAAAATATGTTTAAACTAAATTTATTTAGACATTTTTATTCCTTGTCATTTTGTTTTGCTTTACGATTGAAGATGTTTATGGTCAACATTTTCATTTTTTTTTTAAGAAAATGTCCCCCCTCTTTATTCTTTTCATGCTGTTTCTCACATATTTTTTACATACTTATTCCATTTGTGTGTGGGGGGATGGGGGGGTCTGGGTAGTAGAGCTATTATCATTTTTCTGAGATGTTTATTTTACATACAAAAAAAAGTAAGTTTATGCCTGCTCTGGTTTTTTTGGCATAACAATTGGCAACAGCATTTACAAATTGCTGATACTGTTTTAAGCCATGCCATAGGCATTCATGAGTGTTTTGTATATATGTACATGTATTTCCAAACAATTTTCTCTGCTTCGTGTAACATGTACTGGTCATGTTGGGAATTTTGTAACTTTTGGTTGAGAGAAATATATATATACTGGTCATACCTATTACTTCGAGTCTAAAACTTTGTCAACCATGTAAATAATTGGCATCAAATATAAACAGTAACAAAGTTTCTTAAGTGTGCGGAGTAATAAACAATGGCCAATACGAAATGTAAACAAATATCGGTGCTAACGGAAGTCGGAGCTTTGCGCATGTCTGTGCTATTGTTATATTATACAAGCAATTCGCGGTATTAGGTTTTCCGGGGATACTATTTGGCATTGGGATTTGGGCCGGATATCGGACCCAACAACTGACAAACAAGAGCCCTGATACCATACGGATACTATATAAAAGTAAAAGTCACCTTACAGGGTCCCAATGTACCTCAGCCCCTTGATTTGCAGAAGTCATCTTCAATCCCGTGCTGATGTAAGGATGATTTATATTGTATTTGAAAACCTTTGATAGAAAGGCTATTGACAGGAAGATAATTGAAATTTCAATTTCAACCTTTAGTTGTAATTTTGGCACATTTAGCAGTGGTCGGGAAAAACTTTTAAAAGCACTCGTCCATCGGGCAAGTGGACTGGTAACAAGTACTCGTCCGGATGGCAAATTCACTTGTTCAGTTTTTTATACTAATTTTGAAGCACGTTATGATTACCTTATCTTTTGTTAAATGATTTGATTACTTCATTTACAGTAAGTAACCACTGGCTTTATAAGGTATTATCATGCAATAAAACATTAATTGTGTTGATGTTTGTATATCGCTTTTGTTCTGAATACAAACAGCTTGGAGTAAACATAAAAAAGTCAATGCATTCAAGCATCCGTTATATGTAAAACGCAAAAAGATCGGGAAATATTCTGAAGACCGAGAAATATTTCGAGGATCGAAAACAGTTCGATTTTTAAACTGGAATTAAAAGCTCCACATGTGCTTGTCGATATGTTATAAATAATTATGCCGAACGCTTTGTAATGGAAAAGTATTCTTGGAGACTCGACAAGAAATTGCATGATAAAGTTATCGTTGATGAAATCGACAAATGATATTTACAGCAATGGAATACAGAAAGAATAAATACAGTAACGACTTTGTATCATTTCTTTTTTGCAGTTTTCAGATTGTTTATTTTTCGATCTCGGTCAAAAATGTTACTCGTCAAACGGAGTAGTCACTGGTAAAAATCACTCGTCCGCAGACAAAAACCACTCGTCATGATGAACGGACAAGTGCTTTTGCCGGCCTTCTGTTTAGAAATTCCATCCCGGTTCAACCAAACCCAATTTGCTAAGGCAAGTACAATGCTTTCAGATATAAAAATATAAATTAGTATTGATCAAAATTAATGGATAAGAAAATGGGAATATTTCATTTTCCTAGTATATATAATACTCGACATTCCCTTACAAGGCCCCTGTATACCCTAGCCCCTGGAATCACAAAAGTTTCAAGCCCAATAGGAAATAATTATATAAATCATGAACATAAAATGAAAAAAAACATTTAAGAAAATTCCAAAATTGCTCCCACCACCAGCCCCTTATGGAAATTAAATCAGTACTCCAAGAAAAAAAATGGGGACTAGCCCAGGGCAAGTAGGTTGAAAAAAATCTACTTGCCCTGGCTGAAAAATAACTTGCCCTGATCAACGGTTCACATGCCCAGATATCTATTACCAATACACTTTGCGTATAATATGAAATATGTAAACATAAAATAAATATATTAATTATATATGATTAGTTCCCCTTAACATTATCCATGTCTAAATCACAAGTTTTAGAGTTTGAATAAAACTGGGAGAAGTAAGAGAATTTCAGGGTTGGGCTTTCATGTTTGTACAAAAAGAGTTAAAATAGACAATTTTCAAACTTTTTCTTCTAAAAAAACAGGTCAGCCAAATGTGTTCATATTTTATATATACTAAGCAAAAAAAAGGAAACTTTAGACTTCATAAATCTGTGATTTTAAAAATTCTATTCCAAACACTGCAATGATATTGATGTGGTTGTCTCAGCTGATCATCTGTTAACAAATCTGTGTTTGTGTTGAACGTTTTAAGTGTAGTTTTGTATCCGTAAATTAACGATAAAGTGGACAAGCGGTGTAATTAAAAATAATGTTTTTTTACTGAAATTTGCATTGTTTTTGTTGCTGCTAAAATTTGTTTTAGCTCATCTGAACCAAAGGCTCAGGGTGAACTACTTGTGATCATTATTCGTCCGTTGTTCGTCCGTCTGTACATGCCCACATTACTGAAAGGGATGAGAGACTGCCATTGTGCAGGTTAGGACGGTATTCTGGGGCTAGAACATAAACGCCGCAATACCATTTCTGTAAAAAATGCCATTGTTGGGTTAATTCCATTGTTAAGTGCATTTTCTATTATTTTTAAAGGATCAGTGTGGTATATTGGGATCATTCTTCGTTGGTCGTCCATCCGTGCGTACATCTGTAAACAATTACTTCAAACAACCTCTGAATCCTCTTATCCGATTTAAATCAAACACCACAGAATTGATCTTAGGATGATCCTTTACCAAAGTAGCTTAAACAAACTTGATCCATACAGAACTCTTGTTGCCATGGCAATTGTAAGGACAGATTTTAAAATAATATTGTACAAATGATCAGTATGCGACTTTCTACCAAAATAGTTAAAATGAACTCGATCCCCAGAGGACATAGTCACAGGTGATCGACAGAAGAGCCGTCGTGGCCCTCTTGTTTAAGACTTAATTTAGTGATGCATCATTGTGAAACAAAATTATTATGTGATTTCAGTTGTTTGGATAATAACGTGTTTATTTAATGGAAATTTCTATATCTATCTGGTGGACTCTGACACGTGCAAATCATACAAAACAGATTTTTACAGCTGGATGATTCGCATGTGTGTTTAAATAAACAAGTTTCCACTAGTCAAACAGACTGAAGCAAAACCAACACTTTTATACATACATCTTAGTTAATCTTGTAGAAATAAAAAAGTTATTGAACTTTAAAGAGAGTAAAGTTTCTTTTTTGCTGAGTATAGTTGTCCCTACGAGTAGGGATTTAAAGTGTGTTCAAATCAAGGGGTTTGTGTGTATAGGGGTCCTGTAAGGGGACTTTGAGTTTTACATACGAATACTATGGGAAACGAAAAATTCAATTTTTTTATCCATTTATGATTTTTTATATTCAATTTGATTTTTGAAGCATCATCTAGTAAAAATTCAATTTTTTTTATCCATTTATGATTTTTTTTATTCAATTTGATTTTTGAAGTATCATCTAGTAAAATTTCAATTTTTTTTTATCCATTTATGATTTTTTTTATTCAATTTGATTTTTTAAGCATCATCTAGTTGTGACAATTTTCCTCTCTTACTCTCAAAAACTTTTCTGTCAAACTTGTTCATATATGATATAGGTTATCCTGGCATTAGCAAGTGATTGGAGATTCTGCAAATCAAGGGGCTGGGATATATTGGGACCCTGTATAAGGTGACATTTACTTCTGCATAGGAATTGACTTTTGTGGCGCCAGACTTTCCAGCATCTCTTTACTATCTTAGATTCTGTTCTGTTGCTCACTTCATATCCACCAAAATACTGCTTCCTCATGGTTTCAAACTAGTTCTTCATTATTTATGTATATGTCGGATGATGGTAACTTTTTTAAAAAAATAAAACAATGACGTTTAAGTAATTACTTTTGATATTGCATGTCTCATTCTGCACAGCATTGCTGTTTAATGGAATGCACGAGTGTCCATACTAATTAGCATATCAGATAGCAGCAATGAAAATAGTACCTGGAGCAAATGTTACATTATCAAAGAAAAGTTCTGTAATAGCCGCTACGTCGTATATACTCGCGGAAGATCGCCTGTTTCATCGAACTAATTTTAATCGTATTGTATTATCGAAGGCATTCATATTGTCATTCTTTTTTCATAGTCCATGTAAGTAGGCTATGATTTTCCTTGTTAAAGCTTCAACTACTTTTGCAATGCTTAGATCTGCATATGACATCGTATTATCATCAGTTGCTGTCTTTTACAATGTGAACACCAAAAGAAGGCCACGAGGGATGCATTCGAACGCTTTAAATGGAAGCTACATCTTTAATGTTATCTACTGCAGTCTTTAATTATCTTAAAGGTGCAGTTTAACTACAGTCACAGATATAGGGTGAATGTGATAATTGCCCATGTTACACAACTCTAGCTAACGTTATACTTATACTAGTAGTTTAACAACCAGCACCATTATATGAGCAGTGACCTATCCACATGTTATTAAGTCACTGATATGAGTTACCGTTCTTGAACCTATGTTCTGCATGCATCCTCTCTGATAGATCATTACATATCGGTCACTCTTGGAATAAACATCTGAAGAGCATACGCCTTTATAATATTTATTCTTTCAGTCAACTCCCAAAAACATAACGTGGTGCCAAAGGATGCGAACCAAGATCGGATCGCAGTGTCAAACAACCTCAGAGACTCGCATTGTAAGTAACCATGTTAGTTTATTTGTTAGTTTCAATGTATTTCATGTTCAGATTATATCGGATGCGGAATCACTACAACTGATAGCAGACGTAAAATAGTGAAATCAGGAAAACCAGAAAACAGCGGTTAGGTTAACTGGTCGTCTGTTAGCCCTTGAATGCATAAAACTTACGGTAATTTTTTTTAAAAAATCATAAACGGTATATACAAAAGATGCAATTGTTGATAACAATACTAGAATAGTTATAAAACTTTGATGTAATATTTTAAGTACAATCATAGATTTTATAATAGAATCAATTAATACTATGCTTACATCCAACAGGCACATATACAGGAATACGCACGTACGCCAGTGCGTACATTTCATCAGCAAAAGTGAAAACATATAAATTCTAAATATGTAATTTAAACAGAATGCCGAGATGGGTATCACCCCATGGCTCTGCTGTCCAGGTTTGATGAGTGATATCACTTATTCGAGTGAGTGATATCACCTATTCGAATAAGTGATATCACTTATTGAGGTTAAAGAGTAAAACGGCATCCCATACATATCACCAATAAGAGACTTAGTTTTTAAAGGACACAGGCACTGAAATTGGGCTAAACACACACCATACCACTTTACACTTGACAACAAACACCATTAAATCCAATTGAATACTTTTTGAAATATCACGAAAATATTTTTGTTGGCAGATGTCAATGCAACATTTTGATAGATAAAAGTTTTGAAAAGAAAACTTATGTTAAATTTCGACTTAATGTACATGTGTTAGCTTGATATATTAATAAAAGTCTTGAACGTTTTATCTAAGGAACTACATGTATAAAAAAAACAATCTCTAATTTCTTGATCACACGTATGTCAACCAGAAGTTATATTTTTATTTACATTATGTTTACTTTTTTCGCTATAAACTTTGTTTTACTCGCTCGAAATCCGATTCGCCGCGATCCAGCCGTCCACCAACAAAAAAAGAAAAGAAAAAAGAAACACAAACAAAAAACTGTTAGGTGTTGTCACGCTATTTTTATTTAAAAAAAAATGTGAATAAATCTTTGAATTCCTTGGAATTTTTGTTTCATTATTGCCAATAAAAAACGGATGAAAGTAAGATATTTGATCAATAATTTTTGTCATATTGGAACCGCAGCGCTGGTCTAGCGGTAGAGTGTCAATATCGCATGCAGCAGGTCGTGGGTTAAATGTTTTGTCATATAATCACGGTAACATAAGCCACGTGACTTTATGCTATGTAGTGGTGCAAAAATGTCGGCTTCAGATAACGTTTTTGCAGATAACTTCCTAAATAGTTCACAAAGATTCACGAAACATGGACGAATGCCGGTTATATAAAATGACAATGGAAAACTTGTATTTTTGCACAAAGTGCACCGGCGTTTTGTGATCATTGGAGACAATTATAGAATGGAGCGGTGCAATTGACAAAAAAGCCGCTGCACTTTTTAGGAATTAATACGTTGTTGTTTATTTTCATTTTACTAAAATGTGTACATTGGTATGAAACCTGGATGGTCTACCTTTCAAAATAGTGATTGAAGCTTCTAATGATTAAGCGTATCCCACCTGTTTGTTCTCCATCCGCGTTTAAAATTTAGTCGCACAAATAATAAGCTGGGCGCAAAGAAGCCACTTAATTACCCATTCGTTAGAACGTCCGTCCGTACGTACTTTCGTACGTACATATGTATGCATGCCAATCCATCGGGCTGTCCATATGTTTGTCACATTTGTTTGTCAGTCTGTTTGTCCATCCACGAGTATGCCCAATATTGAATACTTCAAGCTTAATCCAGTTGATATCATATAAATGTCAGTCTGCTCAACATTGAAGTATTTATAGATTATATTATATACAAGAAGTATCATATAAATAGCGGCTTGGCAAATGTAAAATTGAATACTAGAATGGCTATAAAAGTGTGCATCATGGAGTACTTATGAAGTATATAGATAGCACAATGTTTGATAATTAATACTTAAAATGTATATTCAGAATGGACAATACAGAAGTTAATATGACTGCCCCATCGGTAATTATTTAATAGTAGATCTAAATATTGATAACAACAGATTAACACTTGTTTCATTTTATGGCGCAAATAGTGACTGTCCTATCTTTTTATGTTCTCCCAAATCTTTTGTGGTGGCATATAGTAATAGCAGCGTCCATCCGTCCGTCCTTTCGTCAGTCCGTTCTTCCGTCTGATATTTCGTGTCTGGCCTGTAACTTTGTCATGCCTATATGGATTTTTAAATACTTGCTGCAAATGATCAACGTAACATGACGACATGTCGCGCGTAATTATCCAGACTCCCACAGCAAAGGTCAAGGTCACACTCTAACTTTGTTTGACAACACTTTCAGTCTCACAGTTTGAGATTTCGTGTCCGGTCTGTAACTTTGTCATGCATGGGTGAATTTCAAAATCACTTGGCTCAATTAATCAACATGGCATGATTGAGTGTCGCGCGTAACATCCAGATTCCCACATCAAAGGTCAAGGTCACACTTTAACTTCGTTTGACAACAGTCTATTTGAGATTTCGTGTCCGGTCTGTAACTTTGTCATGCATGGAGTGTCGCGTGTAAGACCCAGAACCGTTCCTCAAAAGTCAAGGTCAAAATTTCGTGTCTGGTCTGTATCTTTGTCTTATGTGGAGGTATTTAACTTGGCTCATTTGATCAATGATGAAATGAATGACGTTTTCGCACGTAAGACCCAGACCCGTACCTCAAAGGTCAAGGTCACACTTGGAGTTTGTTTAGTAACACGTTTGTCTGTTTGAGATTTCAAGTCCGGTCTGTAACTTTGCCATACATGGATGGATTTCAAAAACACTTGGCTCAATTGATTATTTGAACAACATGACATGACGACGTGTCACGTGTAAGACCCAGAACCGTACCTCAAAGGTCAATGTCACACTTTCAGTTTTGTTTGATATTGCATGTCTGGTATGTAACTTTGTCTTACTTGGCGGGTTTTTTTGAAACAGCTTGACACAAATGATCAAAATGCCATGATGATGTGTCACCTGCATTTACCTGTAGAAATACCCAGACCTTTACATCAGCTGTCAAGGTCAAGGTTACACAAAAGTCAAGGTCACACATTGAAAAACAAATTGCGTGTCTAGTACTCTTGATATTCATAAAAATATTTAAATCCCTTCCTGTTATAAAATATAACTCACCAACCACTTAATGTATCTGATGGAAACTTCACACAAGACTGTCAAGTCACCTACTACATTAAATAAGTTAGATAATTTTTGCATAAATAGAATGCAAAGTATTGCCTCTGTTTGACTTAGAGATGTTTCTTGCAAGTACCATCAAGTTCATATCTCACCAACCACTCGATGTATTTGATTTGAAACTTTAGACAATACTTCCCAGTCATCAAACGTACTACAATAACTAAGTATCAATAATTCTTGCATGAATATAATGGAAAATATTGCCCTTGTTTGACTTCTGGTTAATGTTTTGCAATGGAAGTACCACCAAGTCCCTAAAAAACAACCACCCAGTGTATTTGATTTAAACTTTATGTAAGGTTTAATTTGCAGCTATGAAATCAAAGTAACTCTTACCAGATTTATGGCCCATGTTTGACTTAGAAATTGTGGTTAATGTTTATATCTCAGCAGCCACTACCATGTATTGGATTGAACCTTCATATAAGATTTTGGGTGCAAGTACAATCAAATCCATATCTCACCAACAACCCAATGTATTTGATTGAAACTCAGCCGCTTTTGCATGTATTGGATTGAAACTGCATACACGATATCGCAGTTATAACGCCTACTCAATTTAGTAAGTTAGATAACTCTTACTTGCTTGGTTTTGTCATCAGCCTCAATCCAATTTGCGCTTTTGTAACAAATTTTCGATTAGTCGAGCGCGCTGAAGAATTATTTGAAATTAATTAAAGCTGTCCCAAGCATATTGTGTTCTTATTGTAATCAAGAGGAAAGTATTATTCATTTATTCTTGAAATGTCCTTCAACAAGATCATTTCTTCAAAAAATACAATCGTATTACTTTGCCTTTAATGTAAGAAATATTTATATTTAATACATGAGAACATTATATAATGGCTGATATGCATATCATATTAGAAATTAAATACTATTTAATCTCGGCAAAAAAAATAACTTCTTCATGATAACTGCACTTCACAACAGACTAAACATTTCCTTTGGGCAAACAAATATATAGCAGTTAAAAATAATACCATAACTTTTTTTTGAAAGAAATTGGAATAAGTACAAAACTTTACTTCAAGATTAATGTAATAAACACTGGCTTAGTCCCTTCCATACAACCAGGCTCCAGTAAAACATTGTTTGAAAAAACATGAAATGTTCCACTACAACAATTGAGACATGTAATTAGACCCTAATTAGGTCCTAATAGCACCCTCCATAATGTAACATATTGTCATCACCATAGTGTGTGTAACCGTACACACAGAGTGTGTTTTTTTTGTAAAATAAATTCACTTCTTTTATGAGGTCCAATAAATAAAATTATTTAAGGCTTACAATTGAGAGCTGAGAAATGAGTGAATGAGTGTGAGAATGTTTATGTAATACATGAATTGATATTGTTAAAACTTATGTATTACTCTCACACAAACCATCATGTTGCTAAATGACATATAAATGTGCCACTATAATGTAGAATTGCTGGGGGAAATGACTAAAATACGCATTGAGGATTTTTTGGCGCAATGGACGCAACGGGCGCAGTGAGGATGAAAAATTAAAACAACTAAAATGTAATGTATTAAATTCATTTATGTTTGAAACCAACTCCAACTCTTGATCGAATAAGGTATTTACCCACGATAAATTGCTTTAAAAAAGAATTTAATAGATCTAGGCAATATTTAAATAAAATTTATTTAAATCGTAAACAAATAAGATAAGATAAGATAGAGATAAGATATTGTTTATTATTGTGACATGTGCATACATTCATTATGTTACACATAAAATGATACACAATTGACAAAATTATATGACACCCTGCCCATCGGGCCTATATGTCCCCAGGATAATCAAGAAAGTAATTATATACAAAATTCTAAATTGTCTATGAAGTACAAAACCCTGACAAAATATTAGCAAAATAGTCCCGTGTATTTAACATTTGTCGGTATGGGCGGTAATTATGGTAAATATGTTATAAATACAATAGGAGAACGGGCAATATATCATACATCAACAATGTATGAGGTATTCAGTTCGATATGATAGTTTACGAAAACAAGATATTTCTTCTTTTTAAGAAAGTACAGACAAGGAACTTTGCAAGCGTAAACATTATATGTGAAAGTCGCTTGTTTATATGCATGTAAGCATTATCTACAAATAAATCTCTGAAATTGTTTTCTCGCAGGCCATTATACAGTTCACACTGAAAATAGAAAGTGTTTCTCATCTTCTACTGAATTTGATGCACAAAATCTACATAGTCCCTGATGAGGCTGCTTCCCAACATACCTTCCGGTTTCAATTCTGAGTGTGATAAAATACCAGTTCTGGACTGAAACAACATTTGCTATATTTTGATACTTATTGAAT
Source organism: Panopea generosa (assembly GCA_029582155.1). NCBI lineage: Eukaryota > Metazoa > Mollusca > Bivalvia > Adapedonta > Hiatellidae > Panopea > Panopea generosa. The sequence goes on from CM055895.1 coordinate 24,782,757, forward strand.
CACCACACTGAGGAGCAATAGTAAAAATAGGTACAACACACGTTGTATACAGTTTTTCGTAGAATTTGAAGCTAGACTCTTTGAAATTATGTATTTTATGGATAATTCCACCAAGTGCACGGCCTACTGCTTTCCCGAGCAATTTACTAGTGTAGGCTATATGTAAAGTCGTTTTTTTTTTCATGAAAAAAAACTCCTAAGTATTTGTATATGTTAACGGTTTCTAGCGTATTGTTGCTAATTTTAAATTCATGCTTTTTGATTTATTTGCATTGATTAAAACCTTCCAGCGCTTACAGCAGTTGCTTACTTTGTCCAACATTGACTGTATTTTTCTTTGCTGTCCGCAATTAAGAGTCCACGTCTGCGTACATTAAGAGAGAAAGTTTAGTGTCACCAATAGAGATATCAAGGTCAAGGTCGTTAACTTCACATGAACAAGGTCGTTGGCAAATATGGAAAACTATGTCGGAGAACAGTAACAGTATTGTATAACGCCCGTATGACAGTTAAACCAGTCTGTATACACTTGTTATTAATACTTATACAAGATACCCAGCTTCCGTATACAAGATACCAAGCTTCCGCATACATGATACCCATCTTCCGTATACAAGATACCCAGCTTCCGTATACAAGCTACCCAGCTTCCGCATACAAGATACCCAGCTTCCGTATACAAGATACCCAGCTTCCATATATACGGTACCCAGCTTCCATATATGTTCTTAATGGAGTTATACAGCTTACCGTCAACATTATTTGTAGACCTACAGTAGCATGTCTCTATCTATATAATCAAAACCATGTTTAAGGTCGGTGTTACATGTAAGCAGTGAAACCGGACTTATTGTAACAAAGAAAAAGTTGCCACTGATACATTGCAATTAAAAGATTTTATTAGGCATTATTTAAAATGTCTCTGCTCCTAGGGTAATGATGATAAAAATATATTTACTTAGACTAATATGTAATGTCTTAAATTCATTTATTTTAGTAACCAAACACAAGTCTTTATAAAAAAACTATTTACCCATGATATATTGCTTTTAAAAGAATTTAATAGGCAATATTTAGATCTAAATAAAATTTAATTTTTATCGTCATGTTGCGCGCACTTCAAATCCTCATTTTGCCAAGAATAGGCCTAATAAGTATAAAAAAATAAACTAACTTAATATGTTATGTCTTATATTCCATTTATTTCAGTAACCAATTATAAATCTTAATCAAATTCATTGTGCGCAATGACGATAAAAAATATATATTAATTGCCAATTAAATACAATTACAAGCAATTTATCATAGGTATAGGACTTATTTATATAAAAGGTTCTCTCTTGCCCACAGGAGCTTGGGGAGTGGATAATAACGTTTGAGGGGAGGGGGGGGGGGGGGGGTCCTCTGGCGTATATAAAGAGACAAGGTCCCCCCCCACCCCCCCCCACCCACCCACCATCAAACGTTATTATCCACTCCCCAAGCTCCTGTGCTCTTGCCTATAGACATCATCAGTTGCACCAAGCATGATGAATGTCTATTAGACACAGTGAAAATAAGGTCAAACTTTATAATGTTAGTCTATGGAAAACGCGATGGTGGTAGCTATTTAGTATTGTGTTATTCTTCCTATGAGTGTTGTTCTCACGACACACCTCAAATTTGTTGTGCATTATTTCAATTTAAACTTTTCCAAGTTTTATCAACAATATTGTTTGCATTGTTTAGGTAAGAACCTGTATGCTGTAAGCTTTATTATACTTTATTTTAAGACTTTCTTTAGTGAAATAATTTAGATTTGAATCGTCTTTATAGTAATTATAATGAAATAAAGCATTTTTTATGGGTTTTCGCGTTTATTTGAATTTCATATTTTTTATGATATGCTCTGAATCTGTACGACGTAGTGCATATTGCAGTATATAGACACGACGTGGAGAGTGTTGATAAATTTTGACAAAGAGCTGTTCTCAAACTCACTGTTGATGGAGCTTGCGCTAGACTGTCATCAAGGTGGTTCAAGACTTCCATTTGTAGCGAATGTGTAATTAATTGTAAACTATTATTTGTACTAAAGTTTAATTTTAAAACCAGAAATTAAATCATACAGGACAGTATTAGTGCAGAATAGGGGACCCCGGAATAGTGCTGAAACCATTAACCGGGTAACCGTTCGGTTACTGATTTTAGCGATTATCTGGTTACAAATTAACCTCACTAGTTTATCCCCTTCATAGGTTCATTATTTAGTAACAGACATTTTCTGTATATGCCATCCAGGATATCTGAAAGAAACAGAATTATATGTTTAACTCACTATTTTCTACATGGTTCTACCCAGGATTTTCAGAAGGCATGTTGTTTTCGACGGATGGGGGAGGGTTCGAGAGGGGATACTACCCACTCTGTATGTATCAATTTTTTTTTTAAATAAATAACCTTCTATGTCATTTTAGGGCACTTTATTTTCTCCTTATGTACAGAAAATATTGAAAAGAAACAAGAGTATAAATATTACAAATATTTATTAATATAAAAACTAAAAAAATTAAATATCAAAAAGAAAATATTGAAAAAAAAATGTTCTGTTTCCAATAGTTCAGTGGTACTGTGATGGTTACTATTATATAAAATGAACAACAGAAATAAGACTGCCAGCCTTCACTTTTTTTGGTATGCGGAATCTCCTCCGTGTACAGTAGGTATAACAGCTTCATTGAAGAAATTAGAGCCTGTCTGTTGACTTTCCTCTCTCACAAAACCAACTTCAATCCCTCCTGTCTCATGACTTGCAGTTTCAAATACCAGAGCTTTCTTGTGAGAGTCGGAGTCAATTGTGAAGTGTAAGAGATGCTCTCCTATATGATGTACATGTACATCTACCCATACAGCTCATCCTGGAAGACACTTCTTTGGACGTTGTTGATGCTTTATGCAAAGAGTGCACAACATACCACTGCCATCTGAAGTTTCAGAAACCCAGGTGAAGGAAGACTTTCACTTTATATCAAAGCCTGACTTTCTCTGAGAATTCAGTGTCTTTGGTGGTGATTTTGGTCCATTTACCTTAGTCAGAGTTTGATTAATGGCTCTCCGACGTTTTTGTGAAGAAAGATGCGATTGAAGATTCTGCTTTCCTTTTTGGCGTAGCCATCGTTGAAATTGAAGTGAATGAGTATATCTAACAACATTTTCGTTATAAGTTTCCATATTTTTGCTACCAGTAATCGGGATTGCTCAATCATAAAACATGCGTAATTATACTAAATTATCGCCAATTGTTCTACAGAAAACAAAGCCGCTTGTATCATCATTACATTATTTTGTTCGGCAATTATTATTTTTATTCTACTCAAACTTTTCAGTCTGTTTAAAGTTGCCGATCAATAGTCAATTAATAAAATTATCACAACAGATTAACCAAACATGCTTCACCGACCCACCCCATTCCCCGATAATGTTAGTTGGGGTCAATTACGCGTGTCATAAGTGACCCCAATACTCAGGTAAATTCAGTAAGGCACAGAGCCAGGTGTCAAGCTGTGAAAACACTGTTTATAGAAACACAGCTGGTAATGAAGTCATGTCGAATTTGCAATTAAGGCATATCGGAGGATTTATGGGATGTCGCAAATAAGTTTCAGATTTGAAGGCGTGTCAGAACCACCATGCGCATTTATAATCGATGATTGCACTGTATTCTATGACTATTTTCGGATTTATTGATGTTTCAGTACTTCCAGAACTCTATTATCTACTATTCAGGTTTACTTATAATGTGGTGGTCATTAGTTTCTAAATCTGACGATTTTATTAGTGTGCATCTAGTTTAGGTTGTGAGTTGAGACGAGTTTTAATCACATTGTTATGCAAAATGGCTATATTTGATGTTTCAGAATAATGATATTGTTAGATATAACTCTAATATACAACACAAAACATGGTGTACAGAAATAACTGTAACTGTACAAGTGACTGTACAGTTTGGTTATACACTGTGGTATGGCAAAGCAGGAGGACAGCCTAACCTGTAAGTTGACAACATCAAGAAGGTCGTTGTCATGGATACAGCAGTACACTTGGAATTGCATGTCTATGATGACTGGGTCAAAGTGTTACTAAGTTAAGGCGTTAGTTTGTTTATTTGTTCAGATGTAGTTGTTTATTGAATATTTGAAAATGTTTGCATGAGATATCACTAGAAATACAAACAAATCTTTTAATGGTATGTATATGCTTGTTACAGAAAAAGTAACTGTAATGGACGATGTGCTCCCACCCCCAGGGCTTGGGCAGGATGAAGAACTATGCTATTGGTATGTAATCAATGGGTGCCAAAGCATGTATGGGCTTTTAAAAGTTGTATAAGGGACTCTTAAATACCAAATATGTTTTGTAGATGTGCCAAAATTATACAACTGTTTATTCATTTACAAGTTAAGTTATAATGTAGGAATGACCACCCAAAAAGATTTGCAATATTTGAAAAGATGCGCAGCAATGTCAAATCAGTTGTTACACACACTATGATAGGTTATTACACATACTATGATAAGTTTTTGTAAATTATTGATATCATGACTTTTTAAATTTAATCATTCATAAATTTTTTAACTGGTTTTCCTTGAGAACTTTTTAGCTCAACTGTTCTAGAATAGATGAAAAGGGGAGTTTTTATGCTACCCCCCCATGCCAATTTTTAGGAAGGCATATACATGTAGTAATCACAGCGTCTGTCATTCTATCCAGTATTTTGTGTCCAGCCTGTAACTTTGTCATGCATAGATGGATTTTGATAATTCTTGCTACAAATTAACAACATAACATGACCATATGTCACGCATAAGACCCACACCGTACCCCAAAGTTCAAGGTCACACTTTGAGTTTGATTGACACTTTTTGAGTCTTTGTGAGATTACAGTGTCCAGCCTGCAACTTTGTCAGACTTAGATGGATTTTATAAATGCTTGCTACAAATGATCAAAATAACATGACGACATGAAGTGCAGTTAACCCAGATTCCAACTTCAAAGGTCAAGGTCACAATTTAACTTTTAACACTTTCATTCTGTTTGAGATTTCATGTCCGGTCTGTAACTTTGTCACCTACAGATAAATTTCAAAACCACATGGCTCAATTCAACAGCATGAAATAACGATGTGTTGCACGTAAGACCCACACCCATATCCTCAAAGGTCAAGGTCACACTTTGAGTTTGTTTGATAGCACGTTGAGTCTGTGTGAGATTCCATGTTCGGCCTGTAGCTTTGTCTTGATGAGATGGATTTTATAAATACTTTCTACAAGTGATCCACATAATATGAAGAAGTGTCGCATGTAACACCCATACTCCCATTTCAAAGGTCAAGGTGACAATTTATCTTTGTTTGACGACACTTTCAGTCTGTTTGAGATTTCCTGTCCAGTCTCGAACCTGTCACCTATGGATAAATTTCAAAAACACTTCATCAGCATGACATGACAACATGTCATGCATAATATCCACACTGGTTTCTCAAAAGTCAAGGTCACACTTTGAGTTTGTTTGACAACATGTTGAGTCTGAGATTTCGTATTGTCTGTAACTTTGTCATACATGGATTGATGGATTTCTAAACTACTTGGCTCAATTGATCAACATGACATAAAAAAGTGTAAGACCCAGAACCTTATCTCAAAGGTCAAGGTCATACTTTCAATTTGTTTGATTTTCATGTCTGGTCTGTTACTTTGTTTTACATGGAGGGATTTCAATATAGCTTGACACAAGTTATCAATATATTATGGTGATGTGTCACCTGCATTTACCTGTAGAAATACCCTTTTACATCAGATGTCAAGGTCAAGGTAACACAAAGGTCAAGGTCACACTTTAATGTAAAAAACATGAAATTGCATGTGTAGTCTTTAAACGCCAGTCCATTAATCTTGATATTCATGGATACATATAAATTCGTACCTATTATAAAATATATCGTTATTTTCACAGACCATTTGGGGGGCATGTGACACTTACCAGTGACATTTCTTGTTTTCCTATTATACTGATAAAAACATATGAAACATAAAGTATATATGTACGGTATTTTGACACAGACACACGCTAAATATTCAATTGACTACAAATCTACATAATGAGCCACCTTCCAATCACTTGCCATGGTTGAATATATGCTCTTTCTAAAATAGAAAAACAATTAAGGGTCTGCATAGCCATGTACCTATAGCCATGTACACATAGCCATGCACACATAGCCATGCACACATAGCCATGTACACATAGCCATGTACACATAGCCATGCACACATAACCATGCACACATAGCCATGCACACATAGCCATGTACACATAACCATGAACACATAGCCTTGAACACATAGCCATGTACACATAGCCATGCACACATAGCCATGCACACATAGCCATGCATACTCAAGGGTATAGTAAAAAAGCCAATGTTTAAAATGATGTTGATATATGTTTATAATTTTCAGATTTTTTTAAAAAATTCCTGTGTGTTCCTTAAGAGCTAGTTGATGGATGTTTGCATGGAACAGTTATAATTTGAATGTTATGTGTGTAGACATACACTAACATAGTTACATAGGCAGTAATTATATACAGCTTGAGGTTTGTTATTATTAATATACGTTTATCAAGGATGAAGATTCTGTATTTATTCGGCATATTCATGTGTTTATGTGTGTGTGTGTGTGTGTGTGTTTTTTAATCCATATTGTTCTTGTTGTTTTTGTACATGGAGAGTGAGTCTGGAATGTTCCATCCTGTTGATGTCACTATAACCTTTATGTGTAGGCATGCCTTAAAAGCACTATTCATTTATTCACAACTTTCGATTGCAGCGGTAAAGGTAGGAGCCTGGGAACTGTAGAACTCCAATGTACAGTTTGTTCTAAATGGTACCATGCTGACTGCACCACCTGTTACATAGGGTATGTAAAACTGCAGCTTTCTTTATTGTCAAGTTGGGCTGCAAATTAAGTATAATCATCTTGTATAGTATTTTTATCTTCCCCATAAGGTGGTCTCGTTTATAAATTTATACTTAAATGATCCATTATAAGTTGTAAGGAAATCATGAAACCTGAAGAAATCAACATGATTTTTTGTAGCATTATTTTTTACTCTCTGAAACTTAAGTTTAAAAAGGTCATCTATAAACAAAAAGGTCATCTATAAACAGTTGTAAAAAGGTCATCTATAAACAGTTAAAAGGTCATCTATAAACAGTTGTAAAAAGGTCATCTATAAACAAAAAGGTCATCTATAAACAAAAAGGTCGTCTATAAACAGTTGTCTTCATGATGGTTTTTAATGAAACTGAAGGGGTCCTCTATGGCTTGGCTGGTCCAAGGCATAGTCATCTAACAACCACTTACCTCTAGCCACTGAGGTTGTGGGTTAGAACCCAGCTCTGTTCCAAACTTTTGTGAGAAGGTTGAGTAAGCTGCTCTTTGTCACAGTCTCTTAAAAATTGAAATTCACACATCTGTCCAGGTGATAATTGTACTGGTATACATAATCTAAAATTCACACATCTGTCCAGATGAGTATTGTACAAGTAGACATAATCTATTTGTTTTGTCTGTCGAGTTTGTCAGTTTTTCACTGACCTCCACAAAATATCGTAGAATATATTTTTACTAAGTATAAATTGATATTGAGGTATTCATTGACCATTAAAATAATGGATACTTTCAAAAACTGTTATGCTTAAATAATAATCTGACTATGAAATTTGGCATTTTCACTACTTTGGCAGTAAATTAGGATAAATCGCTATATTTATCTATAAAAAATTTTTTTGGTAAAATCGATACACATAATCAAATTCTCTGAAATGTGACAAAACATGATATTTTTATTTTTCAGAGTGATAAAATTGTAGCTAAGTCTCAATTCTAAAATTTGACCACACTTAAATACAACTTGACAACCATCACCTCATGAGGATTCCTCATCAAATTCTACAACATCTAAACCAGCATGAAAGATGAAAGTCAAATGGAATCACATGTCTTATTTGATACGTCACAAAACACATTGCAGTTATAAGCAGGAAATCGGTTTAGGGCATATAGGCTGAGATAGGAATTCCATTTTCATTATATTTTTGGCATGTTTAAATGTATGGCCTTATTGTAGTATGGGGTCAGTGAGTATTGTGGAAAAAATGTTTTGAGACAATTTTAACATTTTGAAAAATCCTGATATAATTTCCTTTAATGCTTTGTAATATTCTGTCATATTGTATGGTGTGTTTGTTTTTACAGGACCTGTATACCTTTCATGTGCAACTATATATATTCCTTGTAAGCTATGCAGTCAAAATGGATTGGAAAGTTTCCAGAAAAAGCAAGCTAGTAAGTTAACATTTCATCTTCAATCTTGATTATTATCCACATTTTGATACATCTGCACAACGATTTCTGACTTTTCTGAGTTATCAGAAAGGTGAAAGTAATTCACAAAGTAAGATGTCAGACAGGTAAAAATAAACATGAAAGTAAGTTATCAGACAGGTAAAAGTAAACCACAAAAGTAAGATGTCAGAGAGGTAAAAATAAACATGAAAGTAAGTTATCAGACAGGTAAAAGTAAACCACAAAAGTAAGTTGTCAGACAGGTAAAAGAAAACCACAAAGTAAGGTGTCAGACAGGTAAAAGTAAACCACAAAAGTAAGTTGTCAGACAGGTAAAAGTAAACCACAAAGTAAGATGTCAGACAGATAAAAGAAACCACAGAGTAAATTGTCAGACAGGTAAAAGTAACAATAAAAGTAAGCTGTCAGACAGGTAAAAGTAAACTACAAAGTAAGATGTCAGACAGGTAAAAATAAACAACAAAGTAAGGTGTCAGACAGGGAAAAATGAACCACAAAAGTAAGTTGTCAGACAGGTAAAAGTAAATCACAAAGTAATATGTCTGACAGGTAAAAGTAAACCACAAAGTAAGATGTCAGACAGGTAAAAGTAAACCACAAAGTAAGTTGTCAGAAAGGTAATAGTAAACCACAAAAGTAAGATGTCAGACAGGTAAAAGTAAACCACAAAGTAAGATGTCAGACAGGTAAAAGTAACAATAAAAGTAAGCTGTCAGACAGGTAAAAGTAAACTACAAAGTAAGATGTCAGACAGGTAAAAATAAACAACAAAGTAAGGTGTCAGACAGGGAAAAATGAACCACAAAAGTAAGTTGTCAGACAGGTAAAAGTAAATCACAAAGTAAGGTGTCAGACAGGTAAAAGTAAACCACAAAGTAAGATGTCAGACAGGTAAAAGTAAACCACAAAGTAAGTTGTCAGAAAGGTAATAGTTAACCACAAAAGTAAGATGTCAGACAGGTAAAAGTAAACCACAAAGTAAGATGTCAGACAGGGAAAAGTAAACCACAAAAGTAAGATGTCAGACAGGTAAAAGTAAACCACAAAGTAAGATGTCAGACAGGGAAAAAGTTAACCACAAAAGTCAGTTGTCAGACAGGGAAAAGTAAACCACAAAGTAAGATGTCAGACAGGGAAAAGTAAACCACAAAAGTAAGATGTCAGACAGATAAAAGTAAACCACAAAGTAAGATGTTCAGACCGGTAAAAGTAAACCACAAAGTAAGATGTCAGACAGGTAAAAGTAAACCACAAAGTAAGATGTCAGACAGGGAAAAGTAAACCACAAAAGTAAGATGTCAGACAGATAAAAGAAAACGACAAAGTAAGATGTCAGACAAGTAAAAGTTAACCATAAAAGTAAGTTGTCAGACAAGAAATAAGTAAACCACAAAAGTAAGTTGTCAGACAGGTAAAAGTAAACCACAAGAGTGAGTTGTCAGACAGGAAAAGTAAACAACAAAGTAAATTATCAGATAGGGAAATGTAAACCACAAAATTGAGTTGTCAAACAAGGAAAAGTAAACCATGAGAGTGAGTTGTCAGACAGGGAAAAGTAAACTACAAAGTAAGTTATCAGACAGGGAAAAATAAACCACAAAGGGGATTGTCAAGACAGGTTAAAGTAAATCACAAGAGTGAGTTGTCAGACAGGGAAAAGTAAACCACAAAGTTAGTTATCGGACAGGGAAAAATAAACAACAAAGTAAGTTATCAGACAGGAAAAAGTTAACCACAAATGTGACTTGGCAGACAGGGAAAAGTAAACCACAAAAGGAAGTTGTCTGACAGGGAAAAGTAGATCATTAAAGTGAGTTGTCAGACAGGGAAAAGTAAACCACAAATGTGAGTTGTCAGACTTGGAAAAGTAAACCAGAAAATATGTTGTCAGACAGGGATAAATAAACCACATAAGTTAGTTGTCAGACAGGTAAAAGTAAACCACAAAAGTGAGTTGTCAGACAGGGAAAAGAAAACCACAAAAGTGAGTTGTCAGAAAGAGAAAAATAAACCACAAAAGTAAGTTGTCAGACAGGGAAAAGTAAACCACAAGAGTGAGTTGTCAGACAGGGAAAAATAAAACACAAAGTTGTCGGATAGGTAAGAGGAAAGTTGAGAAAAAAACAACATGTTGACTAACTGTTTTAATATATAATTAGTCACAAATCATTAATTGAGTTTCAAAATATATGTCCATCAACATTCAATTTTCAGTAATTTCACACAGAATATCTAAGACTATGTTTGTTGAACTTACAGCAGGGTTTAGTTTGGAGAAGATATTGTTTCATGGTCATGTTCACATTCTGTGGATGGACTAAAAACTATAAACTGAATCAAGTGATGCTACTACTATAAAATATATTAAAATGTTAAGCTTACATAGTAATGGAATACTACTTTTTAACTTTTTTAAATGGATACAACAAAATATTTGAAAAGAATAATATGGATTTAGAAACTGAGAAAGACTACTGAATTTAGAAACTGGGAAAGACTAATGCATTTAAGAACTGGGAATGACTACTGAATTTAGAAACTGGGAAAGACTATTGCATTTAGAAATTGGGAAAGACTAATGCATTTAGGAACTGGGAAAGACTACTGAATTTAGGAACTGAAACAACTACTGATATATAGGAACTGGGAAAGACTACAGCATTTAAGAACTGGGAAATACTACTGAATTTAGGAACTGGGAAAGACTAAGTGCATGTAGGAACTGGGAAAGACTACTGCATGCAGGAACTGGGAAAGACTACTGAATTCAGGAACTGAGTAAGACTACTGCATTGAGGAACTGGGTAAGACTACTGAATTTAGGAACTGGGAAATACTACTGAATTTAGGACTGGGAAAGACTACTGCATTAAGGAACACAGTATGACTACTGAATTTAAGAACTTGGAATACTCTGAATTAAGGAACTGGAAAAGACTACTAAATTTAGGCATGGGGAAATACTATTGAATTAAGGAACTGAAACAACTACTGAATATAGGAACTGGGAAATACTACTGCATTTAGGAACTGGGAATGACTACTGAATTTAGAAACTGGATAATACTACTGCACTGAGGAACTGGAAAAACTACTGCATTGAGTAACTGGGAAAGACTACTGAATTTAGGAACTGGGAAAGACTACTGAATTTAGGAACTTGGTAAGACTACTGCATTGAGGAACTTGGAAAGACTACTGAATTTAGGAACTGGGAAAGACTACTGCATTTAGATATGTAGCCAGATATGAACACTGGAGCCAAGTTGCTTATATCCAAAGGTACAAAGGATCACAGAAAATGTAGCAAAAAGCCACGGTGTATATTTGTTTAAAACCCATTCATTAAACACTTTGTTATGTGTATGTACTAAATTCATGAGTTTAATCGTAGATGGAAGGAATTTATTCACATGTATAGTATTTTAAATGTTGATGGGTTTTCTCTTATTACTTTTTTGCTTGCCTAGATGTTATTTTAGTCTTCTTTCGGTCAGACAAAAGCCTGTCCCACAAGACTTTCTCCACATAAAATATTAAGAAGTATTATTTTTAATTTCCTTCAGGTTTCCAGCAGATTTGCTACACAACATTAGCCAACATCACGTACATGGCAAATAGTCGGGGAGAGAGCAGAGTGATGTTCTCCAGGGAAAAGGTATATCTTTCTTTCCACCATTTTCAGATGGAGGGGTCCAAAATAGTAAAATTGTCTTTTTTCTGGAAACACTGTCAGTTACCAGTGTTTTGGTAATCCGAAACCCCACTGTCCCCATTAATGTAGCTTTTGGAGTGTACATGTGTCTGTTTATTTCCACATGAAACATCATCTGACAGAGAACCGAAATGTTTACTTCTAGTATCAAATAAAGCTGAACTAAAAAATCCAAAATTGACTGTTTTATTGGTGGAGGAAATTGGTGCATATACAAGAAAATGAATAGAGCTACCATGCTTATGCAAACTCTTTATAACGTGTTTGGACCAAGCTGGGCTTGGACCCATGCCCACAATGCTGAGAGGTAAGTGACCTTGAAACACTCCAGACTTGATGTCATATATTGTCAATTTTTAGTGCACTCTTCAAATGGTAGCCTTGTTTTAAGATGATGATAAGGTTTTTACTTTCTGCACAATAATTATAAATATAGAATGAAGAAAGTAATTCTGTTTATTTCTATTTGATATGTTACATATGATTTCAGGAGATAATACCTTATATAGAAAAGAACTGGGAATGTATGACAACGATGCCCAGAAGAGTGAAGACTACATGGCACAATACCGTACACAAGACTTTGGTCAGATATAGTCTAATCATTTTGATATAATCTCGACAAAATTATTTTTATGCCCCCCCCCCCCTCACCACCCCTTCAATTTTTGGGAAGTGGTATATACTAATCCGATGTCTGTCAGTCCTTCTCTCTGATATTTTGTGTCTGGCTTGTAACTTTGTCATACATACATGGATTTTATTGATACTTGCTACAAATGATCAACCTAATATGGCGACATGTCACAAGTAAGACCTACACCCATTTCTCAAAGGTCAAGGTCCAATTAAACTTTGTTTGACAACACTTTCAATCTGTTTGAGATTTCGTGTCCGACCTGTAACTTTGTTACCTAGGGATAAACTTGGCTCAATTCATCAGCATGGCACGACATGTTGTGCGTAAGACCCACACCTGTACCTCAAAGGTCAAGATCACACTTTGTTTGAGATTTCTTCTTCGGCCTGTTACTTTGCCATGCAGAGATGGATTTTATAAATACTCGCTATCAATGATCAACATGACATGATGACATGTTGAACGTAACACCCAGACGTCCACTTCAAAGGTCAAGGTCACAATTTAACTTTGTTTGACAACACTTTCAATTCAAATAAAAAAAAACTTGGCTCAATTCATCAGCATAGCATGACGACGTGTTGCCTGTAAGACCAACACCTGTACCTCAATGGTCAGGGTCACACTTTGAGTTTGTTTGGCAACACTGAGTCTGTGTGCGATTTCGTGACTGGTCCTTTGTCATACATGGATGGATTTCAAAAACACATGGCTCAGTTGATCAATATGACATGATAAAGTGTCGCGTTTATAACCCAGAACCTTTTCTTAAAGGTCAAGGTCAAATTGTTTGATATTTCATGTCTGGTCTGTAACTTTGTCTGTAGCTTGATTCACTTGATTAAGGTGACATGACGACGTGTCACATGAAAGACCCAGACCCATACCTCAAAGGTCAAGGTCACACTTTGAGTTTGTTTGAGATTTCAAGTTCGGTCTAGTAACTTTATCATACATGGATGGATTTCAAAAGCACTTAGCTCAATTGATGAATTGATCAACATGACATGACAATGTGTCACGTGTAAGACGATGAACCTTACCTCAAAGATCAAGGTCACACTTTCAGTTTGTTGAATATTTCATGTCTGGTTTGTAACTTTGTCTTGCATGGATTGATTTTAAAATAGCTTGACACCAATGATCAACATGTGATCAACATGTCATGATGATGTGTCTCCTGCATTTATCTGTAAAAGGACGAAGACCTTTACATCAGATGTCAAGGCCAAGGTCACCCTTTAATGTAAAAAAAACATGAAATTTCGTGTCTAGTCTGAAACATCAGTCCATTACTCTTGATGTTCATGAATACATTTAAATCGCTACCTTTTATAAAATATATTGTTATTTTCACAGACCATATGGTGGGCATGTGACACTTACCAGTGACATTTCTTGTTTAATTATTTTTTCCTGTTCATGGTTCACAATTTGTGTAATTACAGAACTATCTTACTTAAAGATGGGATTCATCTTAATAATATCTCATAATCTTTATAGATTTATTAGCTCATCTACAAAATACAAATAAATTATTCTTAGTTGTACGTTATACAAGCAAGGTAAAATTGTTTGTTATGTGAAATTAGTGAAAGCTTCACTATCACTTCATGAGCACCAAAATGTTATAATGTGAGGCCATGAACATACCTTTCATCTAACCAGAATGAAGTGGGGCGGTAGTCTTATGGATAGAGTGTTGGCCGCTCACGCCAGAGGTTGTGGGTTTGATCCCCAGCTTGACTTGATGCCTGTCATAAAACAACACTCAGTACTGGTTCTACCAAGGAAGCAGACTTGAGAGCGGTTCATATAAGCTCTGAGCTTTCATCGCAATCAAACTAAAATAAATTAGTATATACTTACCTGAATGAGATACTAAGTTCCAATCAATCACCTTGAGGAATGTGTGTGATATTCTACCATTTAACATGTTTTATTGCACAGTAACTTAGGCATGCTGGTTAAAGTTTTATGTTTAGCTCAGCTTTTTCTTTCTTTCAGAACAAATTACCAAAGTTATAGTGATTAAACTTCATAAACACATTCATATCTTGTTATACAATCAGTGTATATCACTAAGTTACCTATACTTTGGGCTCTTAAACTTTAAGTTAAAGTTTTTTGTTCCGGTTTGAATTATCTTTTTTTATCTTTTTATGTTTTTCAAATATTGACTCTGTAAACTGATTGCCGTCATGTTGTCAAAATTACATCCTGGACCTTCACGTTTTTAATGGACTTACTTAATTATTTAAGTTTTATGTTTAGCTTGAGCTTGTCCATTTCTCAACAAACTACTTGTGTTATAGCGACTAAACTTTACAAGCACATTCATATCTTGTAATACAAACAATTTATATTGCTACGGTTAATACCTAAGTTTCCATAATTTAAGTTAAAATTTTTTGTTTTATCTTAGGTTTGTTTTTTAGAAGTGCTTATGCGATGGCGCGTTGTCTGTCGTCCGTCGTCTGTCGTCTGTCGTCTGTCGTCTGTTAGCAGCACTTTCTCTGAAACCACTGGGCCAATTAAACTGAAACTTCACATGCATGTTTCTGTTGCATAGGAGACTATACAGAAGTTTATTTTTTCGATCTGAAATTCAAGATGGCCGCCATTACTAAAAATAGTCCAAAACTTAAAAAATCTTCTTCTCATGAACGGCCCAATAGATTTTCAAAATGTTTATGTAGTAATGATGACCAACTATAGTATTGTTAAATTGTTCAAATGGTGTCCCTAGGGTTAAATATGACCCGACCCTAGGATTCAATTAGGGGACACATGTCATTATAATATATATATATATTTTTTTTTTTTAAATAGAAATGATTTTGCCTATATCTTCACAGAAGCATTGTTTGGTGAAGGAGGTTCAGATTTGTAAAAACTGAATGGGTTCCACTGTCTTAAGGGGTCAGGAGGGGCCCCAAAAGGGTACAAATTGGGAATAACTAAAATCGTTTTCTTAAGAACCGGTATGTCAGATTTGTTCATATTTGGCATAAATTATCCCAATGAGTAGGGGTTTGATTGCAGATAAGAATTAAGGGGTAAAATTTATAGGGGCCCTGTAAGGCGACTTAGAATTTTACATAGGGATACTATGGGAAAACAGAAAATTCTCTTTTTCTTTCATCTATTCTGAAACCACTAGGCAAATTAAACTGAAACTTCACATGCATGTTTCTGTTGCATAGGAGACTATACAGAAGATTTTTGTTTTTTCTATCTGAAATTCAATATGGCCGCCATTACTTAAAATAGTCCAAAACTTAAAAAAGTCTTCTTCTCATGAATGGCCCAACAGATTTTCAAAATGTTTATGCAGTAATGATGACCAACTATAGTATTGTTAGATTTGTTCAAATGGTGACCCTAGGGTTAAATATGACCCCGTCCCAAGGGTTCAATTAGGGGACACATGTCATTATAATATTTATTTATTTTTTTTTTTTGAAAAGGAAATGATTTTGTCTATATCTTAACAGAAGCATTGTTAGGTGAAGGAGGTTCAGATTTGTAAAAATGAATGGGTTTCACTGTCTTAAGTGGTCAGGAGGGGCCCCAAAAGGGTAAAAATTGGGATTTACTAAAATCGTTTTCTTAAGAACCGGTATGTCAGATTTGCACATATTTGGCATAAATTATCCCTATGTGTAGGGGTTTGATTGCAGATAAGAGTTAAGGGGCTAAAATTTATAGGGGCCCTGTAAGAGGACTTACAATTTTACATAGGAACTACTATGGGAAAACAGAAAATTCCCCTTTTCTTTCATCTCTTCTGAAACCACTAGGCCAATTAAACTGAAACTTCACATGCAAGTTTCTATTGCATAGGAGACTATACAGAAGATTTTTTTTTTCGATCTGAAATTCAATATGGCCACCGTTACTGAAAATAGTCCAAAACTTAAAAAATCTTCTTCTCATGAACAGCCCAACATATTTTCAAAATGTTTATGTAGTAATGATGACCAACTATAGTATTGTTAGATTTGTTCAAATGGTGTCCCTACGGTTAAAAATTACCCTGCCCTGAGGGTTCATGAGTCAGTAGAGCATTCTCAGGCTCTCTTGGGCCTCTTGTTACAATACTGACCTTGACCTACTATTTGTGGATTTTAAAAAGACGAGTGTCTGTATCCGCTTGCGGTACTCTTTGTTATACTACCTGGGTATGCACTATTTAAAATATCTTTGAACAAAAAAGATTTTATAACATATAGAGAAAGAATGTTATCACTTCAGTACAGTGAAACATTACTCTAGTTTGGTGCTTTGCCAAAGGGAGACAAACTGCATAAATAACTTTCAAAAATATATTTCTCTATGTTGATGCTGTTATCTAGGTTAAGAAATAGAATATGGATGGCTGTTTGCCATATCAAATGATGAAAGGTGAATATGTGGTAAAATATGAGATCTATCATCCATACCTGCCATCTCGCATGGCTTAACAGACATCATAAAGTCATTCATGTATTCACGTCATTTTGCTGATGTAATGTCTAGCTCTATTTATTGTTTTCTCTGACAAAAATAAATCTGTTATAACTTACGCAGGGCAATAGAAAAATTTCGCATGATTTTACATTCATTTTATCTTACACACCCATGTGGCCTGAATTTCCCTGTCCTTGGTAAAAAAATTGCTGTATAAATTTTGATTTGTATATTTATTGTATTTAAACAGGCCAAGGAGACGGACATTTTCTTTGGTAATGAGACTGCAACAGGAGATATACAGTTTGGTTTACTTAACCCGGTATGTAACCAGGCTGTAGGCGGCTACAGAGTTTCACAAATTATGCATTGATAGTTAGGATACTGAATTGAAACTTTGTAACACATTCACATGTTAAAAGTTTGGTTCAGTCAAGTCCAGCTTTGTGGCACCTGCGGATTGCCATAATGGTTCTGGAGTTGGGTTCAGCCCTGAAATATTTCAAACTCAATTAGTGTTTGCATATAATACATACATGTAGTTATGTAGTTTCGGTTGTCCATAAGATGTCTATTATGTACTTGTAGAACTTGTATGTCTTGTTACCAAAATGATGATAATAAAAATCCCTTCCGGTTTTAAGTTGATACTTGTTATAACGAATTTTTTTTATGACTCCCATATTTAAAATGGATATTTTCAGCAAATGAAAAAAGTCGTGTTACAGACTGCAATCCATTCAAGTACGACAAAAATGCATTTCAAATAGGTTTTAGCCGGGCCCGATTAGCTCAGTAGGTTTAGCGTCGGACTATCAATCCAGAGGTCATTAGTTCGAATCCCCCGCCTGGCAATAGTCTCCGTGATGATTGATATACGACATTATGTCTCATTATCATTCCTCTCTCACCACTGATCCATGTGGGAAAGATATCAGTTACTTGCGGAGATGGGGTGTGCTCGAGTACTGGTTAATCCCAGGAAACAGTGGTTAGGTTAACTGATCGTCTGTTAGCCCTCGATGGCATAAAAATGATGCTAAATATTCAATCAATCAATCAAATCAAATGCGTTTGTTTTTCGTGTCAAACGCATTTGTTTTTGCGTTTTTAATGCATTTTAGTTTCGTTTATGGTTTGCATTTTTTTATGATAAACGTTAGAGAAAATACGAAAATGCAGTTAAAAATGATACTAAACGCATTTTAGCCTGCGTTTGCGTTCGAATTGTTTACCGTGTATCATTTACCATTTATCGTTTACATGGCGTGTTCACCAATCACATCATCTCTGGTTGTCCAATTGTAACACCCCAGTAGAATAAAAAGTAAGAACTACATATTTAACGAAATTGCTGGGCTATATGGTAGTATATTAATTAAATAAATTAAAATAAGATTGATTAAAATCTTTCTGAAATATTGCTTACTACGCCACCCTATTTTGGATATGGTCTACAATATAGGTGATGATTTGTAGCGTGACATCAGATTAATATGTTACATAAAACTCAATTATTGAACTTAAATAGACACTGTAAGCGCGTCATGTCAATTTCATCAGATAAACACGTTACGGTCACATTATCGTTAGATGGCTAAACACTGCCACACTGCTTGACATTAAAGTTAACATTATGGTATCGAAAAAGTATATAATAAATAAATGTGAATCAGTCCGTGTTTATATATCTATAGTGTTGTGTAATTTGCTATTATGCAAGAAACAGAGTATAGACACGTCAGCAAGTATTTATCTTATATACAGGAATCATGCATTATTTACAGGTATTTTTCCAATTATAATTCCAGTTATGAATTTAGGTAGACTGTCATGTAAAACAATTATAACAATTCATTTAACAAAAGAATTTATATAATCGGCAAAGATAGATATATTTACAAATACACATGCCTTAATTTATGTAGCGAATGCACATGCTTTATGTCTGTAACTCCGACACAATTTATTTTTGACCTTGTGCCAATGTGCAATGTCGCCACTCTGACAGTTTCTTGCGTCATTTTACGTTGTGTTCTATTTCACTAAGAAAATGCATGGGGGGAGGCGGGGGTGTTTTTATAAAAAAAGATGTCTTTAAGCGTAAAAGTTTTGTCTTGTGGCAGAGCTTCTAAAATCGCAGGTATTCTGTCTTTAGACCTTTTTTCTTCTCGAAGTTTTATAAATTATCTGTTCAGATATTTTGTTCAGATATTTCCTACGAATCGTATAAAAACTTAAAAAAAATACATTTGATCCATAACCCAATTATTTGTCATTAGGTGTGTGAAATGGGATCAAATTAGGCTAAACCATTACAGATAGTAGGGAAGCTATCGGAAAAGTCAATCATAGTATTAATAGCACACTTCTTGTATGTGATCAGTGAGCATATCAGACCGAAATGTGTTTGATCAGTAATCTCTTTGATTCACAAGCCATGTTACGGGATATACCTGCACCCCCCCCCCCCCCCCCCCACACACACACACACACACAAAACACAAACACTAACCTTTACGTGTGATTTTTATATATATTTTATATATAATTCTTGAAAAGCCGTAAGTGGAAAAGTTTCGATGTAACGAACAGATTTTCTTAAATAGCTTGAAAATTTTTCCTATTTGTCAACCATATAATAGAACAGCAACATAAATCGGTGTTCAAATAATTAGATCTGTTAATTGGGGGAGTTGTGTAACGAGCAATCTGAACACTTCCTGCACTGTTTTCCACTCTGTCAGTTAATATAATTCAAAAGCCTTCTATATTAGTTGTCCAAAGGTGTTTATATTAGAGGTGTCCAAAAGTGTTGATATGAAGTAAAGGGTTAATTTTTTATTTCATTGTCAATATAACTACGATAATATTAGAGGATATCTGAATCTTTAATCTTTGTTTTGTTTAACGTTTGCATTATCGTTTTGTATCGTTCTTAGATCATTTGTCCTGTTGCATCCGTGTATCATTTCATTTCACATTTTTAGTCCATTTGTATAACATTTAAAACACGTTTGATATTTGTTTCGTTTGTGTTCGTTTGGTGTACTAGAACGGATTACAGTCTATATAACAATTGATTGAAAAATCTGAACTAAATTATGAAGTTCTTGCGAGCTTCTTACATTTTTCAACAGTGACCATAGCTAATTTGTGCATTAATTACACCTAATTAGTGCAGACTGACATGATGGTAACTACCTATAGTTGTACACGACATACTTTTAACTGATTTACGCCGACAAAGAATGGTTTGTCTTGTTAATCACATATTGTCATGTTTTGTACAAAGCCAATTGTTTACAGCGGATATAGTATTGCTAGTGAGGGGGGCTATATATAGACTTCTAACTATGTGGCTTATAAAGAATCACACATTGATCATGTGATGTTAAAGCACGTAAAAACTTAGAATGTTTTTGTTTCAAAACAAAAATTTTTTTTTTCCAAATTACACAATAGAAAAATATAATAACAGAATAGAAACAATGTAATCATTTCACAATAAGTTATATTAGGACCTCGGTGTTATTATTAAGCGTTTACTTTTAAGGTAAGAACCAAATCTTTTTATATTGTGGCAGGACCTGTACAAGGTGACCCCAGCATTTGAGATTCTGACCAAGGGCAACACACAGATACAGGCGAGCCAGAAACCAGGGGTACCAGTCGATAGTAAGTATTGTATTAGTGTTTGCCATAGGGTCCTCTGTGACTGAGTGGTCTAAAATGCTGTCACAAGATCACCTCTCACCACTGAGGTTGTGGGTTCAAGCCCAGCTTAGTAAAAAAACAACAATGGGAAAGTTCATTATTTGCAGAAGGTCATTCATACTATTTGACCCATTCTTAGGTCTTCCTGCATTAATAAAACAGAATGCCATGTATAATCTGTAATGTGAAAATGGCATTAAATCCAATTGAAGAAAAAAAGGCATTTGCTAAAAAAAATTGCTCATGTTTTGAATTCCAACTCTATGAGATTTGAGAGCATACACATACATTTATATAACAAAATATGTGCAGATTTAACTGGAAACATATTTAAAAGACTATGAGGCTTTTATGTTTTTGATGTAAAAAGGTTGATATAGATGTACCTGGTTCTTGTCTATAATCCAGGAGTGATATTTATTGTGTCAACAAATTAGATTTTAGTTTGGAAATAGTGCTATTATGTTAGATACAGTAAAAGCTTATTGGGGAGATGTGTGTAGTAATCGCAGTGTCCGTCGATCCGAGATTTTGTGTCTGGCCTGTAACAATATCATACAAGGATGGATTTTAAAAAAACTTAGCACAAATGATCAACATGACATGACGCCATGTTGCACACTTTGAGTTTGTTTTACTACACTTTGAATCTGTTTGAGATTTTGTGTCTAGTCTGTAGTTTTATCTACAGTCAAACCTGTATTGAGCAGCTAGTCAAGGGAAGGAGCAAAAGTGACCTTATAAGACAGGCTGTTGCTTAATACAGGTTAATTTGTTCTGAAAGCAGAGAAATGGGAAATAGCAAATGTGGCTGCTTAAGACAAGTTGCTGCTTAATAGAGGTGACCACTTACACAGGTTTGACTGTACATTGATGGATTAAAAACACTTGGCTTATTTGATCAAAATGACATGACGAAGTGTCCCGCGTAAGTTCCAAAGGCCAAGGTCACACTTTCGGTTTGTTTGGTAATACTGTGAGTCTGTTTGAGATTTTGTGTCCAGTCTGTAAAAACACTTGGCTCAATTGAACAACATGACATGACGATATGTCATGCCCAAGACTCAGACCTATCCCTCGAAGGGGAAGGTCACATTTCAAGTTTGAGTCTGAGATTTTGTGTGTGGTCTGTAACTTTGTCTTCCATGGATGGATTTCGAAAAACACTGGGCTCAAGTGATCAACATCAAGTTGAGACTGTTTGAGATCTCGTGTCAGTTTGTATCTTCATCCCTAGATTGATTTCAAAAAGACTCAGCTCAGTTGATCTACATGACATGATGACTTGTAAGGCATAAGTTGATCTACATGACATGATGACTTGTAAGGCATATGACCAAGAGCCATACATTAATTGCCGTGGTCATACCTTAAGTTTGTTCGACATCATGTTAGTCTATTTTACATTTCTTTCCAGACCTCTTTCTTTGTCATACTTGAATGGATTTCAAAAACATGGTCCAATTAATCAACAGGACATGACAACAAGTTTTGCATAAGACCGAAAACCATACCTCAAAGGTCAAGGTCACATTTTCAGTCTGTTTTGAGATCTTGTGTTTGGTCTGTAATTTTGTCTTACATGGGGGGATTTTAAAGTAACTTGACACAAGTTATCAAGATGTCATGATGATATGTCACCTGTAATACCCTGACCTGTATATCAGATGTCAATGTTTCACAATGGTCAAGGTCATGTTTTAAGGTAAAGAAATATAAAGTTGCTTGTTGAGTTTGTAATATTAGTCCATAACTATTTACAGTCATTGATATATTTAAATATTTATTTATAAAATATATCAATATTTTTGTTTTGACCTTGCGGGGGTGCATGTGACATTTGACAGTGACATTTTTTGTTTATATTTTTTTCCGTCAAAAGGAGCCTACATGTTATATACCCAGAAGCATGTAATAATAGATAAATGTGTAGTAACATTATTTATGTTCAAATTTTTAGACCTATTTCAGGTTACCTGTATGGTTTTGAGTATTCTGAGTCCAGTTTTGTATCAAGACTAGTAATGCCTATTAAATCCTGGAATACTGAATAATAAAAAATGATGTAAGATGATCAGACCCGGTCAGTGCTTAAATAAATAGAGTGCTTTTAACAATTCAGTAAACCAGAATTATGTTTATGTTTGCAGAGGGGTTACGAGGACAGAAACGAAAAGCAGCCTTGGATAATATACAACCACCCACCAGTAAAGCAAAGAAAGCGTATGTGTGATTACATTGTTAAAACTCTTAACTTAAAAATATATTATGGAATGGAATGGAAGTCTTTTTTTAAAAAGGGTAGCCCAATTAGTTTGAAACTAATCTTCCTTGGGGCCCTCTAATGATACAGTTACATGTTATTTACAAAATACAATAGCAAAACAAAATAAAAACATTTTAATCATTGCAAGCAATTTGATTGTACATGAAAAACGATAACTAAATAATTATACATCAATTTTTTAGTTTTTTAAGCAATCCTTTGAAAGTCTCTGACTAAATAGAATATAATTTTTTATTTTATATATATAGTCCTGAGATATCCGTGATTTTGAATTCTACAGAATGCCTCTCTTGATTAATTTTTTTGTATGTGTGTATATATATATATATATATATATATATATATATATATATATACAATCGGGTCCTGATATATGGTTGTTCACACTTATCATGCAGTTATTCACACCTATCGTGCTGTCCGACTCTAAGTGAATGGTATTGTTTGCACTTAGATATGTATATAATAAATAAAAAAAAGAAAAGAAAGAAAAACGTTATCGTGTTTTGATAAAACTAAAATTGGCAGCCATTTCCGTTTAAAAAACAGAGAAAAAACAGTGTCTATATAAAAAAATAACGTTTCAATTTTAACTCAACACTATTAGTGTTAAAATATTAAAAATATATATCTGAAGTATTTACAACAATGAAATAATAAAAAGTTTGTGTTTATGATCCGATAAGATACCCGGGTTATATTAACACCTGTCAACCGCTTGGTTGCTTGATCACTCGATAATAACATAGTTTGCATATGGCTTCTGTGTTTGGCGCATGTCAGCACTTATTGAAGCACTCAGGATTATTACAAACTGTTAATAGTCAATGCTGGCATGAATCAATCACTTAAACTATCCTTTAAACCACCATGAGGTAATGGTTATAACAGTTTGTAATAATCAAGGCTAATTGGTGAGTAGAAGATGAGTGATTATCAAATCAAAACATGGCGACGATCTATTGTTTTGTTGTCATTTGATCATTCGCGCAGGTTTTCAAGTTTTATATCAAGACTTTCCCCTGCAGAAAAAAATGGGAACCAAGCAAAAATTGCGTTATAACGGAATTTGCATTATGGGACCACAGTGTGTATATATATATACACACAAACATATATATATATATATATATATATATATACATGTATATAGATAGATAGAGAGAGAGATAATTATTTGTGAATAACCAAGACATAAATGTACAGACCAGACTATATCATGCATTGTGAATGAGCATCTGAAAAGATCAAAAAAATCGTAAATTCTGTTGTTGTGAATTTAATTATCTCCCTTTATGAAATTAAATATAAATGAATTCACTGTATCTACAGTATATGATCCAACGAGTTTATAAATCTGTCCTTTATACAGTATGTGAGTAGTCATGAATCCTTAACTGGATCCTACTCATATAAAACTATCAGTTCATGTATGTAAATTTGTCCGCCCTGTCCAGATGTGTTCCATGTAATTCCATAGTATATAAGTCATGGTCGACACCAAATTTATTGGTTTGGTAGAGACCTTGATATTGTGTCTATGGTTTGCATTGTAGCTAGGTGCACTCGCTGTAGTCTGGTCTGTACATTTATGTCTTGGTTATTCACAAATAATTATCTCCATATATATATCATGCATGGTTATTCACAAATAATTATCTCCATATATATATATATATCATGCATTGTGAATGAGCATCTGAAAAGATCCAAAAAAATCGTATATTCCGTTATTGTGAATTTAATTATCTCCCTTTATATATATATATACAAAATTAATCAAGGGAGGAATAAAGTAGAATTCAGCATCATGGGTATTTCAGGACTAGCGGCTTAAAGGAAATGTATTTTTGTGTATTTGTCTGAAATATCATACATGTATCACTTCTCCAACTTGAGTAATTTTAATCCTGTCTTCACTGAACCGGTCATAATGTTCAGTTGCAAAATTTCTTGACCGAATACAATAACCAGGGTTGCATTCAGCACGATTAAACAGCAAACACGTTTAATACCTGGTTCCCTAAAATTATCATGTATTGCATGCTAATATGAGGTTGATCCAGGAAACTGTGTTAGCTAGTGTTATCAAGTGTTTAACTGAACTGAATGCAGCCCAGCTGATCACGCCAGTAACACTAGAGTTTTGCCCCTTGAATTATTCTAGATTTGCCCCCTCTCTAAATTGACTAGTTACAATGTAATAACAATAACAAGATTTGGTCACATTTAAAATGTCTTTGCCAAATTGAATTACCAGTCCAGTGGCTCATGTAATTTTTAGCTCTACTGGCAAAAGGCCAAAAGGGCTTATGCGATGGAGCATTGTCCATTGTCTGTCGTCTGTTAGCAGCACTTTCAATAAAACCACTATGCCAATTAAACTAAAACTTCAATAAGGATGTTTCTGTTGTATATGAGATTACACATAAGAATTTTTTTCAATCTAAAATTTAAGATGGCCACAGCTCTTCAGTCAAATTTGTTCATATACAATATAGATATAAAGTAGGTTTTTGAATTATGTGCAAATCAAGGAGCTAGTCTTGATAGGGGCCCTGTAAGTGTTGAGTTTTACATGGGAATACTATGGGAAAATTCTAATGTTTTCTAGTTATGCAAAATTATTATTCAGTTTGAAATCTGATGGGGTTAAGACGATATTGTGGAATTTCAAAAAGTGCCATGGTCACTATAAGCTAGTAGAGCCTTATGGGCCTCTTGTTTATTTACGGCCCCAGGATTGTTGTGAATTTGCAAAATACATATAGGTGTTGAGTAGTTACATTTTTTTTACCGGAATTGGCAAAATGGCTCAATCAATTCCAGTTACTTACATATCTCCCCAGTAATCTGGAATTAAGGCTTGAATTATCTCGAATTTGCAAAAATGGTGAAACCCAATCTCTTACTTTGGTAATTGATATCCTATCTTCATCAAACTTGGTCACTATTTATACCCCCGACAAACGAAGTTTTGAGGGGGTATATTGGAGTCACCCTGAGGTCGGTCTGTTGGTCTGTGGGTCGGTCTGTCCGTTGCAATTTTCCTTGTCCGGAGCATCACTTGAAAAGTACTGGATGGAATTTCATCAAACGTCATACAATGGTAGAATATAATGAGAGGAAGTGCAGTGTACAAGAAACATAACTCTATTCTTGCTAATTACAGAGTTATTGCCCTTTGATATTTTTTCTTGTCCAGAGCATATCTTGAAAAGTACGGGATGGAATTTCATCAAGCTTGATACAATGGTAGAATATAATGAGAGGAAGTGCAGTGTACAGGAAACATAACTCTATTCTTGCTAATTACAGAGTTATTGCACTTTGATATATTTCCCTTGTCCGGAGCATTACTTTTAAAATACTGGATGGAATTTCATCAAACTTCATACAATGGTAGAATATAATGAGAGGAAGTGCAGTGTACAAGAAACATAACTCTATTCTTGCTAATTACAGAGTTATTGCCCTTTGATATTTTTTCTTGTCCGGAGCATAACTTGAAAAGTACCGGATGGAATTTCATCAAGCTTCATACAATGGTAGAATATAATGAGAGGAAGTGTAGTGTACAGGAAACATAACTCTATTCTTGCTAATTACAGAGTTATTGCCCTTTGATATATTTCCCTTGTCTAGAGCAATACTTTTAAAGTACCGGATGGAATTTCATCAAACTTCATACAATGGTAGAATATAATGACAGGAAGTGCAGTGTACAAGAAACATAACTCTATTTTTGCTAATTACAGAGTTATTGCCCTTTGATATATTTCCCTTGTCTGGAGCATTACTTTTAAAGTACTGGATGGAATTTCATCAAACTTCATACAATGGTAGAATATAATGAGAGGAAGTGCAGTGTACAAGAAACATAACTCTATTATTGCTAATAACAGAGTTATTGCCCTTTGGTATTTTTTCTTGTCCGGAGCATAACTTGAAAAGTACGGGATGGAATTTCATCAAGCTTCATACAATGGTAGAATATAATGAGAGGAAGTGCATTGTACAAGAAACATAACTCTATTCTTGCTAATTACAGAGTTATTGCCCTTTGATATATTTCCCTTTTCCGGAGCATACTTTTAAAGTACTGGATGGAATTTCATCAAACTTCATACAATGGTAGAATATAATGACAGGAAGTGCAGTGTACAAGAAACATAACTCTATTCTTGCTAATTACAGAGTTATTGCCCTTTGATATATTACCTTTGTCCGGAGCATTACTTTTAAAGTACCGGATGGAATTTCATCAAACTTCATACAATGGTAGAATATAATGACAGGAAGTGCAGTGTACAAGAAACATAACTCTATTCTTGCTATTTACAGAGTTATTGCCCTTTGATATATTTCCCTTGTCTGGTGCAGTACTTTTAAAGTACTTTTAAAGCCATCAGTGATAACAGTTTAATAAAGTTCATGAAAGAACCAAGTTGATGAATACATGGAGTTCGAGCAAAGCAGGTTCGATATTGTATTCCTAGTGCTCTTGTTTGTTTCTTATCCATAAAATTGTTGTCCCTCAACATAACTCGAAAAAGTATAACATTTATTGATTGCCATGAAAGCTTGTACACTGCACAATAATTTAAAAGACCGTTTTTAATTTTAACAAAACCATAAAAAAATTAACAATACAAAAAACTCAATCCATAACATTCTCTTTTATTAAGAATTTTTTTTGTCTGGAGCATAACTTTAAAACTATTGGATATAATTTAATAAAACTTCATACAATGGTTAACCATTTTCTGTCATGGCGGCGTTGGGGGGTATTCATCACCTTCAGTGATAGCTCTAGTTTTATTAACAAACCATGTTTGATAACAACTAAATTTGTAAAATATGTGTTACAACTTTTTTTTACCAGTATTTCCAAATAGGAGGCATTTGACTCTGAACAACAGAACCATTATGGATTTATGTCATATTTTATATGTGATCTGTCAAGAGAAAAATGTATGTTAGCAGTTTAGCTATTTCAGTAAGTTATCATTCTCCCTGTATTCAAAATGTCCCAGGTTCAAGTTTCTATATGTTTTCCTTTCTTTACCATGATAACAGTACAATTTTGAGAAAAATGCAGCATAAACAATACACATAGTACAGAACTTAAAAGTGTACAACACCCACAATTGCTAGCAAGTCAATAGAATTATATTTGATCTCAATATGAAGTTATGACCACATAAATATGACAATTTCAGTGAATTAGTGAACGTGGCGAGGCTTGCACCTCATGGTTACCCTACAGAACACCCATTCAATAAAGACGGATACAGATACATACTGGCTGAGCCAGACCCGTATGCCCCAAACAGGCAGGCATATGATGAGAGTGTGGAGTGGGCAGGTAAGCCCATCCCAGGCTACCTGTACCGAACATTCCTGGGCTCAGAAGTGTTACTTGCACTTCATGACAGAGGTAAGCCAACTGTCTGAATGATGCTGTGTCTTACGAAACAGAAATTAGACACCTCAAATATTCAGCTCTTATAAAAACAGTATTGTACTGATTGCATAAAGCAATGTTTTCAGAAATCAGTCATATTTCATACTCCATAAAATGAGTGTATAATGATGATATGGAAAATAAGTACAATACTAATATAAGGCCATCAGGTTTAAACAGTAATTATCTGTAAATAAGTACAATACCAATATAAGGCTTTTAAATTTAAACAATTGATATCTGTAAATAACTACAATACCAATGTCTTTTTCATTCTTAGCTCATCTGAGCAAAGCTCATGGTGAGCTATTCTGATAGCCTGTTGTCCGTCGTCCATCTGTCTTGTTAACATTTTTGTTTTGTGCACTCAAGCACCTGCATTTTTCATTGGATCTTCACCAAACTTACACAGTAGTTATTTAACCATAATATCTTGAACAAGTTCTTGAACTGGCCAAATCGGATTATTTATGTCGAGTAATGGCCCATCAATTGTCAAAAACTGCACTTTTTGACCTTGTGTGTGCTCTAGTATCAGCAAATTTCATTTTATTCTCATCAAACTTACACACTTGTTATATAACCATAATATCTTAGACAAGTTCTTAAACTGGCCAAATTGGGTAATTAATGTCTGAGTTATGGCCCTTGAGTTGTCAAAAATTGCATTATTTGACCTTGTGTACATCTATCACTTGCAGTTTTAATTTAATCGTTGACATACTTACACAGTTATTATGTATCCATAATACATGTATATTGAACGAGTTCTTGAACTGGCCAATTGGATAAAAATTGTCAGAGTCATTGCCCTTGAATTGTCAAACATTGTGTGTATTAATTTTGATGTTGTTTGCACTTTAGCACTCACAGTTTATATTTGATCTTCGTTAGATTTACACAGTTGTTATGTGACAATACTATCTTTAACAAGTTCTTGAACTGGCCACATTGGATAATTAATGTTGGTTGTTATGGTCCTTGAATGAGCAAAAATTGCATTATATGAATATATGTACACTCTAGTACCTGCAAAAATTGTCTTCTTTGGCATTCTCTGTCACAGGTGAGCGATTGAAGGCCCTCTTGTTTTTATTTTGTAGATAGATAACTTTTGGTGACAAGTTTTTGAATAATAGATAGTTTTTTGATAACAAAAAGTGAGTAACAAAACATTTTATTATTTCAGCACCTCAGTTGAAGATCTCGGACAACAGGTTAACTGTGACTGGAGAGAAGGGATACAGTATGATTAGAGGCACACATGGTAGGCATCTCAATTAGGAATTTCTCTAGTTAATCATCATATATGTTCACCACTTTATTGAACAATAAAAGCAATTAAAATAGGGAACGTGGAGTAGTGGATAGGGTACTGGCTGCTTGTTTCAGAGATTGTGGGTTCAATCTCTCACTCGATCTGATGGCCTATAAAAAAACAACATCCATTACTGGATACAAAACCCAGTCTTGAGAGTGATTCACAAAATCTTTGAGTTTACTTCGCAATCAAGGTTAAATTAAGTTTGTACAAAAAAACAACTAAAACAGTTTCTGTTCAGTTCTTGGAAACTTTGTATGCAAAACAAGAACATGACTGTGCAACAACAAGAGTGTACACTTACTTTGTCTGTCTGTCTGTCTGTCTGTCTGTCTGTCTGTCTGTCCGTCCGTCCGTCCGTCCGTCCGTCCGTCCGTCTGTCTGTCTGTAACATCAAATTGATAACATTGGTTGATTATATCTACAATTATTGGGGTTAAAACTTTTGGTATTGGGGTTAAAACTTATAAAAAAAAGTTTTCTGAATAATGTCTGATCAAACCAAGTATGCAGCATCATCAGCATAATAGTAGTAATATTGTTATACTGATATATTTGTGTTTATTAATCAATTCTGGAGCATCACCATAATCGACAAACTATTTTTACACTGATATATTTGTATATAATCTGTTACAGGTGTAAGAAGGGGCTCATGGTACTATGAAGTGAAGATTAATGAGCTGCCTGACAACACTGCTACGAGACTCGGATGGTCCCAGATGTTGGGTAAGATGATATATTCTTGCATAGAGGAGAAGGCTACTTGCATTTTATCAGGGTTAAATAGTTAATATCATTATGAGATAAAATTCTTGCTCTGGATGTTGAAACCACTGTGCATGATGTATAAAAATATTGACATGATTTATATAATTTGATGTCTTCAAGGCAATTGCAGTAAAAATATAAGAATAATTTGAATTAGAATACTTATTTAATGTTTTGGTAAACAAGAAAAAGAATCATTCTTCGTTTGTATATAATATTCTGTCTTCTTGGATAACTCAGCATCTACTCGGCTCAATATTCTCACATCATCTCAACTTAAGGATGCATTCGAGCTGAATTATTAAAATTGCTTTGTTAGAAATCTCAGGAAAGTTATTTTGCATTTGAAAAGACTTTGTTCACAAATGGCCAAAAATGATCCTGACTTTTAAAAGAAAATAATTATTTTCGTTTTAACTTTCATAATTTTTGAAGCCTGTGTGGTTTCGGCTAAGAATAGAATCACTGTTGATCTCTGCAGAGGGGAAGGAGTCCTCCAAATGGGTGTCATGTTCATTTTATCATTTTTTGTCATGTTCACTACTGTGGTTAAATTATCAGGGAGCCATGAGTGATGGCAAGAATAGGATCACTGTGGCTTATGCATGTCGTAAGAAGCGACAAATTGAGTAATATGATAGATTTTGCTGAAACTCTGCTGTTCTGCAGGTTTCAAGGTTCTAGGTTCATTCTGGATATTTATTTGTTGATGTATTTTTTTTTTAATCTGTATGTTAATTTGTTGTTTTTGTACATGTAAAGTGAACCTGGAATCTTACTTCCTGTTGGCGTCGAATAACCTATAATGTGTTGGTACACCGTAAAACCCTATTCATTCGTTCATTCATTCATTCATAATTTTGATTGGTATTAATATTTGTCTTTTATACCAAATATGTTTGCAATTGCCTTTTGTCCATCTTCATCTGTCGTGAGTTATGCATCTGTTAATATTCTTGACTTCTTCTCAAAAACCATTTGTAGCTTTGAAACTTAAAGGTGAATAAAAACCGTGAATTTCATGATCCCCAATCCGCTTAAACAGCCAATTTCCTGGTAAACTTAAAAAGAAATTCTTCTTTATATTGCAAGTGGTGGGAAACAAATTGTCAGCATAAGGCCTATGGATCCTTCATAAAATTGTGAAATTTATGCCCCTGGGTCGCACCGGGAGTGGGGCCTTTTTTACTTAATCTATATAGAGTAACTTTTAATACATTGACTGTCTTTAAATGCCCAAACAACATACTTTCAATAGGGTTACTTTTAATGCATTGACTGTCTTTTAATTACCCAAACTACATACTTTCAACAAGTGTTACTTTTAATGCATACACTGTCTTTTAAATGCCCAAATGACATACTTTCAATAGAGTTACTTTTAATGCATTGACTGTTTTTTAAATGCCCAAATGACATACATTCAGCAGTGTTACTTTTAATACAATGACTGTCTTTAAATGCCCAAACACCATACTTTCAATAGTGTTACTTTTAATGCATACACTGTCTTTTAAATGCCCAAATGACATACTTTCAATAGTGTAACTTTTAATGCATTGACTGTCTTTTAAATGTCCAAATGACATACATTCAGCAGTGTTACTTTTAATGCATTGACTGTCTTTAAATGCCCAAATGACATACTTTCAATAGTGTAACTTTTAATGCATTGACTGTCTTTTAAATGCCCAAATGACATACATTCAGCAGTGTTACTTTTAATGCATTGACTGTCTTTAAATGCCCAAACAATATACTTTCAACAGTGTTACTTTTAATGCATTGACTGTCTTTAAATACCCAAACAACATACTTTCAACAGTGTTGCTTTTAATGCATTGACTGTCTTTAAATGCCCAAGCAACATACTTTCAACAGTGTTATTTTAATGCATTGACTGTCTTTAAATACCCAAACAACATTCTTTCAATAGTGTTACTTTTAATGCATTGACTGTCTTTACATGCCCAAACAACATACTTTCAACAGTGTTACTTTTAATGCATTGACTGTCTTTTTATGCCCAAACAACTTACTTTCAACAGTGTTACTTTTAATGCATTAACTGTCTTTTTATGCCCAAACAACTCACTTTCAATAGTGTTACTTTTAATGCATTGACTGTCTTTAAATACCCAAACAACATACTTTCAACAGTGTTACTTTTAATGCATTGACTGTCTTTAAATGCCCAAACAACATACTTTCAACAGAGTTATTTTAATGCATTGACTGTCTTTAAATGCCTGAACTACATACTTTCAACAGTGTTACTTTTAATGCATTGACTTCTTTAAATGCCCAAACAACATACTTTCAATAGTGTTACTTTTAATGCATTGACTGTCTTTAAATGCCCAAACAACATACTTTCAACAGTGTTACTTTTAATGCATTGACTTCTTTAAATGCCCAAACAACATACTTTCAAAAGTGTTACTTTTAATGCATTGACTGTCTTTAAATGCCCAAACAACATACTTTCAATAGTGTTACTTTTAATGCATTGACTGTCTTTAAATGCCCAAACAACATACTTTCAACAGTGTTACTTTTAATGCATTGACTGTCTTTAAATGCCCAAACAACATACTTTCAACAGTGTTACTTTTAATGCATTGACTGTCTTTAAATGCCCAAACAACATACTTTCAATAGTGTTACTTTTAATGCATTGACTGTCTTTAAATGCCCAAACAACATACTTTCAACAGTGTTACTTTTAATGCATTGACTTCTTTAAATGCCCAAACAACATACTTTCAAAAGTGTTACTTTTAATGCATTGACTTCTTTAAATGCCCAAACAACATACTTTCAAAAGTGTTACTTTTAATGCATTGACTGTCTTTAAATGCCCAAACAACATACTTTCAACAGTGTTACTTTTAATGCATTGACTGTCTTTAATTGCCCAAACAACATACTTTCAACAGTGTTACTTTTAATGCATTGACTGTCTTTAAATGCCCAAACAACATACTTGTAATAGTTTAACTTTTAATGCATGATCTGCCTTAACTCTTGTGAGTAGAAATTAAGACATTAACAGGTAAATTACGTATAAAAGACAGATAATTGATGGTCATATAATAAATAACAGCAGAAGATAAGACTTTAACTCATCACCCAGGACCCCATTTTTTTTGTGGCAGTGCTTTAGCAACTGCATTCAGAGCTTATATAATACTACCAACCTAATAATCGCCCCATAATACTACCAACCTAATAATTGCCCGATAATATTACCAACCTAATAATTGCCCCATAATACTACCAACCTAATAATCGCCCTATAATACTACCAACCTAATAATCACCCCATAATACTACCAACCTAATAATCGCCCCATAATACTACCAACCTATTAATCGCCCTAAAATACTACCAACCTAATAATTGCGCCATAATACTGCCAACCTAATAATCGCCCTATAATACTACCAACCTAATAATTGCCCCATAATACTACCAACCTAATAATCGCCCTATAATACTACCAACATAACAATCGCCCTATAATACTACCAACCTAATAATTGCCCCATAATACTACCAACCTAATAATCGCCTTATAATACTACCAACCTCATAATCCCCCCACCCTCTCCCATTCAAACAAAAGTAGTTTTGCATAACTCCAATTGACACAAGGCTCAGTTATAACACACGCAACCAACGTAAAGTTATGTTTAACCCAGTGGATAAATATCAACAATTGTATATCTATCAATTCAGTGCCATTAAGCAACACAATAGTGCTTTAATTTCTTTACTGCTATTAGTATTGGAAGAGTTAAACTGACAAAGGGAGAGTTATTGTGGAAGGTGACAATCACAGAAGGTCACCACATTGTTTAACCCTTTACTCCATAGATACGCATTTTCCCGCACCAATCACAGAAGGCCTTTGAAAACAGTGCAGGAAGAGTTCAGATTGCTCTTAACGAGCAATCTGAACACTTCCTGCACTGTTTTCCACTCTGTCAGTTAATATAAACATAATTCATCCATGACTGATATGTGGTGAATTAATGCTTTCTATATTAGAGGTGTCCAAAGGCGTCTATATGAAGTAAAGGGTTAAATCACATCAAATATGTACACTAACAAGGGTGATTGTTAGCATAACGCATATTTAATTTGCTACTTTGCATCGCCAGATCTGAGGAAATGATGATTTCATAAGGTCCATTTCCAATGGCTTGTTATGTAGATTTTTATTTGTAAACAATGATAACTAGACACATAGATAAATTGTTTAAATATGTTTAAAATGATCGCCCTTGAATGCTTTTATCCAGTGAGAGAGACATAACAAATCTGAATGAAAACTGACAAGTAAATAACTATTAATTATGAGTTAAGGTTACTTTATCTGGGTGTGTTATAGAATATATATATATACTGTAAACTTACAAATAAATAACAGACATGATGGCTTAGGGAGTGTATTGTACCACTGCAAACTTACAAATAAATAACAGACATGATGGCTTAGGGAGTGTATTGTACCTCTGCAAACTTACAAATAAATAACAGACATGATGGCTTAGGGAGTGTATTGTACCTCTGCAAACTTACAAATAAATAACAGACATGATGTCTTAGGGAGTGTATTGTACCTCTGCAAACTTACAAATAAATAACAGACATGATGGCTTAGGTAGTGTATTGTACCACTGCAAACTTACAAATAAATAACAGACATGATGGCATAGGGAGTGTATTGTACCTCTGCAAACTTACAAATAAATAACAGACATGATGGCTTAGGGAGTGTATTGTACCTCTGCAAACTTACTAATAAATAACAGACATGATGGCTTAGGGAGTGTATTGTACCTCTGCAAACTTACAAATAAATAACAGACATGATGGCTTAGGGAGTGTTTTGTACCTCTGCAAACTTACAAATAAATAACAGACATGATGGCTTAGGTAGTGTATTGTACCACTGCAAACTTACAAATAAATAACAGACATGATGGCTTAGGGAGTGTATTGTACCTCTGCAAACTTACAAATAAATAACAGACATGATGGTTTAGGGAGTGTATTGTACCTCTGCAAACTTACTAATAAATAACAGACATGATGGCTTAGGTAGTGTATTGTACCTCTGCAAACTTACAAATAAATAACAGACATGATGGCTTAGGTAGTGTATTGTACCTCTGCAAACTTACAAATAAATAACAGATATGATGGCTTAAGGAGAGTATTGTACCACTGCAAACTTACAAATAAATAACAGACATGATGGCTTAGGGAGTGTATTGTACCTCTGCAAACTTACAAATAAATAACAGATATGATGGCTTAGGGAGAGTATTGTACCACTGCAAACTTACATATAAATAACAGACATGATGGCTTAGGGAGTGTATTGTACCACTGCAAACTTACTAATAAATAACAGACAGGTTCGCTTAAGGAGTGTATTGTACCACTGCAAACTTAAAAATAAATATCAGACATGATGGCTTAGGGAGTATATTGTACCTCTGCAAACTTACAAATAAATAACAGACAGGTTCGCTTAAGGAGTGTATTGTACCTCTGCAAACTTACAAATAAATAACAGACAGGTTCACTTAAGGAGTGTATTGTACCTCTGCAAACTTACTAATAAATAACAGACAGGTTCGCTTAGGGAGTGTATTGTACCTCTGCAAACTTACAAATAAATAACAGACAGGTTCGCTTAAGGAGTGTATTGTACCTCTGCAAACTTACAAATAAATAACAGATAGGTTTGTTAAGGAGTGTATTGTACCTCTGCAAACTTACAAATAAGTAACAGACAGGTTCGCTTAAGGAGTGTATTGTACCTCTGCAAACTTACAAATAAATAACATACAGGTTCGCTTAAGGAGTGTATTGTACCTCTGCAAACTTACAAATAAATAACAGACAGGTTTGCTTAGGGAGTGTATTGTACCTCTGCAAACTTACAAATAAATAACAGACAGGTTCGCTTAGGGAGTGTATTGTACCTCTGCAAACTTACAAATAAATAACAGACAGGTTCACAGACAGGTTCGCTTAAGGAGTGTATTGTACCTCTGCAAACTTACAAATAAATAACAGACAGGTTCGCTTAGGGAGTGTATTGTACCTCTGCAAACTTACAAATAAATAACAGACAGGTTCGCTTAGGGAGTGTATTGTACCTCTGCAAACTTACAAATAAATAACAGACATTTTTGCTTAAGGAGTGTATTATACCTCTGCAAACTTACAAATAAATAACAGACAGGTTCGCTTAAGGAGTGTATTGTACCATTTCTTTGAGCTTAGTGGAGCTAGTACTATAGCACACAAGGTTTGAGGAGTGTATTGTACCATTTCTGTTAGCTTAGTAGAGCTATTACTATAGCGGACAAGGGTTAAGGAGTGTATTGTACTATTTCTGTTAGCTTAGTGGAGTTAGTACTATAGCGCACAAGGGTTGAGGAGTGTATTATACCATTTCTATTACCTTAGTGGAGCACTATAGCATACAAGGGTTAAGGAGTGTATTTTCCCATTTTTGTTAGCTTAGTAGAGCTGGTACTAGAGCTCACAAAGGTTAAGGAGTTATTTATCCATTTCTGTTAGCTTAGTGGAGTACTATAGCACATAAGGGTTGAGGAGTGTATTGTACCATTTCTGTAAGCTTAGTGGAGCTAGTACTGTAGTGCACAAAGGTTAAGGAGTGTATTTTCCCATTTCTGTTATTAAATATACCACCCAAGGGTTGAGGAGTGCATTGTGTCATTTCTGTTAGCTTAGTGGAGCTAGTACTATAGCACACAAGGGTTAAGAAGTGTATTACCATTTCTGTTAGCTTAGTGGAGCACTATAGCACACAAGGGTTGAGGAGTGTATTTTCCCATTTCTGTTAGCTTAATGGAGCACTATAGCACACAAAGGGTTGAGGAGTCGTATTTTCCCATTTCTGTTCGCGATATACAGTTAGTACAACAGCACACAAGGGTTGAGGAGTGTATTTTCCCATTTCTGTTTGCTTAGTGGAGCTAGTACAACAGCACACAAGGGTTGACGAGTGTATTGTACCATTTTTGTTAGCTTAGTGGAGCACTATAGCACACAAGGGTTGAGGAGTGTATTTTCTCCATTTCTGTTTGCTAAGTACAGTTAGTACAACAGCACACAAGGGTTGAAGAGTGTATTTTCCCATTTCTGTTCGCTTAGTGGAGCTAGTACAACAGCACACAAGGGTTAAGGAGCATATTTTTCCATTTCTGTTAGCTTGGTGGAGCACTTTAGCACACAAGGGTTGAGGAGTGTATTGTACCATTTCTGTTAGCTTAGTGGAGCACTATAGCACACAAAGGGTTAAGGAGTGTATTGTACCATTTCTGTTAGCTTTGTGGAGCTAGTACTATAGCATACAAGGGTTAAGGAGTGTATTCTACACTTTCTGTTAGCTTAGTGGAGCACTATAGCACACAAGGGTTAAGGAGTGTATTTTCCAATTTCTGTTAGTTTAGTAGAACATTATCCTTTTACTTCATATAGATGCCTTTGGACACCTCTAATGCAGACGCCTTTGGGCACCTAATATAGAAGGCTTTTGAATTATTAAGTGAATTATGTTAATATTAACTGACAGAGTGGAAAACAGTGCAGGAAGTGTGACGAGCAATCTGAACTCTTCCTGCACTGTTTTCAAAAGCCTTCTGTGATTGGTGCGGGAAAACGCATATCTATGGAGTAAAGGGTTAAAGCAAAAAAGGGTTGAGGAGTGTATTTTCCCGTTTCTGTTAGCTTAGTTGAGCACTATAGCACTCAAGGGTTAAGGAGTGTATTTTCCCATTTATGTAAGCTTAGTGGAGCACTATAGCACACAAAGGTTGAGGAGTGTATTGTGCCATTTCTGTTAGGTTAGTGGAGCACTATAGCATACAAGGGTTAAGTGTATTGTACCATTTCTGTTAGCTTAGTGGAGCACTATAGCGCACAAGGGTTGAGGAGTGTACTGTACCATTTCTGTTAGCTGAGTGGAGCTAGTACTATAGCACACAAGGGCTAAGGAGTGTATTTTCCCATTTCTGTTAGCTTAGTGGAGCTAGTACTATACCACACAAGGGTTAATGAGTGTATTTTCCTATTTCTGTTAGCTTAGTGGAGCTAGTACTATAGCACACAAGGGTTAAGGAGTGTATTGTACCATTTCTGTTAGCTTAGTGGAGCACTATAGCGCACAAGGGTTGAGGAGTGTACTGTACCATTACTGCTAACTTAGTAGAGCTAGTGCTATAGCGCACAAGGATTAAGAAATGTATTTTCCCATTTCTATTATTTTAGTGGAGCACTATAGCACACAAGGGTTGAGGAGAGTATTGTATCATTTCTGTTAGCTTTGTGGAGCACTATAGCACACAAGGGTTGAGGAGTGTATTGTACCATTTTTATTAGCTTAGTGGAGCACTATAGTGCACAAGGGTTGAAGAGTGTACTGTACCATTTCTATTAGCTTAGTGGAGCACTATAGCGCACAAGGGTTGAGGAGTGTATTGAACCATTACTGTTAGTTTTAGTACTATAGCACACAAGGGTTGAGGAGTGTATTGTACCATTTCTGTTAGCAATAGTACTATAGCACACAAGGGTTGAGGAGTGTATTGTACCATTTCTGTTAGCTATAGTACTATAGCACACAAGGGTTCAGGAGTGTATTTTCCCATTTCTGTTAGCTATAGTACTATAGCACACAAGGGTTAAGGAGTGTATCGTACCATTTCTGTTAGCTATAGTACTATAGCACACACGGGTTCAGGAGTGAATTTTCCTATTTCTGTTAGCTATAGTACTATAGCACACAAGGGTTGAGGAGTGTATTTTCCCATTTCTGTTAGCTATACCACTATTGCACACAAGGGTTGAGTGTATTTTCCCATTTCTGTTAGCTATAGTACTATAGCACACACGGGTTGAGGAGTATATTTTCCCATTTCTATTAGCTATAGTACTATAGCACACAAGGGTTAAGGTGTGTATCGTACCATTTCTGTTAGCTATAGTACTATAGCACACAAGGGTTGAGGAGTGTATTGTACCATTTCTGTTAGCTATAGTACTATAGCACACAAGGGTTGACGAGTGTATTGTACCATTTCTGTTAGCGATAGCACTATAGCACATAAGGGTGGAGGAGTGTATTGTACCATTTCTGTTAGCTATAGTACTAAAGCACACAAGGGTTAAAGAGTGTATTTGCCCATTTCTGTTAGCTATAGTACTATAGCACACAAGGGTTGATGAGTGTATTGTACCATTTCTGTTAGCTATAGCACTATAGCACATAAGGGTTGATGAGTGTATTGTACCATTTCTGTATGCTAAAGTACTATAGCACATAAGGGTGAAGGAGTGTATTGTACCATTTCTGTTAGCTATAGCGCTATAGCACATAAGGGTTGAGGAGTGTATTGTACCATTTCTGTATGCTTAAGTACTATAGCACATAAGGGTTGGTAAGTGTATTGTACCATTTCTGTTAGCTATAGCACTTTAGCACATAAGGGTTGAGGAGTGTATTGTACCATTTCTGTATGCTAAAGTATTATAGCACACAAGGGTTGAGGAGTGTATTTTCCCATTTCTGTTAGCTATAGTACTATAGCACACAAGGGTTGATGAGTGTATTGTACCATTTCTGTTAGCTATAGCACTATAGCACATAAGGGTTGATGAGTGTATTGTACCATTTCTGTATGCTAAAGTACTATAGCACATAAGGGTGAAGGAGTGTATTGTACCATTTCTGTTAGCTATAGCGCTATAGCACATAAGGGTTGAGGAGTGTATTGTACCATTTCTGTATGCTTAAGTACTATAGCACATAAGGGTTGGTAAGTGTATTGTACCATTTCTGTTAGCTATAGCACTATAGCACATAAGGGTTGAGGAGTGTATTGTACCATTTCTGTATGCTAAAGTATTATAGCACATAAGGGTTGGTGAGTGTATTTTCCCATTTCTGTTAGCTATAGTACTATAGCACACAAGGGTTGAGGAGTGTATTGTACCATTTCTGTTAGCTATAGCACTATAGCACACAAGGGTTGAGGAGAGTATTGTACCATTTCTTTTAGCTATACCACTATAGCACACAAGGGTTGAGGAGTGTATTGTTCCATTTCTGTTAGCAATACCACTGTAGCACACAAGGGTTGAGGAGTGTATTGTACCATTTCTGTTAGCTATACCACTATAGCACACAAGGGGTTGACGAGTGTATTGTACCATTTCTGTTAGCTATAGTACTATAGCACACAAGGGTTGAGGTGTGTATTGTACCATTTCTGTTAGCTATACCACTATAGCACACAAGGGTTGAGGAGTGTATTGTACCATTTCTGTATGCTAAAGTACTATAGCACACAAGGGTTGAGGAGTGTATTGTACCATTTCTGTATGCTAA
Organism: Panopea generosa; assembly: GCA_029582155.1. Classification (NCBI taxonomy): domain Eukaryota; kingdom Metazoa; phylum Mollusca; class Bivalvia; order Adapedonta; family Hiatellidae; genus Panopea; species Panopea generosa. Next base: position 24,823,975 of record CM055895.1, read on the forward strand.
AGTACTATAGCACACAAGGGTTGAAGAGTGTATTGTACCATTTTTGTTAGCTATAGCACTATAGCACACAAGGATTGAGGAGTGTATTGTACCATTTCTGTTAGCTATAGCACACAAGGTTTGAGGAGTGTATTGTACCATTTCTGTTAGCTATACCACTATAGCACACAAAGGTTGAGGAGTGTATTGTACAATTTCTGTTAGCTATACCACTATAGCACACAAGGGTTGAGGAGTGTATTGTACCATTTCTGTTAGCTATAGCACTATGGCACACAAGGGTTGAGGAGTGTATTGTACCATTTCTGTAAGCTATAGTACTATAGCACACAAGGGTTGAGGAGTGTATTGTACCATTTCTGTTAGCTATAGTACTATAGCACACAAGGGTTGAGGAGTGTATTGTACCATTTTCTGTTAGCTATAGTACTATAGCACACAAGGGTTAAAAAGAAGAAAATAGTATTTATTATTCTCTTGGTCATACTTACTTGTTTCAACTTTGTGTAATATATGTCTTGTAGGTAATCTTCAAGCCCCTTGTGGTTATGACAAGTTCAGCTACTCGTGGAGGTCGAGAAAAGGATCAAAATGTCATAAAAGTCATGTAAAGAATTATGGTGATGAGTACAAGCAAGGGGATGTGCTGGGCTTTCACATCTACTTGCCAGAGCCTGCAGACCCTCATAACCTTCTGCCTACATCATTTAAAGATAAGGTAAGAAGAAATTGAAAATCAAACTTTTTCATGAATTTAATTTGGTGAACATAATGCAAAGTAAGTGCATCCCAAAGGGGTTCACATAAGTTTTGCTTGTTGCTTTAAGTTCATATCTCAAGAATGTTCACCAATTAAAGTTCATTCTTTATATTGATATTGTCTATGCCATATGTCCTATTTATATATTATCCAGCACTCTTAACCCTATGCCTCATAGAGACGACTTTTCATGCCTGTATCGAGAGCCTCTCAGAGACGACTTTTCACGCCTGTATCGATAGCCTCTCAGAGACGACTTTTCACGCCTCTATCGATAGCCTCATGATCACGACAATTCACGCCCGTGTATTTCAATCGCAAAAATAACACACATAAACTTCATTTTCCGCGACAGGAAGTTTACATTTGTGTAAAATGACATTTCCCCAAGTAAAATTACCCATGACATCATAGTGTTACTATTTAAAGTTTTTATAAAAATAGCGTCCAATCGAACATATGGGTCAAGCGTGATCAAGCAAGGTCATCGCCCAGTCGCATTATGTAAAGTGCTAGAATTTTCCATGATTTGCGCGGGAATCTAAAAATAAATCGGGGTCAAATACAATTTTCTGAAAACAGAAGCAGTCTATTTTCGTGTTTTTGGAAATGTGCATCCCGCGTGACCTTTGGCAGAAAATAAAACTATGTTTACACGCAGCTGACTTTCGGCACACTTTTGAAGTTGTTGTGTTTTCACAGCTGACACAAATTCATGGGTATATCGCGGTGTCATACTGACCAAACAGGGGGCAATAAATCACTGATAACGGTAAGATTTTGCCAATTAAGAAAGATCAAATAAGAATCCCGCTGTGTTTGAAAGATCGAACAATTTTTTTTCAATCGGGTATTTAATTAGAAACATACCCGCATACTCGCAAATAGATTTATAAATTATCGCTTCACAAGCAGATTGATTGTATTTTCAAAATAAATAAAATTCTTACCGTATTAAAATGAAAATATGTTTTCCCGCTAGTATGGTAATTGATGGGATAATTTTTAATAAAGATTCATATTATTTCCGTAGCATACACATAAACAACAACCATAATGCATGTATTTATTAAATCCTGCACATGTTTTATACACTACGTCTACACGATTGCTATAAAATTACCCTAAATTTGGAACCGTGTGTTAAGTTTTAAATGTCACATTTCAGTGACGTCACGTCAGCGTGTACAAATAAAATATCAAAACTATGAAAGGAAATAGGTCATACATGTCAAATGATGAAACGGACATTGAAAATTGCATCAGACTTTTTTTATAGGCAACTTTGTTTCCATCGTTTATGGAATTTTACTGTCACATGAGGTTACCAATAAACACTAGATTTGTGTTGTGTTTTTATTATGTAGATCTAGTTTGCATATACATTTAAATTTTATGTTTATTTCATTTAAAAAAAATATAAAACAAACATGTAGATATAGATATAGTTTTGATTGCTGTACATGTTTCTTTTTTTATTTCTGGAAATGAAATAAACAAAAAAAGTAAATTTTATGCATAAATTTTTACTTCCTCTTATTTTCTGTTCCTATATTTCATTTAATATTTGCCTTACAATTTTAAACTTTACACTGTGACAAAGAGAATTAATTTCTCTACAAAGTTTCCATATACCAAAAAAGCATCAAATGAAGTCTTAATGTTGGAAATATGTGTTAAAGTAGCAAGGTGTCAAATTATCAACATGTTCCTAATACCTTCATGGGGACAGTGTAATCTGGCTATCATTACCTGAGCGTGACAGATACTGAGATAAGGAGTACACAGTATTGGTTAGCATGGTTGATATGATAATACCTATATGAGGCAAAGGGTTAAGTGATTGTTGTATCCATAGGTCTAAGTCAATTAATGAAACAGCAAAAGGCATGCTTTGTACTCCAACGTCTGGTATGATACCATGGGGTATGAACAACACAGGCTTGTATAGGGTTAACGAAGGAGTAAATATCTTATCAAGATAGACACAAAAAAGACAAGCAATGAAAAAGCTGAGCTAGTACATTAGGCTGGTCTACTGTCCTCTTCTATATACCAAAACTGAGCTGAGCTAAACTGTAGACTGGTCTTCCATGCTCTCCCATAACTGAAAGCTCAACTGAACCATTACTGTGAACTAATCATTGTATATATGCGATTTTATTGAAGATAGAAAATTACGATGTAGAAAATGAAAGGTGTTCTAAACACTTAGGACCAAAAAATTATCAGATTTTTTTTAAAAATTTTATTATTAAAAAAAAAATTTTCCTTAAAAATAAGGGTGTACAAAAATATAGGGTATTCCAAAACACAGGGTAAATACAGTATATATTCACTGTTTTATTGAATTTCAAATATACAAAATGTGTTTATGTACAAAAATATTGTACCAAAGCTTATGCAGTTAAACAGCTATGGGTGTATGTAGATTTAAAGGCACGCAAGTATGTTTGCCTGATGAAAAAAACAACAATACAACAAAACAAAAAATGAATTGTGAAAATGATTAGCAGTATTTAATCAGCATAAAAAGGTATGACCATTAGCATGCATATATCCCATCTATATATATTTTTATATAAACAGACATGCTTTTATGACACAGTAGGTTATGTAAAACTGCAATGTTTTTTTTTGTCATTATATTTCAGGACTTAAAAATTGAATAATTAAAATATTTTATTAACAAAAAAATCTCCACAATTAACTATGTAAATGTTTAATACTGTTTATCTCTAAAATTTAACTGACTGGAAATTCTAGATAGTAACACCCATTTCTATTTTAAACTATCTAAATGGTATGATCTAAATGCCTTTTCTCCAGAACTTGATTTACTAAAATTTCAAGGAATATCAATTTATGGTTATAAATAAGGCCATAATAAATTAATTGCTAGATTATCATCCCCACCCACCCCCTAATTATCATGTCACCCCTACCCTTTTTATTTTCATAAAAAAAAAAATGAAAATAAAAAAATAAAATCCTCCCACCCTCCCCGTTTTTAAGAAAAATTTGGATGATAATCTAGCAATTAATTTATAATGGCATTATGAGTAAAATTATCTCAAGGTTAATAATCATTTCTCTCTGCATTAGGCATTTTCCATTGTATCCAAACATTAACTAGATATCTATGATTGGATACAATGACAAAAACCTAAGCAATACAATGTCTAAATGAGTAAAATTTCACATCACAATTCATTCTCCCTTAAACTTAGGATTGGTTTTGACTAAAATTTCACAATTGGCAGTTTAACCATTTTGAATCGTAATAAAAATGATATTAAACGACATACTATTTCTACCATTCTCTTCATGCTATATATTTCTATTGCACTTTTAACATAAAATTCATAAAAGAGGATTACAATTTCTTGCTATAAAATATCAGTTTTATAATTCACCAGAAGCCAAAAAAAAAACAAAACCTGCAAATATTGCTTACCTTAAAGCTTATGAAGATCATGGATTCAATCTATTGATTTTAATTCAGTATTTGTGTAAAAGAATTTTGAAGCTGAAATAATTGGCATTGAAACTTGTTCTTGTATCATTATGCATTATGACTTTTATGCTTATTTCATATGTATTAAGACCTTTGTACTGGTGCCATATGCATTTGGACCTGTGTATTAATCACCTTCAATAGGCTTATTGTGCTTGTCTTTTATACATTTAGACATACATGTATGTATTTGTTCATGCATTTGAACCAATGTGCTTGTCTCAGATGTATTTGAACCTTTGAACTGGTCTCATGCATTTGAACTTCTGTATTGTTATCATGCATTTGAACATTTGTGTTTGTTTCATATGCATTGACCTTTGTAATGGCATCATGCATTTGATCCTTTGTATTTGTCTCATATGCATTTTAACCATTGTATTTGTCTTATGCATTTGAACCTTTATATTGGTCTCATGCATTTGAACCTTTATACTGGTCTCATGTATTTGAACCTTTGTACTGGTCTCGTTTATTTGAACCTCTGTATTGTTATCATGCATTTGAACATTTGTATTTGTTTCATATGCATTGACCTTTGTAATGGCCTCATGCATTTGATCCTTTGTATTTGTCTTGTATGCATTTTAACCATTGTATTTGTCTCATGCATTTGATCCATTATATTGGTCTCATGCATTTGAACCATTGTATTTGTCTCATGTATTGAACCTTTGTACTTGTCTCATATACATTTGAACCATTGTACTTGTCTCATATACATTTGAGCCTTTGTACTTGTCTCATATGCATTTGAACCTTTGTACTTGTCTCATATGCATTTGAACCTTTGTACCTGTCTTATATAATTTGAACCTTTGAACTTGTCTCACATACATCTGGACTTTTGTACTTGTCACATATACATTTTGGCCTTTGTACTTGCCTCATATACATTTGAAATTGTCTCATATACATTTTAACCTTTGTATCTGTCTCATATACATTTTAACCTTTGTACTTGTCTCATATACATTTGAACCTTTGAACTTGTCTCACATACATCTGGACGTTTGTACTTGCCTCATATACATTTGAACTTGTCTCATATACATTTGAACCTTTGAACTTGTCTCACATACATCTGGACTTTTGTACTTGTCACATATACATTTTGGCCTTTGTACTTGCCTCATATACATTTGAACTTGTCTCATATACATTTGAATCTTTGTACTTGTCTCATATACATTTGAACCTTTGTGCTTGTCTCATATACATTTGGGCCTTTGTACTTGCCTCATATATATTTGGGCCTTTGTGGAAATATGTTTTGCTCCAAATGCTGACCTATACATGTTGAGCTGACTTGAATTGATTGGAGCATGTATGGTGGGGAAACAATCTGTATAATCTGTTGAACATTTAGATAAAATAAATTTTGCATAATTAAATTTTGAGCATAGAGCATAATACTTAAATAAATTACAGTGATCAATAAACATACTGACATGAATTACAGTGACCAATAAACATGCTGACATGAATTACAGTGATCAATAAACAAGCTGACATTATGATTTATCATATGCTTTGAACAACAATAAAATGATAACATTTTGCATAACAAGTGTTTTAAATGCTTAAAAATAGTGCCAACACATTTTTAATGGTAGAAGCCTGTGGGAAAACATATATCAAACAGGATTTTAAAGTGATTAATTTAAAAACTCCTTTAAGTGGTTGAGTCTCAGGTTGATGGCTTATTTCATTAAAATCTCGTTTAATCATGTAACTAATGACCTGCAGTGAATTGTAGTCATCCAAATTTTTAGCTTGTCTATTCGAAGATCCCAATTTTTAGCTTGTCTATTCGAAGATCCCAATTTTTAGCTTGTCTATTTGAAGAATAAGTATTTTACTTAGCCAAGAGTCAGCGTCACACCTTGGTTAAAGCTTTCGTGCAAGGCTATATCTCAGTAACCATTACATGTACTGTATTGAAACCATACAAAGACTTCCCTGTCATCAAACCTACTACAATAACTCTTGCATGACTATAATGTAAATTATTGCCCTTGTTTGACTTAAAAATTCTGGTTAAAGTGTTGTGTGCAAGAATCATCAAGTACATAACAAAAATTTATCTCAACAATCACTCAATGTATTTGATTGAAACTTTATGTAAGGCTTAATTTACAGTTATGAAACCAAAGTGGAATAACTCTTGCTAGATTTAAGTCCCTTGTTTGACTTAGAAATTCTGGTAAACGTTTATATCTCAGCAGCCATGTACTGCCATGTATTGGATTGAACCTTCATACAAGGTTTTGCTGTTATAAGAGTCTTAATTAATTAGTAAGTGAGATAACTCTTGTTTACTTAGATTGGTCATCAGTCTCGATCAAAGTTTGTACTTTTGCGACAGATGATTCGAATAGTCTAGCACGTTGTCATATGGACTGCTCTTGTTTTATTTTTCATCATTAACTATCATCAAATGAATTAATTTATCATATCACACAATTTTGTCTGTATAATTTGACTTGCATGCTTTTTGGCCAAAATGAATTCCATTACTTATAAAAAATGATGTTATGTTGAAAAAACTAAAAACTAAGATGGAAACTATTCATAGTGTTATTTTTAGGGATCTTCTTTCTTATGCCTTTAAAAGTAATAAATATAGTTTGATACTGTGAAATCATTAAGTTTTGCTGGTGTTAGTTTTCAGTTGTTTTTGGTTCAAGGACATATTTTTGGGGACTTCAGAAAAAAAAAGAAGTTTTCGTGCGATCTTTGAATTTTAGTACTTCTATTACGTAACAGCGTTTTAATTAGTGACCTGTGCCAGTAGGACTATCAAGCCACTGCCTGCACATACATGCCTGTAATTAATGCTCTTCACAACATGGGTTAATTGCGGGGAGAGATGTTAATTAGTAGGAGCTTTAGAGTTTGATCAAACTATTATGAAAACAGCAATTGGAGAGGATGTGTCACAAGTTGAAGGTCGAGACCAATGCAAATTTTACTCGTTAGAAATATTTTATCTTTGTCGACAATAAAAATATAAAAACACAATAGCCTGATAGCTACTTTTTAATAAATAATAGAAATCTGTATCGTCTTTTTTCGCACACATATTTTCTCTTTTAGAACCCAGCTGCCTGAATAAATGCTGGAAAACTGATGTCTTGCTGATGTAAAATGTGTTGTCTACTATTGTAATTGACATATTCTTCTAGGAAATGGTCTATTTTTAATGCTTTCCACAGTGATGAAAATAAAATACTCATAGGTAAACGCACGACCTCTGATATTAACATGCATATTTTATACAACGAATTGACGAAATATTAATACAGTTACCATATTTTTACTTAAACAGTGGACTCAATTAAATATTTAAAAATATAAATTTAACTTTCAAAAGATCTTATAGCAAAATGCTGCACACTAAATAAAAACCATCGGATTACATATAGATCTAAGAAAGGTAGGTCTACGTTAGAGGTACAGGTCAATTCTATGCAGTAGAGTTCTTGCATGATTTTGCCTATGACCATTTCATTGAGATTTAATTTCGTTGTCAAGGCCACCCCAGTAAATCAACAAAAATTAGGCCCTCATGAAAATTAATGATTTTACAGTAAAGACGATCTGGTGTTTGTACTCATTTAATATTTATTCAATCTTACCAGAGCATCAAATAATATAATTATGCAAACCCGTTTCATAATAAGCACTGGTGTCAGATCCTGTATGTATATTTTTTGCCCTTTTAAACTTAAATTGGCCATATATCAATATAAGCGAGTTGGGGAAATGAAGTGTGCAAAACTCTGATTATCAATCAAGGTCTATTATATGTCAATACATCACAGCTGTGTGGCATAGATCTTCCCATCAGTCATTGTACGTCTTGTTGCTATTCAATGGCATTTGTCTTTTCTAAGAATTTCTATTTTTGCAATTTTAAGAAAATTGTTTGTGTAACGTTGAATATTTTGTTGTGTTTTGCTTTGTCATTTTCTTTATGAAAAAGCATCTATAAATTTTCATCTAAAATAAAATTCTTCATTTGATTTATATTAAAACTGATTGAATTATATTAGTTTAAATTGTCGGTGTTGGGAGTATATTATGAAGTTATTCTTGCATGTCCATTGGAAACTGTAAGGTAATATAAATAATGGTTCAATGTCCATTACTTTTTCTCCTAAAACAAACAGGAAATTCATGCGCTTGTGTATTCCTGATTTTCCTTGATATTTGACATGGACAAAAAGGATGTTAGTGGAATACATGTGATCTGCTCACAGTCTGTTTATAACCTTGTGAAACGCATTTTCTGACAATGCGCACGACTGTCATGAGGTGTACATGATGCATCTTGTTTAACAATTTTAACATTTTTGATATTGTTAACAGAATCAAACTGAGTGCTCTCGCTTTTCACAGACTGGGGTTCATGCCCTGTTAAAGTCTGATGATGTAGTCTTGTATTACGTGATTTTCTGGTGATTCTGATTTATTGTTCTTGTAATGGCACAATGTACGATGTAGTCTTGTATCACATGATTTTGTGGTGGTTCTGATTTATTGTTCTATAGTGATGATTGATCAGCCATGATTTTAGATATTCTTGATGGGTCGGACTGAGTTCTCTCCCTTTTCACAGGACTGCCAGCTTCTTCCTGCAAGAGATATAAGAAAAAAAAAATCAAAAGATTGAAGGTCCTGAGAGTTGCCATTTGTTTGTTTGCCTCAATATTTAATGTCATTTTAATGCCATCGAGGACTGATAACTTTCTCATTTTTATCAGAGGTGAGAGACAAATGACAATGAGACTTATTGTTGTATAACAATCATCAGGAAGACTTTGCCCGGGCAGGGATTCTAACTCACAACCCCCTTGATTGATAGTAGGATGCATTATGGGTATCTTCAATGTTTCAAAACCAGATGACATACTCATATTGACAGTTTACAAAGAAACTCTTGATAGAAAGATGTAGTTAGTTCAATAACTACAATCATGTTTCCCTAGGAATTTCTAAAAGCATGTTATAAATAATGAAATGGGTAGGATACAGATGGATATCTTTCCTGTGGTGAAAATGATTAAGATTCACAATATGTGACGTCAAGAGAATGCTATATAATACTAACATAAAAAAAAGACGTCGTCCAAAATAGCAGACAAACGTTGTGTGATTTTAATAATAATTTTTTCATAAATAACTTACTGCTTGCAATATAAAATTACTAAAATCCAATAAAACTTATATTTATGCAGAGCTTATATTTATGCAGAGGAATTATTGGAATCCAACAAATGTCACCTACCTGAGATTCTGCTTTGACATCATGATTGTCTTTAACTTTGTTCTGTACTGCTGCAATGAAAACCAACGTTTTATGTATTCGTAAATAATCCAAGAAAAATAAAACAAGATGGCCAAATTGACCATAAAGAGTTTGGTGAATATCAAATGAAAACTGCTGGTGCTGGAATGCACATTACTTAAAATAACGCAATTTTTGACAATTTAAGTGCCATATCTCCAACAATAATTATCTGATTTGGCCAGCTCTAATATTTGTCTAAGATATTATGGTTATATAACTACTGTGTTAGATTGGTCAAGATCAAATGAAAACTGCGAGTGCTACAGCGCACATAAGGTTAAACAGCATAATTTCTATTGATTCCAGGACCAAAAATTAACCAGTTTAAAAGCATATCTGAGATATTTTGGTTATATAACTACTGTGTAAGTTTAATTAAGATCAAATGAAAACTGAGAGTTCTAGAGGGCACACAAAATAAATATATACAATTTTTGACACAAATTATCCATATTGCCAGTTCATGAGCTAATGTCTGAGATGTCATGGTTATAAAACTATTGTGTATGTTTCCCTAAAATCAAATAAAAACTAAGAGTGGTGGAGTGCATGCAATATAAAAAAAGCAATATTTGACAATATTAATTATTCAGTTTAGCTAGTTCAAGATTTTATCAAAAATATTATGGTTGTATAATTACTATGTAAGTTTGGTTAGGATGAAATTGAAAATGTGGGTGCTAAGCTGCACACAAAGTCAAAAAGTGCATTTTTATGTGTAAAGGGCAATATCTACAAATTTAATTATCCGATTTAGCCAGGTCAAGAACATGTCTGAGATATTATGGTTATATAACTACACACGGGTCCTGTTACAACGCAGTCCGATATAACGTGATACTCATTATAACGTTTTGTTTGATCAGTTTTTCTATGGCTCCCAAATTTAAAACTGATATTTTCAACCAGATTCATTAAAAACTCACATATAATAATTGATGAGTTGATCAAAATTTCAACTAAATCGCTAAATATTTGTGAGCTCATTACATTTTTCCAAACTTTGACCATGTATTTGTACATCAATTACACCTTGATAATTCAGACTGAAATGATAACAAGTTCTTATTGTTATCAACACCATATTTTTAATTGATTTACACGACAAACAATGGTCTGTCATATTTGTCACACATTATCGTGTGTTTTTTACAGTACTTCGACAAGAAATAGTATTGCCAAATAATTTAGGGATATTTATAACTTGGTTCCGCGTATATCACAGTTTGATTCTGTGGATCCTGGCTACCACTGGTCCTGAGTGTACTGTGTAAGTTTGGAGAGGATCAAATGAAAAATTTGGGTACTAGAGTGCACACAAGGTAAAATAGTGTAATTTTTAGCTCTGCTGGCCTAAAGGTCAGAAGTGCTTATGTGATGGCACTTTGTCGTCTGTCATCTCCAAAGTGTGTTAGCAGCATTTTCTCTGAAACCACTAGGCCAATTAAACTGAAATTTCACATGGATGTTTCTATTGTATAGGAGACAATACAGAAATTGTTGTTTTTTTATTTGAAATACAACATGGCCACCATTACTAAAAATAATCCAAAACTTAAAAAATCTTCTTCTCATGAACAGCCCAACCGATTTTCAAAATGTTTATGTAGTAATGATAACCAACTATAGTTTTGTTAGATTTGATCAAATAGTGACCCTAGTGTTAAAAATGACACTGCCCTGAGGGTTCAATTAGGGGACACATGTCATTATAATAAAAAAAAATTATTATTTTTTAAATGGAAATGATTTTGCCTATATCTTCACAGAAGCATTGTTCGGTGAAGGAGGTTCAGATTTGTAAAAATGACTGGGTTCCACTGTCTTAAGGGGTCAAGAGTAAAATTTTGGAATTACAAAAATCGTTTTCTTAACAACCGGTATGTCAGATTTGTTCATATTTGGCATAAATTATCCCTATGTGTAGAGGTTTGATTGCAGATAAGAATTAAGGGGCTAAAATTTATAGGGTCCCTGTAAGGGGACTTAGACTTTTACATAGGGATACTATGGGAAAACAGAAAATTCTCTATTTTTTTTATCTTTTCTGAAACCACAAAGCCAATTAAACTGAAACTTCACATGGATGTTTCTGTTGCATAGGACACTATACAGAACATTTTTTTTTCAATCTGAAATTCAAGATGGCTGCCATTACTAAAAGTACTCCAAAACTTAAGGGGTCAGGAGGCGCCCCAAAAGGGTAAAATTGGAAATTACATTTTCTTAAGAACGCAGTAAGTAAGATTTGTTCATATTTGGCATAAATTATCCCTATGTGTAGGGGTTTCATTTCAGATAAGAATTTAGGGGCTAAAATTTATAGGGGTCCTGTACGGGGACTTTTATAATTCATTTATGACTTTTTTATGTTCATTTTGAGTTTTGAAGCAACTTCTAGTCATATCAAATATGATTTTGTTCAATACGAAGGATTGACTTTCTAATAGGGGCCAGGTGGGGTCACAAAATGATTAAAATTATACATTGTCATATATCTTATTTTCAACAACCGGTCAGTCAAATTTGTTCATATTTGATATAAATTATCCCTATGATTAAGAAATATAAGTTTGTACAAATCAAGGGACACTGGGATGTATAGAGGCCCTGTAAGGGTCTTTTTACATAGGAATACTATGGGAAAATGGAAAATTCTCATTTTTTGTCCATTTGGGTAAATATGTTGTTTAATTTGAGATCTAAAGCATTGTTTAGTAAAATTAATTAGATTCTGTTCAATAAAGAGGATTGAATTTCCTTAAGTGGCCAGGGGAATTTTCACAAATTTCCTCTCAATAACCTTTCAGCCAAACTAGTTCATATTTGATATAAATTATCCTTACATCAGCAAGGATTGAAGATTCTGCATATCAAGGGGCTGGGATATATTGGGGCCCTGTAATGTGACTTTTACATAGGAATATTATAGGGAAAACTGATTTTTTTCATTTTGCATCCATGTGTACAAAAAAACTTCTTTTTAAAATTTGAATAATTTCTGCTCATAACAAATCACTAAGAGTGGGTGATTGAAGTTCTGACAAATTAAGGGGCTGGGTTGTATACCGGGTTCTGTACAGGGGACTATATAAGACGACCCCCTCCCCCCCCCCCCCCCCCCCCCAAAGAGGGTCAATATTGTGGAATTTCAAAAAGTGCTATGGCCACTATGAGTACAGTAGAGCAGTCCTCAGGCCCTCTAGGGCCTCTTGTTTGATGTTTCAAGGGCCATTACTTCAAACTTATTATCCAATTTGGCAAGCTCAAAAACTGAGATATAATGTCCGAGATATTGTTATGTAACTACTGTGGAAATTTGGAGAGGATCAAATTTAATAAAAAATGTGGTACTAGATCAAATAGTGCAACCTTTTATTTTCAAGGTCCACAACTCTGACATTAATTATCCAATTTGGCCAGTTCAAATGTTTGTCCAAGATATTATGGCTATAGAACTACTATGTTAGTTTGATGAAGACCCAATGAAAAATGCAGGTGATAGAGTGCACACAACAAAAAAAATCACGGACAGATACGGGGCGATCAGAAGAGCTCATCTTGAGCTTTGCTCAAGTGAGCTTAAATAATAGAAGCATGCTCTAGAAGTAATTGAAGAGAAAGTAGTAATTTTATCATTAATTCTACTTATATTTTCAAGCACAGTTCTTGAGATTGATATAATCCTGCCAATATTTGTTTAAACTTTTTACTTAGATTTAATGCAAAATCGTTTTGAAGAATTTAAATGGAAAAGAATAACAGTTTCTGTAAATCCTCATCAATAACATTTACTAATTAATTATCTGCTAATTCACTAGATTACACGATTTACATTCTCACATTATCTTCATTAACTATATTCTCACATTGATGTATTATCTTACATTGATACCTTCTCATATAGATATATACATTAACACTTTCTTACTGGATGTAGTCTGGTCTATACAGTTACGGCAGGTTGTTCACAAATGATTATCTCCATATCAACATCATGAACTTGCATCTAATAAAGATCCCAATGGGAAATTCCATTGTTGTGAAAAGATTATATCCCTTTATATATTATTGTCTTAAATTTATACATTTTCATACAGATATATTATCTAACACACATTCTCACATAGATATATTATCTAACACACATACATTCTCACATAGGTATATTATCTAATACACATACATTCTCACATAGGTATATTATCTAATACACACACATTCGCACATAGATATATTATCTAACACACATTCTCACATAGATATATTATCTAACACACATACATTCTCACATAGGTATATTATCTAATACACATACATTCTCACATAGGTATATTATCTAATACACATACATTCTCACATAGGTATATTATCTAACACACATACATTCTCACATAAATATACATTCTCACATATATATATATATTATTTACATAGATCCATTCTCACATAGATAGTTTATCTAACAAACATACATTCTCATACAGATATATTATTTACGTGGATTCATTCTCACAACGATATATTATCTAACACACATACATTCTCACATATATTATTTACATAGATACATTCTCACATAGATATATTATCTAACATACATTCTCACATAGATATATTATTTACATGGATACATTCTAACATAGATATATTATCTAACATACATTCTCACATAGATCTATTATTTACATGGATACATTCTAACATCGATATAATTATTATCTTACATGCATACATTCTGGCATACATATTATTCTATATTTATACATTCTAATATAGATATTATCTTACAGGCATATACTCTCACATAGATATATAATATAACACTGATATATTCCCCCATTTATATATTACCTCAAGTTCATTTATTCTTTCGTTCGTTCGTTCAGTTCATTCATTCATTCATTCATTCATTCATTCATTCATTCATTTATTCCATTTTCATAACTATTCCAACTCATAAACTTAACATACTCATAATTAAAACGCTAATCACACATTCTCTTCTTTAACCTCGGCTGTATGTTTTATTTGATTTCCCATGAATTGTTAAGTTAGATGACGGAAATGTTTGCCTTCAGTAAAGCTTTATTATCCCAAAATTACAGTTTTTATTGGTTGAAAGATTTACCTTTAGTTTCTCTGCTGTAATCTCCAGATCTTCGCTGTCGTTTTTTCTCATCACCACTTATTATATCATCCACAGATTTACATTTATTTTTCACAGTGGGATCAATTAGATAGAATATATTGTTCACATTAGAAGGTATTCCTGATAGCCTAGTTGGCTACACTAGAATTTGCCACCTCGCGACCTTCGCTAATATCCGTTGTCAGAGCATCACTTCGACTATTTCTTGCCTCCTGGTCGCTTAACTTCTTTTTATTTTTACGCTTATTCACAGGTGAGTCTTTATTTTTCTTATACCTGTTTGGTGACTCTGTCCGTTTGTCTCTCTCACTTATCTCCCTTTCTTTACTCTTTACTACCCTAGATGGAGATTCATTTCTAACTTCCCTCTCAGCCTGTGGAGAGTCTTTATTTTTTACATATCTCGCATTTGTGGGAGATGCTTGTTTCATTTGTGTCACTATATCACTGCTTATACTTGTAACACTTCTATTCATTATTGAATCAAAGTCACTGAAGTTACTAGATTTAGTCATCAGATTTTCAGACTTCTTGTTGGATTCGTTAGACTTATTACCATTGCTTGCACCATTTTCAGTTTTCTTTTCCAAGCTATTATTTTTACTGCCATCTAGTTTCTTATCCAAGCTGTTTGTTTTGCTACCGGTACCCTGTGATGGAGGTAGTGATATGCTGGAGGCAGTAGATACTAGTTCCAAATCTAGGGAATCATCACGACTCCGAGATTTCGGACTTTGTGACCTTTCCTTGTCTCTTGCCCTATCGAGATTCTGTGAAAGATAATGGAATTGCAGTTGTGGGAAATTTTATAAAAAGATACCAACATAATAAAGGTTGGTCAGATACATTATCAATTCATTTCAATAATCTTTCCTATAGATACATTAATTATAAAGTTTAGAACTAGCGAAACAACTGCTAGAAATTATTGATATACTTTAGAAAGAGTACTGAAAAATATTTACACTGTCTTAGGCTATATTAGATTAATTGCTAGATTATCATCCCCGCCCAACCCCTAATTTTCATGCTGCCCAACCTTTTTTATTTTCATAAAAAAATAAAAATAATAAAAAAATATAAAAAATTATTAAAAAACATCAAAATTTCAAAAATAAAAAATCAGATTCTCCCGCCATCCCTGTTTTTAAGAAAAATTTGGATGATAATCTAGCAATTAATTTATAATGGCCATAGCTATATATTAAATAACAGTAATTTAACAAATTATAGGTAATGTACCAGTATAGCATTCAGTTGGTCGAGGAAGATCTCAGTGTGAATCTGAATACAACATTTTTACAAGTAACTGGGCTCGATCCCACAATCTCATTAATAAGTGACCTTCAAACACCACCCTAGATATGAGAGTATCACAAAAAGCTCACATGTCCTTTGACCTTCAAACACCATCCTAGAGATGAGAGTATCACGAAAAGCTAGCATGTCCTGTGACCTTCAAACACTACCCTAAAGATTAGAGTATCACAAAAAGCTAGCATGTCCTTTGACCTTCAAACACCACCCTAGAGATAAGAGTATCATAAAAAAGCTAACATGTCCTTTGACCTTCAAACACCACCCTAGAGATGAGAGTATCACAAAAAGCTAGCATGTCCTTTGACCTTCAAACACCACCCTAGAGCCCTAGAGATGAGAGTATCACAAAAAGCTAGCATGTCCTTTGACCTTCAAACACCACCCTAGAGATCAAGAGTATCACATAAAGCTAGAATGTCCTGTGACCCCAGAGATCAAAGTATCACAAAAAGCTTTCATGTCCTCTGACCATTTATTATATAAAAGCAATGTTTTGTATATATTCAGTTTTGGCAATTTTTTTTCAATTAGCTCCAGTGTACATGACGTATTTAATTTGGAACAGAATCAATACTTACAGGTCTAGATTTCCTTATCTTCCCTTTTGAAGTTCTTGTAGCAGGACTCCTATTCCTGGGTGGCTTTGCTCTCTGGAACTGTAGGAGTAAAAATTCATTTAATAATTGATTGATTGAATATTTGGCGTCATTTTTGTGCCATCGAAGGCTAAGCAGACGATCAGTTAACCTAACCACTAACCACTGTTTCCTGGGATCCTAAAAGGTTAACCAGTACTCAAGCACGCCCCATCTCTGTAAGTTACTGATAACTTTCTCATGTGAGAGACAAATGATAATGAAATCAATATCGCATATCAAACATCATGGAGATTGTGGCCGGGCGGGGATTCGAACTCACGACCACTGGATTGACAGTCAGACATGCTAACAACTGAACTAATTAGGCCCAGCTTCATTCAATAAGAAGATGACTATCTTTTGTCACATTGTTTGGGGATTAGGAAGGGAGATAACCCATCATTGCACAGTTCTATAGCGCTTACATATAAATAAATTACCCAAAACTCTTATCTTAGTGTTCACA
This sequence comes from Panopea generosa, assembly GCA_029582155.1. Classification (NCBI taxonomy): domain Eukaryota; kingdom Metazoa; phylum Mollusca; class Bivalvia; order Adapedonta; family Hiatellidae; genus Panopea; species Panopea generosa. The sequence continues at coordinate 24,841,184 of CM055895.1, forward strand.
TGAGTGATGAGATTTGCAAACAATGTACTCTCAGGTCAGTCTATGAGCCAAGGGATCTGCATTGTTTGGCCCTCTGTCAATAACATCTCATGAGCATTCTTTCTAAATAATATTGAAATTGGAAAAGGCAATACTTGAGAATAGTTTTTCGTGAAAATGACTGGTTATTTAGTTATATATGGCTTACCTAAAATATTAAATTTTCATGGTTTACAAAGTCCATAAATCTCAAGTTTGGGCTGATTTTAAAGTTTCAACCATGTGGATGTTAATGATACATAGGAGTGTGGTGGGTTCGATCCTCCACCATGGCTATGCCTGGTGTCCTTGAGCAAGACACTTTTTCCACCTATGCTAAATACTGGTTCCATCGAGAAAGATTTTGAGCATGATTTGTCTAAAGCTGTAATAACTTGTTTCACAATCAATGTAAAATAAATAAGTTTAAATAATAATACATTTTGAATTTAATTTATACACAATAATTTATGCTTGGTCATTTTAATAACATACTTTATAGGGACTAAACAGTACCAATGTCAATATTTTCATCTTGAACCCAAATGTACTCAAATATACCCTCATGTATCCTCATAATGGCATGCCAGTTATTCAGAAGTGACATTTCTGGAAATACTTTAAGTATTTTTGTTGTTTCAAAATTTCATTTAGCACAAGATAATATCATAAATTCTGCCACAGAGACTCCAGTTGATGTTGATTTTCACACAGATTAAAACTACATTCCAACACTCAATATCACCTGTGTTTTATTCATACCAACTCAGAGATTCCGTATGATGATAGGTCGTTTAATAGCTTAATAATGTTGCTCATTCCATAAAACACTTTTCTTTTATGTACATATTCGAGTTTTTAAAAAAATGCCTTTAAAATTTAACCACTGCCTTAATATACTTAAAATGGACTGGTAACATAAATATTATGATAATTATACTGTTATCAGTCTATAAAAAACTAAACAGTTGTACCAGACCCATTCAACTTATGACTGTTACACTTTTGAAATGATCCTGTAAATTTATTTGTGACTTTTAGACAGAAACAACAGCTTGATTTGTGAGCTGTGGCATATAGATTAAATGGCCAGATGGCAGGTATCCTGATGAGGTCGTTTTTTCTCCAATTTGTCCCATTCACCTCTTTGTGCTTTTTTTCAATCCCGCAACAGTGAATATTTTGCATTTCTGTAACCCTCATTTTAGAATACTTCATATCAAATAGCCCATTGGGACAGCATCTGGGCTCTTGGGTATACACTCTGTAATAGTTCATTGGGACAGCATCTGGGCTCTTAGGCATACACTCTGTAATAGTTCATTGGGACAGCATCTGGGCTTGGGCATACACTCTAATAGTTCACTGGGACAGCATCTGGGCTCTTGGGCATACACTCTGTAATAGTTCATTGGGACAGCATCTTGGCTCTTGGGCATACACTCTGTAATAGTTCACTGGGACAGCATCTGGGCTCTTGGGCATACTCTCTGTAATAGTTCACTGGGACAGCATCTGGGCTCTTGTGCATACACTCTGTAATAGTTCATTGGGACAGCATCTGGGCTCTTGTGAATACACTCTCAACTCCAGATATAATAAAAGATATCACTGTACAAATCAAAATACAAAGCAGGGAGATGGGTTAGCAGATGGAGTTGTGACCACTCCCACCAGAGATCACAGGGTTCTATCCCAGGGTGATGGGTTAGTGGGTTACAAAATAAAGTACTAAGCAGGTAGATGGGCCAGTGGATAGAGTTGTGACCACTCCCACCAGAGATCACAGGGTTCTTTCCCAGGGTGATGGGGTTAGTGGGTTACAAATTAAAGTACTAAGCAGTGAGCAGGGTCAGTGGATAGAGTGGTGGGTTAGTGGGTTGCAAATTGAAGTTATAAATAGTATTTGGCAATTGAGCAAAAATGAATGGATGTAAATAAAATGAAGTGGAAGTACTAAATGTTGTCACTGACTTTGTAAGTTATACATACAGATTTGAGTATAACGGTTCCTCTCTGTATATCAGTAAACTCATCTTCCTCATCAGTGTCTGCTACAACAACATCAGGGTTGTATGGCTGAGATATGATCGAACTGAAATGTAGACCACAAATGAATACAAGAAACTCAAAATCATTCGGCCTTTGTTTAAACCCAATTTTACATTAATTGAAAACATGTTTTTACAATTTAGAACCAGTATTAATACATTCAGATAAAAAGATTGGTCAAGTATACAGTATGTGGGAGGGGATCATACCCAAACTCTGGGAGCATGGTACTGACGCTCTTCCGTTAGACTGCGCTCTCTATATACACAATCAGTTGACCTTATGCAGCTATGATGTATATGAATAAAATTGTAACTTATGCATTGCACATATGGCTTTTTTTTTTGTTGGACTTTGTAATAGAATGTATTGCAATTACATCTCTGCTAAAATTCAATGGGTGTTAGTGCAACTTCACAGGCTCACTGGTCAATTGGTACATGCAGATCAAGACATTTAAAAATAAAATGAGAATAAATTATTCAAAGTTTATATACAATGTGTTTACATACACTTAATGTGCAGTTATGAGAGGAGTTAAAATGACTGCCTGAGGCCATAATAAAGTAATTGCTAGATAATCATCCCCGACTGCCCCCTAATTTTCATGCCGCCAAGACCCTTTTTATTTTTATAAAAAAACATTAAAAAAAAATTAAAAATGAAAATAAAAAATAAAAAATAAAATCCTCCTGCACTCCCTGTTTTTAAGAAAAATTTGGATGATAATCTAGCAATTAATTTAAATGGCCTTATGTTCTTTTATATACATCCAGGTATGCTTGAAGTTGTAAAGTAGACATTACCTGTGCATTGACACATTATCAAAGATTTTGTCCGAGATATCGTCCTGGGTGTCACTTTTACTAATGTTGTCTGCTGTACTTTTAGTCTGGATTGGTTCTGTCCTGTCTCTTGTAGCAACTGAGCTCATATCATCCTGGGATATCACAATTTGGGGCTGTCTTGACTGGAACAGAAGCAGATATCACTAATAATTTCCCGTCATATTAAACTCTACATTATTTAGATTTCTACAAGTTGCCATCCTTGTTTCTTTTACCATGCTGTTATAAATTAGAAGGGAAGTTTATGAGAATTGCTCGGTGTACATTGTTTGTAAATGATATTTACTTGACCAGCAAGTGAAATATAAAGTGTATTTTTATCATATTGGGGGAACCTAATTCATCACATTTTCTGCATTTCATTGCTTATCATGTAATCAATAAATCATGTATCAATAAATCACACATATCATCTCAAGACGAGTTTGCTTTTCCAATGAGATCCAGCTCTTTAGCTGGTGAATGATACCTGCAAAATATGTAAACCTAGCTCAACCAACCTATGTAACTTATAATCTGTAAACCCAGGTCAACCTATGTAACATGTTATCTGTAAACCCAGATCAACCAACCTATGTAACTTGTAAACCCAGATCAACCAACCTATGTAACTTGTAAACCCAGATCAACCAACCTATGTAACTTGTAAACCAAGATCATCCAACCTATGTTACTTGTAAATCCAGATTAACCAACTTATGTAACTTGTAAACCCAGATCAACCAACCTATGTAACTTGTAAACCAAGATCAACCAACCTATGTAACTTGTAAACCAAGATCAACCAACCTATGTAACTTGTAAACCCAGATCAACCAACCTATGTAACTTGTTAACCAAGATCAACCAACCTATGTAACTTGTAAACCCAGATCAACCAACCTATGTAACTTGTAAACCCAGATCAACCAACCTATGTAACTTGTAAACCCAGATCAACCAACCTATGTAACGTGTTAACCAAGATCAACCAACCTATGTAACTTGTAAACCCAGATCAACCAACCTATGTAACTTGTAAACCCAGATCAACCAACTTATGTAACTTGTAAACCCAGGTCAACCAACCTATGAAACTTGTAAACCAAGATCAACCAACTTATGTAACTTGTAAACCAAGATCAACCAACCTATGTAACTTGTAAACCCAGATTAACCAACCTACATAACTTGTAAACCAAGATCAACCAACCTATGTAACTTGTAAACCAAGATCAACCAACCTATGTAAATTGTAAAACCATATCAACCAACCTATGTAACTTGTAAACCAAGATCAACCAACCTATGTAACTTGTAAACCCATATCAACCAACCTGTGTAACTTGTAAAATCAGATCAACCAACCTATGTAACTTGTAAACCCAGATCAACCAACCAATGTAATTTGTAATCTGTAAACCCAGGTCAACCAACCTATGTAACTTGGACTGTGTAAACCAAGATCAACCAACCTATGTATCTAGGACTGTGGAAACCAAGATCAACTGACCTATGTAACTTGTAAACCCAGATCAACCAACCTATGTACTTGTAAACCCAGATCAACCAACCTATGTAACTTGTAAACCCAGATCAACCAACCTATGTAACTTGTAAACCCAGATCAACCAACCTATGTAACTTGTAAACCCAGATTAACCAACCTATGTAACTTGTAAACCCAGATCAACCAACCTATGTTACTTGTAAACCCAGATCAACCAACCTTTGTAACTTGTAAACCCATATTAACCAACCTATGTTAACTTGTAAACCCAGATCAACCAACCTATGTAACTTGTAAACCCATATCATCCAACCTATGTAATCTGTAAACCCAGATCAACCAACCTATGTAACTTGTAAACCCATATCAACCAACCTATGTAATCTGTAAACCCAGATTAACCAACCTACATAACTTGTAAACCCAGATCAACCAACCTATGTAACTTGTAAACCCAGATCAACCAACCTTTGTAACTTGTAAACCAAGATCAACCAACCTATGTAACTTGTAAACCAAGATCATCCAACCTATGTAACTTGTAAACAAAGATCATCCAACCTATGTAACTTGTAAACCAAGATCATCCAACCTATGTAACTTGTAAACCCAGGTTTACCAACCTACATAACTTGTAAACCAAGATCGTCCAACCTATGTAACTTGTAAACCCAGATCAACCAACCTATGTAACTTGTAAACCAAGGTCATCCAACCTATGTAACTTGTAAACCAAGATCATCCAACCTATGTAACTTGTAAACCCAGGTTAACCAACCTACATAACTTGTAAACCAAGATCATCCAACCTATGTCACTTGTAAACCAAGATCAACCTATCATAATTCAATTGATGAAATAAGATATAACATGCTGATAAATTGGTGCAATCTAAATTTCAATGAAAATGAAATTTTATACTTAGTATTTAACAAAGTTTTGTTTTTTTTTAGTAAGAAAACTTTACAGTCCTGCATGTAACATCTGAACTTTTATGTGCGAGTATGCTTTAAAGTGACACATGGCAATTTTGGTGGTGGTGTGGTGGATAGAGTGTTAACCACTCATGCCAGAGGTCACAAGTTTGATCCCAAGCTTGGTATAATGTCTTCTCAGTTATGTTTCTACTACCAAGAAAATGGCAGACCTGAGAATAGTTCATAAAGCTCCAAGCTTAATGTACAGTCAAGCTAAATTAATAAATTTGAACTTACATAATTTTCACTCAATTTTATTTTTTAAAATTTTATATTGGCATGGTGCATATAGATTGCCAGTATGTATTATTTTGTTTATATTTCTGAAAGGGGCATAGTTCTGGTAATTCTTGTAAGGCATCCTTATTATAATTATATCATGATATCATTTACAAAGAATGTAGACCTGTGATCAGCCTGCCAGAAGCTCACAGTTTACACATTGTTTCGTTCAGTCATTAAATTATGAATGAAATTTTCCTGTTAATCAGTAAGTGGTTAAAAAAAGAAGTTATCTTAATTAACAGCTTAACCTTACCTGTCTCCACATTGCTTAGCTTTTAGCTTTTAATACAATGTACATAACTTATGTGGAATATGTTGTACATAACTTATGTGGAATACATTTTACATAACTTATGTGGAATGCATTGTACATAACTTATGTGGAATGTGTTGTACATAACTTATGTGGAATACAATGTACATAACTTATGTGGAATATGTTGTACATAACTTATGTGGAATACATTGAACATAACTTATGTGGAATATGTTGTACATAACTTATGTGGAATACATTGTACATAACTTATGTGGAATGCATTGTACATAACTTATGTGGAATGTGTTGTACATAACTTATGTGGAATACAATGTACATAACTTATGTGGAATATGTTGTACATAACTTATGTGGAATACATTTTACATAACTTATGTGGAATACATTGTACATAACTTATTTGGAATACATTGTACATAACTAATGTGGAATATGTTGTACATAACTTATGTGGAATACAATGTACATATCTTATGTGGAATACATTGTACATAACTTATGTCGAATACATTGTACATAACTTATGTGGAATATGTTGTACATAACTTATGTGGAATACATTGTACATAACTTATGTTGAATATGTTGTACATAACTTATGTGGAATACAATGTGCATAACTTATGCGGAATACATTGTACATAACTTATGTCAAATACATTGTACATAACTTATGTGGAATATGTTGTACATAACTTATGTGGAATACATCGTACATAACTTATGTGGAATATATTGTACATAACTTATGAATAAAAATACAGAACATAAATACTGTTGACAAAATTACTTAATTTAATCTGTTACATGTGAAAATTGCTCTGAATGACTAATAATGAATATTTATTATGGACATGTGATCAAATCAACATCATCCAGAATGATTGATGTGATGGGGGGTGGTCAGTGGCCATTATCACGACCTTTTCATATATACATGTGTGTGACTGGTCAGGGACACGGTCACTGCTGGTCAATACATACTGGACAACATATTTATTTATAAAATACGTTCTGGCCATTCACTATTTAAAGTATAAATATGGTAATAAAGATAATAACAATACTTTTTTTCTGCCAAAATAAATAAATATTATGTTACAAACTTTGTTCCCGTTTTCCATTATTGCACCAATGCACCAACTGAGCTGATGTGATGGGGTATTTTGAGGGGCTGTAAGATTGATCTATAAAATATCTACTGTTTAGGGAACCTCTCAACAGCTGGCTACTGTCCAATACTGTGTTTATGGCGGTAAGATTCAGCTGTTATATATAATATAGTTTTGGTCAGATATATGGTTGGCATAGAGAGAGAGAGGATTATTAATTAATCAGCTGTTAAACAATATTTGTCTGATGAACAGTAGTATTTGAAGTTTGAATACAGTGGCAATATATGCCATAGTTCGATAAGGTTCAAACCCAAGGAATCTGTCATTGTAGACTAATTAACTGTTGTTTGAAAAATGTTTGAATCCAGGGATTTTGCCCAAGTAGTCCAATTGTGTGTAATGTTCATTCATTTGCCTTCATTATGTTATCTTGTTTTTTATCTTACTAAGGATGCTAGGGAAGGCAATATAAACATATTACACCTGCAAGCAGTTCCCACAGTAAAATTAATTAAGGATTTTCATTCAGAGAGGATTGGATCCAAAATACAGATTTTGTAGGGGATCCCTAAATTCCAGGGGAATGTATTTAGGGGTATGTGTATTTCATCATTTCCACTGAACTATGTACTCGTTATAACATTCGGCCTGAGGAAATCTCAGGGCTTTCCTACCCTCTATATCCACCACAGATTTTAGCCATATTTCAAGCCTGTTCTTTTGGTACATTATAATGCATATACATATATACACTGTGGACCTATTACTTGTCGTGGACTGATACGCTGTGAATTCCATTATAACACAGTTTTTCCTGGGCTCCCATTTTTTCTGCGGGGAGAAATTTCAAGATATAAACTTAACAAACTGTGAATGACAAACAATATATTGTTGTCCTGTTTTGATTTGATCATCACTCATCTTCTACTCGCCAGTTAGCCTTGATCAGAACAAACTGTTATAAACCTTAACTCACCGGTGGTTTAAAGGATAGTTTGATTGAATTAATTATTACCTGGTAGGTCACCCTGAGACTATGTCTCAAGGGACCCTTTGCGATCACCTTTGTCTGTTGTTGTGCATCGTGTGTCCGTAAACAATTGACATTTTCGACTTCTCAAAAACCATAAGCTCAATCGTAATAGAATGTTATATGAAGCTTTGGTACCTAAGGGTGAATCAAAATTGTGAACTACATGGTTCCCACCTACCTGGGGCCTTGGGAGCAGGGCCAAAGCTCAATTCAAAATTCAAGGTAAATTTCAGAAATCTTCTTCTTAATATAGGAAACACTGGGAAACAAATGGCAAGCATGATTATGAATGTATATGGGTCCTTTATAAAAATTGTAAATTACATGTCCCAGGGTCTCACGGTTTGGCCCTGGTGGTGGGGCCTACTTTACTAAATCTATATAAGGGAAATTGACAATAAAAATTATTTCTAATGACTGAATAGACTTATGTGAATGTTTTTTTGATAATCAGGTGACCGTTAAGGCCCATGGGCCTCTTGTTAACAATTTCTAATAATCAGAGTGATTCACTAAATGCTGAAACGCAGAACCCGAGATCCACGATATATCGGGACCCGAGTGTATTTGGAAATGCATGACCCACAAACAATAACTATATATTCATAAGCATGCATGCTGCATGATTCAAAACACAATCATGCTAAAATCATGTAGATACACACTTTAATGGATTTGAGTTATTGAAGTTGCATTCCACTTATCATTTGTGTTGTAATAGTGAAATTAAAGTGTATATATGATGTACATGTATTTAATATTTAACACAATACTCTATTGTCGAGCCTGCCTGCAGTAAGCTCCACATGGTTAATTTATCACTATGTGTTCATGCACCTGTCTGATCTTGCCCTTGTTATAACTTTCTCATGCATACAGGGTTATTTGAAATGGTGTGGCACGAATGTTCTCTATATGCAACAAAGTGTCATGCGTAAGATCCAGATCTGTAGTTCAAAGGTCACGGTCAGACTTAGAGATTCAAGGTCATATATATGTATATAATTTTGTGCATGCTCCATTTCTTGTAACTCAGTTTACAGATTTTAAAATAACGTGGCACAAACGTTCATTATAATGTTTTCCATTATCACACAACGCAACACAAACAAGACCCAGCTCGAAGGTCAAGGTCACACTTAGAGGCTCAAGGTCAGAAATAGGTACATAACTCCATGCAGCTCTAATTACATATCTCCTTACCATTCCACCTGCATAGAAAGCTTTGTTTTCCGTGAGGTTGACTTCATTCTGGGACTTCCTGTTGCCAGGATCTGGCGATGATTTGATATTTCTCTTTGAAGGATGGTCTGGTGAGGGCTGAATGATTAGTATGTTGTTTAGGGCCTTGATCTTGTCCTTGATGGGGATAGGGTCATCTAGATCTTCCTCCCCCACTGGTATGTCACTGACAAAGCAGATGAAATGTTACTGTATTATCTATTGTACAGTGTTAAGTATCTAGGTTCAAAGGAAATAGTACTTATATCAATACATGGATTTAAGCGTTATATTACACATCTATAACTTCCTCACTGGTCATATATTGTAATACTGTATATAAGAGGCCGATAATAATACATTGTCTTCCCATTTATGTATTAGCTAGCTATATCATTAAATTATTTCCTAAATTTATCATCAGTCAGATTTTAAAACAGGATTCATGCTTAAAATCTGAAAGTTTTGTAGAGACACTACTATTTAAGTTCTGTAGAAACACTAGTATTTAAGTTTTGTAGAGACACTACTATTTAAGTTCTGTAGAAACACTGCTTTTTATGTTTTGTAGAGACACTACTATTTAAGTTTTGTAGAGACACTACTATTTAAGTTCTGTAGAAACACTGCTTTTTATGTTTTGTAGAGACACTACTATTTAAGTTTTGTAGAGACACTACTATTTATGTTTTGTAGAGACACTACTATTTAAGTTTTGTAGAGACACTATTATTTAAGTTCTGTAGAAACACTACTATTTAAGTTCTGTAGAAACACTACTATTTATGTTGTGTAGAGACACTACTATTTATGTTTTGTAGAGACACTACTATTTAAGTTTTGTAGAGACACTACTATTTAAGTTCTGTAGAAACACTACTATTTATGTTTTGTAGAGGCACTACTATTTAAGTTTTGTAGAGACACGCTTCTAATTAAGTTCTGTAGAGACACTACTATTTAAGTTTTGTAGAGACACACTTCTAATTAAGTTCTGTAGAAACACTACTATTTATGTTGTGTAGAAACACTACTATTTATGTTTTGTAGAGACACTACTATTTAAGTTTTGTAGAGACACTACTTTTTAAGTTTTGTAGAGACACACTTCTAATTAAGTTCTGTAGAAACACTACTATTTATGTTTTGTAGAGACACTACTATTTAAGTTTTGTAGAGACACACTTCTAATTAATTTTTGTAGAGACACTACTTTTTAAGTTTTGTAGAGACACACTTCTAATTAAGTTCTGTAGAAACACTACTATTTATGTTTTGTAGAGACACACTACTATTTAAGTTTTGTAGAGACACACTACTATTTAAGTTTTGTAGAGACACACTTCTAATTAAGTTCTGTAGAAACACTACTATTTAAGTTTTGTAGAGACACACTTTTATTTAAGTTTTGTAGAGACACACTACTATTTAAGTTTTGTAGAGACACACTACTATTTAAGTTTTGTAGAGACACTACTTTTTAAGAAGTTTTCATAAGATAATGATCATTGACATAATACCCAGATTAATAAAAACAACTTTTAACTTAATATATAGACGGGAAGCCACATATTAACACTTCAACATTGCATCAACTAACACCTTCCTCCACCAATAGCCCTTGATATGCCATAAAAATTATATATATAACAAGTCATTGAGGTCTTCCTCCGCCAATAGCCCTGGATATGCTGTAAATAACATAATCATGTTCAAGATGGTGTTAAACCCTTTCTAAAAATAATAATAATTTTGCTATGCAACATACCTGGTATTGAATACTTGTGAAGGTTTTTTAACATCAAGAAGTGCTTTGCTATCCTCCTCAGCATTATCTTCATTTTTTGCAATCTCTTTGTTGTTCTTTTGTGCATCTTTATTCTCATCTGATTGTTGTTTTTTCTTACAACAGCAACTGAATATCCCCAATATTAGTCCTAAACTAAAAAGGGCTACCAACGCTGTCCCAATTGTCAGCATTATGTCACTGATGTGAGAATGATTCTTTTGATCTGGAGCCCTCACAGATAGCTGTAAAGCCTTTTGGTGGTCGCTTGGCATTGTATATTCCTCATAGTTGTTATCGTTAGAATCTAATTTCAGGTCTAATTTCACCTTTAACACATCATTTTTATTTGACACAGAATATTCATGTTGATATTGCAGTGTTCCAGAACCTTCTGTTGGCATGGAAGCTATTTTCACACTTACACGATTATTTACAACATTCTTGGAAGTTTTCTGCCTCTTGGAATTTCTTGAAACTGAACGAGTGTTTACATCATAACTCAGACTTGACTCATCAATATCTGTTGATGCAGTGAGGGTGGGTGAAGTTTTGGCACTTGAAAGTAAAAGTGATCCTGAGAAATTGGCAGATGGGCCTCTCGATGCAGATATTGGCACATTTGAATAGAGAGCACCTGAGTTTAACAACGCTGTATGTTCAATCCCTGAGCTCTTACTAGCAATATTCAATTGTTTGAAAATATTTGAAAATTTTCTGGTTGGAAATTTGCCATTTAGGTCAGTTTTGCTAGGATGACTGTTGGCTCTGGCCTTTTCTGATGTGGCCAGCTTGTGGATGGATATGGGAACCAGTGGCAAGCAGAATAATGGCGGCATGAGCAGGCATAGAAGATATACTGTAGAAATATACATTTTGGTGATAGATTGATCGATTGATGGGTACGCCAAAATGATATCATATCAGATTATGAGTAACACTTTTACATCCATTTCAACAGAACTTGATTTTAAATAATTCGCTTTATAATCCGACATGAATAAGGATGATATGTATTGAAATATTTGAATACTCAAAACACAATTATCACAGCTAGTATCAATTAGCCAGCAGGTATTTGGATATCAACAAAGTCTTCAATAAAGTTACAGGACTATATACACTCAACATTATACATTCATTTACTGGCTACTATTTCACAGATCACATCCTCGGTGTTAGCTTCTTGTGTTGTAGACAGATACACATTACTATGTGTTTATGTACATATAACATCCGTTTGTATTTGATCTTGATCACCTTGAGGCCTCCTCAACTATAAGATTTCACAGATAAACTGAGATGCTATCACACAATGTATCTTTATGCACTCGTAGTTTTCCCTCAGAATCAATGTAATGGCTTCCACCGTTAATTTTCTGAAAGATAAAAAGTAGTCAGTTTTACATGAATATTTTACATAAGTTAATGCATAAGCAACATTGTGTCAAAGTCAAATATCAGTCAGAGAGGAGTTATAAATAAAGTTTCAACAACTGTTGCTAGATGTTACATAAGAAATAGAACAACAGCTGCACATGAAGATGCATCTATTCACTGTTGCTAAATGTAACACAGAGCAACAGCTGCACATGTAGATGCATTCATTCATTATCCACATGCCCACCACCAACACACTCTCCCCACATCCCCCACACATTCCCCACATGCCCACCCCCACCCCCAACACACACTCCCAAAATCCCCCACACACTCCCCAAATGCCCCCCCCCCCCCCCCCCCCCTCCAACACACATTCCAAACACCCCCACACACTCCTACATGCCCACCACCACCAGAAACACACATACGCCCCCCACACATTCCCCACTTCCCCCACACACTCCCCATATGCCCTCCACATATTCCTTCCACACATACTCCACTGACACTCCCCACATGCCCACCAACACACACACTCCCAGCATCCCCCCCCCCACTCCCTGCATCCTCAAACACACACACACACACTCCCCACATTGCCACCCCCAACACACACACACTCCCCACACATCCCCTTCACACACACATTCCCCCACACATCCCCATCCCCCCCCCACACACACACTTCCCACATCCCCCACACACTGCCCACATGTCCCCCCACACACTGCCCACATGTCCCCTCCACACATACTCCCTACACACACACCCCACATGTCCCCCCCCCCCCCCCCCCCCAAGTAAAACAGTAAAACCACTGCTGATATCATGATTTGTTTACATTCAATCTGAAAAACTGACCCTCAGACCCAGTAGCTATAACTAAAATATTACAAATAAAGACATTAACCATTCTGTTGTTCATTAACATATATTGGTAACTTTAAATGAATGTATAAATATTACTGTATATCCAAGAAAAACAAATCCAGTTATAACAGTAAAACCACTACAATCCAATATTATATTTTTCAATTTATGGTGTTTTAGTTATAACGCTTATATACATTTTTTTAATTCAATCTGAATAGGTGACTCAATAGGTAAATAACTATCGTTGTGATAAAAAGAAATTACCATCCAATACAGTTGATTTCATACATCCAATAATTATAGCCCAGTAAATACACTCACATATGAAACTAATCCCTTGAAAGAAGTATGTATGTACTTCCTCACCACCGCTCTGTGTTATAGCTGCCTCTAGATAGGCATGTAGTACATGGAGATTACTAACTAACCTGCTCTGTCTACTTGTTTTACCATGTACCATACACTTTCTTGTAAACCGTTATGTATGTACTGGTACATCTTACATTACTACATCTCCGCTATGAACCAACACAAAGATTTACTTGTCGGAATAACACAACAGGCAATTCGTTTTTTTAGTTTTTGTTGTAACTATGTTTACTTATTTAACAGTTATTAGAAAATATACTTTGATTTACTGTAAATCTGTACATTCTCTGTAATAGTACATGGAGAGGAGATATTTTCACATGTGGGAGTGTGGGAATATGAGTTAATTAATTGTAATGCAGCCAACAAGGCTTGTTGTAAATGTTTTAAAGGAAATGTTTCCCAACATTTCCAGTAAGTTAACATTAATGAATCATTGCCTTAATCATTGCCTCCGATGCTGATGATACTAGTATTTGATACACACAGTCATACTTTCTTTTTATTTTTTATACCCACCTTTTTTAAGAAAATTGGGGCGTTCATCCATCTTTTTCTATCTGAACACACACACACAGATGGGTATTTAAGTGTTCAGGGTTAAGAGTTGGCTTTGACAGTTGAAAAACAGTTGTAATAAAGTAATGTGGTTGTATCTGAACATTTAAAATGCTTTTATGTGGCTAAAATATTGTGTGTCTAATTTTTAAACACAACTCCTCCCACAGTTTTAACCGGATTCGAATGAAACTTGCTGTACAATAAGTACCTGGTCTGACTATGTACCTGTGGAACAGTATTAGAGTTCTTATTGAATTGTTATTTATGATCCTTACCAAACTTACACAATAGTAATATACCCATACTATCTTGGACAAGTTCTTGAACTGACCAAATTGGATAATTAATGGCCGTTCAAAAAATTAAACTATTTGACGTTTGGTGCAGTCTAGTACCCGCAATTTTCATTTGATCCTCTCCAAACTTTCACAGTAATATACGGTAACCATAATATCTTGGGATAAGTTCTTGACCTGGCCAAATCAGATGATTAATACGGTAAGAGGTTAATACACGAAAGAGATGGGCAAGCCCGAGGGCCATTTTGAATTCGGGCCAATTATCATCTCCCGGCCCAGCACTGTCATGTATTCAGTTGCGCCACGCAAAGGGTAGTAATTACGTTTTCACTAACCACTACAATGTAATGCTCATGATGTCAATTAATCAACCTCTTTATTACACGTGCTTCTAAATTATGTGTACACATATTTTATTTATATTTTAACCAAGTATAAAATGAAAGAAAAATAATAATTAAAACAATTTTATTTAACACAAAAAGAAACCGTCATTGACCATCTTGAACACATGACGTTCAGATTGATAAAATGTAATATGATATGCACGTTAACCAACTGAGCTATTGCGCCATTATGACATTAATGTCGTATTTTAAGTTATTTATTTACTTTTCAGTTTCAAATGTAGGTCGCTATGCAGTTGCTTCTCTTGATTTGTTTACATTAGAAACAGAATGGAAATAATAAAATAATGAACACAAACACTCAATACCATATGCACGCGTTCACCAGGCCAATTATGATTATGAGTTTTCGGCCCGTGCCAATAAGTGATAACCAGCGCATGAAGGCAATAACCGGCTTAAAACACGCCCATTTTTGTTTCTATATATAGTAACAAATAACATGTGTGTTAATATCAGAGTTATGGCCCTTGAAAAATAAAAAATTTGCACTATTTGACCTTGTGTGCACTCTAGCACCTTAATTTTTAATTTGATCCTCACCAAACTTACACAGTTGTTATATAACCATAACATCTCAAACAAGTTTGTGTTAAAATCGCTTATTAGTGTCAGAGTTATGGCCCTGGAATCATCAAAACTTGTATATTTTATTTTGTGTGCACTTAAGCACTCACAGTTTTCATTTGAACTTTATCAAGTTTACAAAATAGTTATAATTATATAACCTCAATATCGGGGAGGGGGTGGGGTGAGGTTGGCTGTTGTGACCAACGGATACATTTACATTGGCAATTATCTTATTGTTTCTCTGTAGAATTGCATAATTGTGTCCATAATTGCATGTGCTAGCTTTATGTATTGATTATAGAAGATGATTTCTGTTTCACCAATCTCCTGTATCCCAGCATAATGCTGCAGGGATTGCATGTAATCCAGCACTTCTGTGGTTCTATCTCAGTCAGGCAAACTACAGAAATCCTGGACATTGGGTTCCTGTATATACTGGGTATTACACTGGCATTTCCTCCTATGATATATCTATCGGCCAGGCCAGCAAGTGTTGTTGGTCTGGACATGTGGTTCCTGGTAAATGCCGACTTTGATATTACGGCCCACTGGCAGGCCAGGTCTGGTAGGCCTGAATATTTATTTTTGGTACATACTGGGTATGTAAATATTTGTAAGCTGGTATTTCTTTCCTGATGAATCAGTCAGGCCAAGCATGGTAGACCTGGATATTTTGTTCCTGGTACATACTGGGTATATTACACTGGAAGTTCCTTCCTGGTGTATCAGCCAGGCCAAGTATGGTATACCTGGATATTTGGTTCCTGGTACATACTGGGTATATTACACTGGAAGTTCCTTCCTGGTGTGTCAGCCAGGCCAAGTATGGTATACCTGGACATTTGGTTCCTAGAACATACTTATTTTTTATAGTTATTATCCAGATATATTTGCTTTACCTGTGATTTTGATTGTAACAAAGGATTATTTACAGGCATGGTGTAATATAGTCAATAACTTCCACATGATTTAGTGACTGAACATACTATACTGTCAGATGTCAGAAGTAGTTTATGAATAATGTTTTTTGTGACAAACATACTATAATACCGGTAGTCCAACGTTAAGTATCCTACAGAGTTTCATAAGTGTTGTAATATTGCAAAGTGGTTAATGGTAACTAACAGGTTAATATAACTTTTTTTAATGTGATTGAATGTAAATATTCAGATGATGTATTTGGAGATTGATTTATCCATATTGTTGCAGGTAGATAGGTGTTAAGATTCAGATGATGTATTTGGAGATTGATATATCCATATGGTTGCAGGTTGATAGGTGTAAAGATTCAGATGATGTATTTGGAGATTGATATATCCATATTGTTGCAGGTTGATAGGTGTAAATATTCAGATGATGTATTTGGAGATTGATATATCCATATTGTTGCAGGTTATTAGGTGTAAAGATTCAGATGATGTATTTGGAGATTGATATATCCATATTGTTGCAGGTTGATAGGTGTAAAGATTCAGATGATGTATTTGGAGATTAATATATGCATAGTGTTGCAAGTTGATAGGTGTAAAGATTCAGATGATGATGTATTTGAAAATTGATATATCCATAGTGTTGCAAGTTGATAGGTGTAAAGATTCAGATGATGTATTTGGAGATTGATATATCCATATTGTTGCAGGTTATTAGGTGTAAAGATTCAGATGATGTATTTGAAAATTGATATATCCATAGTGTTGCAAGTTGATAGGTGTAAAGATTCAAATGACATATTTCGAGATTGATATAACCATATTGTTGCAGGTTGATAGGTGTAAAGATTCAGATGACGTATTTGGAGATTGATATATCTATATTGTTGCAGTTTGATAGATGTAAAGATACAGATGATGTATTTGGAGATTGATATATCCATAGTGTTGCAGGTTGATAGGTGTAAAGATTTAGATAATGTATTTGGAGATTGATATATCCATATTGTTGCAGGTTGATAGATGTAAAGATTCAGATGATGTATTTCGAGATTGATATAACCATATTGTTGCAGGTTGATAGGTGTAAAGATTCAGATGATGTATTTGGAGATTGATATATCCATAGTGTTGCAGGTTGATAGGTGTAAAGATTCAGATAATGTATTTGGAGATTGATATATCCATAGTGTTGTAGGTTGATATGTGTAAAGATTCAGATGATGTATTTGGAGATTGATATATCCATGTTGTTGCAGGTTGATAGGTGTAAAGATTCAGATGACATATTTGGAGATTATTATGTCCATATTGTTGCAGGTTGATAGGTGTAAAGATTCAGATAATGTATTTGGTGATTGATATATCCATAGTGTTGCAAGTTATTAGGCGTAAAGATTCAGATGACATATTTGGAGATTGATATATCCATATTGTTGCAGGTTATTAGGCAGTAAAGATTCAGATGACGTATTTGGACATTGATATATCCATATTGTTGCAGGTTGATAGGTGTAAAGATTCAGATGACGTATTTGGAGATTGATATATCCATATTGTTGCAGGTTGATAGGTGTAAAGATTCAGTTGACGTATTTGGAGATTGATATATCCATATTGTTGCAGGTTGATAGGTGTAAAGATTCAGATGACGTATTTGGAGATTGATATATCCATATTGTTGCAGGTTGATAGGTGTAAAGATTCAGATGACGTATTTGGAGATTGATATATCCATATTGTTGCAGGTTGATAGGTGTAAAGATTCAGATGACGTATTTGGAGATTGATATATCCATAGTGTTGCAGGTAGATAGGTGTAAAGATTCAGATGACATATTTGGAGATTGATATATCCATAGTGTTGCAGGTTGATAGGTGTAAAGATTCAGATGATGTATTTAGAGATTGATATATCCATACTGTTGCAGGTTGATAGGTGTATAGATTCAGATGACGTATTTTGAGATTGATATATCCATATTGTTGCAGGTTGATAGGTGTATAGATTCAGATGATGTATTTGGAGATTGATATTTGCATATTGTTGCAGGTAGATAGGTGTAAAGATTCAGATGATGTATTTGGAGATTGATATATCCATATTGTTGCAGGTTGATAGACGTAAAGATTCAGATGATGTATTTGGAGATTGATATATCCATATTGTTGCAGGTTGATAGGTGTAAAGATTCAGATGATGTATTTGGAGATTGATATATCCATAGTGTTGCAGGTTGATAGGTGTAAAGATTCAGATAATGTATTTGGAGATTGATATATCCAAAGTGTTGTAGGTTGATATGTGTAAAGATTCAGATGATGTATTTGGAGATTGATATATCCATGTTGTTGCAGGTTGATAGGTGTAAAGATTCAGATGACGTATTTGGAGATTAATATGTCCATATTGTCGCAGGTTGATAGGTGTAAAGATTCAGATAATGTATTTGGTGATTGATATATCCATAGTGTTGCAAGTTATTAGGTGTAAAGATTCAGATGACGTATTTGGAGATTGATATATCCATATTGTTGCAGGTTATTAGGCATAAAGATTCAGATGACGTATTTGGAGATTGATATATCCATATTGTTGCAGGTTGATAGGTGTAAAGATTCAGATGACTGTATTTGGAGATTGATATATCCATATTGTTGCAGGTTGATAGGTGTAAAGATTCAGATGATGTATTTGGAGATTGATATATCCATATTGTTGCAGGTTGATAGGTGTAAAGATTCAGATGACGTATTTGGAGATTGATATATCCATATTGTTGCAGGTTGATAGGTGTAAAGATTCAGATGACGTATTTGGAGATTGATATATCCATATTGTTGCAGGTAGATAGGTGTAAAGATTCAGATGACGTATTTGGAGATTGATATATCCATAGTGTTGCAGGTTGATAGGTGTAAAGATTCAGATGACGTTTTTGGAGATTGATATATCCATATTGTTGCAGGTTGATAGGTGTATAGATTCAGATGACGTATTTGGAGATTGATATATCCATACTGTTGCAGGTTGATAGACGTAAAGATTCAGATGACGTATTTGGAGATTGATATTTGCATACTGTTGCAGGTTGATAGACGTAAAGATTCAGATGATGTATTTGGAGATTGATATATCCATATTGTTGCATGTTGATAGACGTAAAGATTCAGATGATGTATTTGGAGATTGATATATCCATATTGTTGCAGGTTGATAGACGTAAAGATTCAGATGACGTATTTGGAGATTGATATATCCATATTGTTGCATGTTGATAGACGTAAAGATTCAGATGATGTATTTGGAGATTGATATATCCATATTGTTGCATGTTGATAGACGTAAAGATTCAGATGATGTATTTGGAGATTGATATATCCATATTGTTGCATGTTGATAGACGTAAAGATTCAGATGATGTATTTGGAGATTGATATATCCATATTGTTGCAGGTTGATAGGTGTAAAGATTCAGATAATGTATTTGGTGATTGATATATCCATATTGTTGCAGGTTGATAGGTGTAAAGATTCAGATAATGTATTTGGTGATTGATATATCCATATTGTTGCAAGTTGATAGGTGTATAGATTCAGATGACATATTTGGAGATTGATATATCCATATTGTTGCAGGTTGATAGGTGTAAAGATTCAGATGACGTATTTGGAGATTGATATATCCATATTGTTGCAGGTTGATAGGTGTATAGATTCAGATGACGTATTTGGAGATTGATATATCCATATTGTTGCAGGTTGATAGGTGTAAAGATTCAGATGACGTATTTGGAGATTGATATATCCATAGTGTTGCAGGTTGATAGGTGTAAAGATTCAGATGACGTATTTGGAGATTGATAAATCCATACTGTTGCAGGTTGATAGGTGTATAGATTCAGATGACGTATTTTGAGATTGATATATCCATACTGTTGCAGGTTGATAGACGTAAAGATTCAAATGATGTATTTGGAGATTGATATTTGCATATTGTTGCAGGTTGATAGGTGTATAGATTCAGATGATGTATTTGGAGATTGATATATCCATATTGTTGCAGGTTGATAGACGTAAAGATTCAGATGATGTATTTGGAGATTGATATATCCATATTGTTGCAGGTTGATAGGTGTAAAGATTCAGATGATGTATTTGGAGATTGATATATCCATAGTGTTGCAGGTTGATAGGTGTAAAGATTCAGATAATGTATTTGGAGATTGATATATCCAAAGTGTTGTAGGTTGATATGTGTAAAGATTCAGATGATGTATTTGGAGATTGATATATCCATGTTGTTGCAGGTTGATAGGTGTAAAGATTCAGATGACGTATTTGGAGATTAATATGTCCATATTGTTGCAACATGATTGGTGTAAAGATTCAGATAATGTATTTGGTGATTGATATATCCATAGTGTTGCAAGTTATTAGGTGTAAAGATTCAGATGACGTATTTGGAGATTGATATATCCATATTGTTGCAGGTTATTAGGCGTAAAGATTCAGATGACATATTTGGAGATTGATATATCCATATTGTTGCAGGTTGATAGGTGTAAAGATTCAGATGACGTATTTGGAGATTGATATATCCATATTGTTGCAGGTTGATAGGTGTAAAGATTCAGATGATGTATTTGGAGATTGATATATCCATATTGTTGCAGGTTGATAGGTGTAAAGATTCAGATGACGTATTTGGAGATTGATATATCCATATTGTTGCAGGTAGATAGGTGTAAAGATTCAGATGACGTATTTGGAGATTGATATATCCATAGTGTTGCAGGTTGATATGTGTAAAGATTCAGATGACGTTTTTGGAGATTGATATATCCATAGTGTTGCAGGTTGATAGGTGTAAAGATTCATATGACGTTTTTGGAGATTGATATATCCATATTGTTGCAGGTTGATAGACGTAAAGATTCAGATGACGTATTTGGAGATTGATAGATTCAGATGACGTATTTGGAGATTGATATTTGCATACTGTTGCAGGTTGATAGACGTAAAGATTCAGATGACGTATTTGGAGATTGATATATCCATATTGTTGCATGTTGATAGACTTAAAGATTCAGATGATGTATTTGGAGATTGATATATCCATATTGTTGCAGGTTGATAGGTGTAAAGATTCAGATAATGTATTTGGTGATTGATATATCCATATTGTTGCAGGTTGATAGGTGTAAAGATTCAGATAATGTATTTGGTGATTGATATATCCATATTGTTGCAAGTTGATAGGTGTATCGATTCAGTATTGGAAGTTAGGTGTAAAGATTCAGATGACGTATTTGGAGATTGATATATCCATATTGTTGCAGGTTGATAGGTGTATAGATTCAGATGACGTATTTGGAGATTGATATATCCATATTGTTGCAGGTTGATAGGTGTAAAGATTCAGATGACGTATTTGGAGATTGATATATCCATATTGTTGCAGGTTGATAGACGTAAAGATTCAGATGATGTATTTGGAGATTGATATATCCATAGTGTTGCAGGTTGATAGACGTAAAGATTCAGATGATGTATTTGGAGATTGATATATCCATATTGTTGCAGGTAGATAGGTGATTCAGATAATGTATTTGGTGATTGATATATCCATAGTGTTGTAGGTTCATAGGTGTAAAGATTCAGATAATGTATTAGGTGATTGATATATCCATATTGTTGCAGGTTGATAGGTGTATAGATTCAGATGACGTATTTGGAGATTGATATATCCATATTGTTGCAGGTAGATAGGTGATTCAGATAATGTATTTGGTGATTGATATATCCATAGTGTTGTAGGTTGATAGGTGTAAAGATTCAGATAATGTATTTGGTGATTGATATATCCATATTGTTGCAGGTTGATAGGTGTATAGATTCAGATGACGTATTTGGAGATTGATATATCCATATTGTTGCAGGTAGATAGGTGATTCAGATAATGTATTTGGTGATTGATATATCCATAGTGTTGTAGGTTGATAGGTGTAAAGATTCAGATAATGTATTTGGTGATTGATATATCCATATTGTTGCAGGTTGATAGGTGTATAGATTCAGATGACGTATTTGGAGATTGATATATCCATATTGTTGCAGGTTGATAGGTGTAAAGATTCAGATGACGTATTTGGAGATTGATATATCCATAGTGTTGTAGGTTGATAGGTGTAAAGATTCAGATAATGTATTTGGTGATTGATATATCCATATTGTTGCAGGTTGATAGGTGTAAAGATTCAGATGACATATTTGGAGATTGATATATCCATATTGTTGCAGGTTGATAGACGTAAAGATTCAGATGATGTATTTGGAGATTGAGATATCCATATTGTTGCATGTTGATAGGTGTAACGATGGAGTTGATGGGGGATTTCAAATAAGATCAATTTTAAACTCTTTCATATGTCTCTTTAAAACTTCTAATTAATGTGTTTCTTACTGTAAGATATATTCAGTCAAATATCAATCTTGGATGATGTGTTCTTCCTTTATTTCCTTCTGAGGTAACTGTACCAATATGACTACACACAAAATTAACACCTTTTTATATTTCGAAGTGTGTTGTGGTGTTTTTTTTGTGAAGTGTATAACATCCTGTCATCATATATCCGTACACTTTTTAACATTAAAACAAAGTGAAGATTTGTGTGTAGAAAGCAGTGTATAATGATATTGATACCGTGTCATCTTTAAGGTGGACATTTGGCAGTGTAAGATACTAATGTTATGAATGGCAGATTGTTTATTGATGACTTCATGCTACAAAGTACATGCCAAGATTATCCCCATTAAATGTAACCGTAGCTAGTCCATTTGACCTTTGATGTGACAAAACTAAAGTTACACTTGGGTAAAAAATGTTACGGCAGGCTGAAAGAATGTGAATTTATTATTCATCATCATAGGTACATGTATAAATATTTTTACAGTTCAGGAAGGATCAAGTTATCCAGTGGCAAGATGAGACATGTGACAAGATGAGATATGTGACAAGATGAGACTTTGACAAGATGAGACAAGTGGCAAGATGAGACAAGTGACAAGATGAGACATGTGACAAGATGAGATATGTGACAAGATGAGACAAGTGACAAGATGAGACATGTGACAAGATGAGATATTTGACAAGATGAGACAAGTGACAAAATGAGACATTTGACAAGACGAGACAAGTGACATGATGTGACAAGTGACAATATTAGTAATGTGACAAGATGAGACATGTGACAGGATGAAACAAGTGACAGGATGAGACATTTGACAAGATGAGACATTTGTCAAGATGGGACATGTGACAGATGAGACACATGACAGGATGAGACATGACAATAAGAGAAATTTGACAAGATGAGACATGTGACAACATGAGACATGTGACATATGGGACACGTGACAAGATTAAACAAGTGACAAGATGAGACATTTGACAGGATGAGACATGTGACAGGATGAGACATGTGATAATAAGAGGCATTTGACATGATGAGACATTTGACAAGATGAGACATTTGACAAGATGAGACATGTGACAAGATGAGACAAGTGACAAAATGAGACAAGTGACAATAAGAGACATTTGACAAGATGAGACATTTGACAAGATGAGATATGAGACAAGATGAAACAAGTGACAATATGAGACATGTGACAAGATGAGACATCTCACTAGATAAAACATGTGTTTAAATGTATTGAGCCATCTTACAGGAGACATGTATGAGGTTTTATGCCGTTTTCATCATGTCTCAGGTTATATATGGCAAGCAGTGTTTGATGGAGAAAATCCTCAGTAAATTTTTGAAAGTCAAGCCAGTTTAAAACTGTATGATGTCAGATGTAAATAAATTGCAACCTATTTAGTGACATATTAAATGTCAGAGTCATGTGATTTCATTTTGATTTCAATTGATCAGTTATACAGGTTTAAAATGAGTAAAAATTGTTTCATTTTAGAAAATCCAATTTAAATATCCATTTTGTCACAAACCATTCAGAATTGATCTGTAATCGATAATGAGATCTTTTGTTTAACAATAGATTTATTTTTTAAGACGTTTATAGCATTTCCCCCCTGATATACTCCCTTTTAAGAACATCCTAGCAAACATCTGAAAATGAAGACAAGAGTATATTTATGTAAAACTACCTGTGGAAGAGTTGCTGTCCTTTACCCTTCATTAACATCCACGCCCTGTTGATCCAGGGAGCACTTTGTGATTATTCCTAATTCTATATGTAGTTTCACGTTTCCATTTACAAGGGACATGTGTTTTTCTTGTTACCCAAGTTTTGTTTACATGGTAACTTATGGTAACGAAGTAGAAGTATGTATATCCATCCATGAAGATGATGAACCTGTTTGCTATCTATCTCCTGGCTTAGACTGAAAGTAAACAAAAAATAAAATGGCTAATGATTTAGTTATGAGGCGTATGTATATTGCTGAGTATTCCAGGAATGTTGGGGGGATATGTGAACAGTGATTTGCTCAAATCAGATAGACACAGTGGTCACATGTTAAATTACAGAATTTTCAGTCCAAAGAGGTGATTCAAAAGACTACAAGAAAGTTTGGGTAACATTCAAATAATTGGCATCTTTCAAAAATGAAAATTATTTAAAGGGAAACATGGTAATGTTGAAATCAATTTCTAGGACATTAATACATGTGATCAATCTGTCCCCTTTGGCCAGTAGAGTTAATGATAGAAAGGGAGGACATTATTACATCTGATCAATCTGTCCCCTTTGGCCAGTAGAGTTAATGATAGAAAGGGAGGACATTATTACATCTGATCAATCTGTCCCCTTTGGCCAGTAGAGTTAATGATAGAAAGGGAGGACATTAATACATCTGATCAATCTGTCGCCTTTGTCCAGTAGAGTTGATGATAGAAAGGGAGGACATTATTACATCTGATCATTCTGTCGCCTTTGGCCAGTAGAGTTGATGATAGAAAGGGAGGACATTAATACATCTGATCAATCTGTCACCTTTGGCCAGTAGAGTTGATGATAGAAAGGGAGGACATTAATACATCTGATCAATCTGTCGCCTATGGCCAGTAGAGTTGATGATAGAAAGGGAGGACATTGATACATCTGATCAATCTGTCGCCTTTGGCCAGTAGAGTTGATGATAGAAAGGGAGGACATTAATACATCTGATCAATCTGTCGCCTATGGCCAGTAGAGTTGATGATAGAAAGGGAGGACATTGATACATCTGATCAATCTGTCGCCTTTGGCCAGTAGAGTTGATGATAGAAAGGGAGGACATTAATACATCTGATCAATCTGTCGCCTTTGGCCAGTAGAGTTGATGATAGAAAGGGAGGACATTAATACATCTGATCAATCTGTCGCCTTTGTCCAGTAGAGTTGATGATAGAAAGGGAGGACATTATTACATCTGATCAATCTGTCGCCTTTGGCCAGTAGAGTTGATGATAAAAAGGGAGGACATTAATACATCTGATCAATCTGTCACCTTTGGCCAGTAGAGTTGATGATAGAAAGGGAGGACATTAATACATCTGATCAATCTGTCGCCTTTGGCCAGTAGAGTTGATGATAGAAAGGGAGGACATTAATACATCTGATCAATCTGTCACCTTTGGCCAGTAGAGTTAATGATAGAAAGGGGGGACATAAATACATCTGATCAATCTGTCACCTTTGGCCAGTAGAGTTTATGATAGAAAGGGAGGACATTAATACATCTGATCAATCTGTCACGTTTTGCCAGTAGATTTAATGATAGAAAGGGAGGACATTAATACATCTGATCAATCTGTCGCCTTTGGCTAGTAGAGTTGATGATAGAAAGGGAGGACATTAATACATCTGATCAATCTGTTGCCTTTGGCCAGTAGAGTTAATGATAGAAAGGGAGGACATTAATACATCTGATCATTCTGTCACCTTTGGCTAGTAGAGTTGATGATAGAAAGGGGGAACATTAATACATCTGATCATTCTGTCGCCTTTGGCCAGTAGAGTTGATGATAGAAAGGGAGGACATTAATACATCTGATCAATCTGTCACCTTTGGCCAGTAAAGTTGATGATAGAAAGGGAGGACATTAATACATCTGATCAATCTGTCGCCTTTGGCCAGTAGAGTTAATGATAGAAAGGGGGGACATTAATACATCTGATCATTCTGTCGCCTTTGGCTAGTAGAGTTGATGATAGAAAGGGAGGACATTAATACATCTGATCAATCTGTCGCCTTTGGCCAGTAGAGTTAATGATAGAAAGGGGGGACATTAATACATCTGATCAATCTGTCACCTTTGGCCAGTAGAATTAATGATAGAAAGGGAGGACATTAATACATCTGATCAATCTGTCACCTTTGGCCAGTAGAGTTAATGATAGAAAGGGAGGACATTAATACATCTGATCAATCTGTCGCCTTTGGCTAGTAGAGTTGATGATAGAAAGGGAGGACATTAATACATCTGATCAATCTGTCGCCTTTGGCCAGTAGAGTTAATGGTAGAAAGGGAGGACATTAATACATCTGATCAATCTGTCGCCTTTGGCCAGTAGAGTTAATGATAGAAAGGGAGGACATTAATACATCTGATCAATCTGTCGCCTATGGCCAGTAGAGTTAATGATAGAAAGGGGGGACATTAATACATCTGATCAATCTGTCACCTTTGGCCAGTAGAGTTAATGGTAGAAAGGGAGGACATTAATACATCTGATCAATTTGTCACCTTTGGCCAGTAGAGTTTATGATAGAAAGGGAGGACATTAATACATCTGATCAATCTGTCGCCTATGGCCAGTAGAGTTAATGATAGAAAGGGGGGACATTAATACATCTGATCAATCTGTCACCTTTGGCCAGTAGAGTTAATGATAGAAAGGGAGGAAATTAATACATCTGATCAATCTGTCACCTTTGGCCAGTAGAGTTAATGATAGAAAGGGAGGACATTAATACATCTGATCAATCTGTCGCCTTTGGCCAGTAGAGTTAATGATAGAAAGGGAGGACATTAATACATCTGATCAATCTGTCGCCTTTGGCCAGTAGAGTTAATGATAGAAAGGGAGGACATTAATACATCTGATCAATCTGTCGCCTTTGGCCAGTAGAGTTAATGATAGAAAGGGGGGACATTAATACATCTGATCAATCTGTCACCTTTGGCCAGTAGAGTTAATGATAGAAAGGGAGGACATTAATACATCTGATCAATCTGTCACCTTTGGCCAGTAGAGTTGATGATAGAAAGGGAGGACATTAATACATCTGATCAATCTGTCGCCTTTGGCCAGTAATGTTAATGATAGAAAGGGAGGACATTAATACATCTGATCAATCTGTCACCTTTGGCCAGTAGAGTTAATGATAGAAAGGGAGGACATTAATACATCTGATCAATCTGTCACCTTTGGCCAGTAGAGTTAATGATAGAAAGGGAGGACATTAATACATCTGATCAATCTGTCGCCTTTGGCCAGTAGAGTTAATGATAGAAAGGGAGGACATTAATACATCTGATCAATCTGTCACCTTTGGCCAGTAGAGTTAATGATAGAAAGGGAGGACAGGTAGCTTTTTTAGGAAATTTCAAGCCCTGTGTATATAATTAGAAAAATATTTTCACTTTACTTTTATAATCTTGGTTTGTACTAGTTTGCCATTTAGATCTATCCAATATATTCATGGTCTGTCCTTGTGACCTTGATCTGTCCTATATAATATTGACCTGTACTACTAGTTACTTATTTTTGTCCATTATAATCTAGGTTTGCACTGGTCACTTTGATCTGTTTAATGTAATCTAGGTTTGCATGGGTCATTTTGATCTTATATAATCTAGGTTTGCACTGGTCACTTTGATCTGTCAAGTGTAATCTAGGTTTGCATGAGTCATTTTGATCTAATGTAATCTAGGTTTGCACTGGTCACTTTGATCTGTCTTATATAGTCTAGGTTTGCACGGGTCATTTTGATCTAATAAAATCTAGGTTTGCACTGGTCACTTTGATATGTCAAATGGAATCTAGGTGTGCACCGGTCATTTTGATCTAATATAATCTAGGTCTGCACTGGTTACTTATTTTGTCAAATATAATCTAGGTTTGCACTTTCACTTTCATCCGTCCAATATCATCTGTTATTACATTTATACCTTAATATAGTAACAAACGTTTTAAATATGTTTAAAATAACGCACCGGTATTGGGGCCTCGGGATCAGTATGTGTTGAACAGGTCACTTTGATCAGTCCAATAAAGTCTAGGTCTGCACTGGTTACTTATTTTGTCAAATATAATCAAAGTTTGCACTGGTCACCTTGATCTGTCCAATATAATCTAGGTATACACTGGTTACTTGTTTTTCTCAAATATAATCTAGATTTGCACTGGTCACTTTGATCTGTCCAATATAATACTTATTTTGTAAAATATAATCCAGATTGGCACTGGTCATTTGGATCTATCCCAATATATTCCAGATGTGTATTTGTCGTTTTGATCTGTCTAATATAATCTTGGTGGGCACTTGTCACTTTGATCTTCCCAATATAATTTAGCTTTGCACTTATCACTTAGGCTATAATTAATTAATTGCTAGATTATCATCCCCACCCGCCCCCTAATTTTCATGCCACTTTTACCCTTTTCATTTTCATAAATATGAAAAAAAGGTTTTTAAAAATAAATAAAATTTTCCTTTTTAAGAAAATCGGCAATTAATTTATAATGGCCTTATAACAGCACTAGTTAATTAGTCTATTCAACACATGCACTGATCTGTCCAATATATTCTAGATCTGCACTGACCATTAAGATATGTTTAATCCAATCTAGTTAGAAATTCTCACTGTGATTACAAAATTTCATAGCCAGCTCTTGTGCAAGTACATTGTTTTACATAGCACTGTTCATATCACTAAAATATTTGAATATATTTATATGTAATATGTTGAAAACGAATAAATATTGTTTAAACTAACTTTTATTTGATAAACATTTTCATTATAAATGTAAACAAAGGAATACCTTTATAATATTCATCACAGTCATTTGTGCAAGTTGTGCAGGTTCCCTGTATAGCTGTCTGGTTCCCTGCATAAACAGCTGGTGAATCATAACTAAAACAGTCATATTCCTACACAGCGTGTGAAGTGTATTGGAATTCCAGTTTAAAACCAACCACCACCAAGAGTTATCACAGTCGGAATACTCTAAAGTAAACTACACCTTAAAAAGTTGAATGTGTTTTGCAGTCTTTTGTTTAACACATGCAGGGAAATAGTTTTGCAGTGTTTGTGTATCTAGTCCATAATTACATGGGGTGATTAGATCAATAAAGACTGACAGCTCCTGGAGTTGTAGAAAGTTAGTTTATATTAGCCTATGTTTATGTCTTGTTGTATAACATCATGGGTTTTCTTGCAGTAAATGTTAACGTGTTAACCCTTGGCTTAACCAGTTTAAAAGCCTGCAAGTTAACAACAAGCAGGCGGATCTTGAACTATATTGTTTGTCTTTCTGTCAGTTCTTTACATGAACAACCCTTTCTAAATGATAATGAAATAGTGTAAGAGCAAGGAAGATAAGTTAGAGGGAGTATATCAGGATGCTATAGATATCTTGAAAATTAATATAATTATCGTTCACCTGATTTCACTGTCAACTCTTCAAATTTTGAGAATATCTGTGTTCACATAGTATTACCTATTTAAAAACTAAAGTCCCCTTACTGGGCCCCAATGAACACTACCTCCTTAATTTGATATTCATAGAGACCATTTATACCAAATGTGAACAAATTTTTCTGATTTGTTAAAAGAAATTTTTTTTAGGAATTCACAATTTTATCTCTTTTTTTGGTCCCTGCTGACCCTTAAGTGGATAAATTCCCATTAATTAATTAATCACTGGCTAATCAATGCTTCAGACATCAAGATGTTTGTATAAATACCTAATTTGGACCTCAGTATGATAGGAATAATTCCAAAAATGGATGAGAAAAACATAATTTCTTATATTATACAACATTTAAAACATGATTTTTTCCTGTTTAAGATAGGTATCGGCTGTTCTAAATCAATGGAACACAATGAAAAACCAATGAAAATTCACGAAAATGTTTGTCCTTCATAAATAGGTTAAATAAGTTTATAATATCTTTAGTTACTCTTTACGAATCAATTGTTATATCCTTTCAAGTCAATAATAAACTGGTATAATTATAATATTTGATATTCATAATGTGTCAAAAAACAGTTGTTTAAACTCACTATTATTGCCGATATTCACATTATACCAGACTCATGGAATTACATAAATATTTGTAGTTATATCCGTAAACGTCCAGAAATTTCCTGGCATCATCGATTTAATCCAGGTAAGTGGTTAAAGAGCACTCATATATCTTGCAGATATTTTTTCGATCTTAGCAGTAAAACTGCATATAAATATCAAACATCATATACTATGGATTTTCTGTTCAATGATTTATATTGTATCTTGTCTCTGTAGTGTAAAATTCTTTAATTTTATTGGCCAAATACTAAATCGCAGCCCTTAATAAAGTCACTCATTGGTCAGTATCGAGTTATGCTAGATTATTGACGAATAGAAAAAAACATGCCAACCTGCATATTAGAATTACTGTTGATCAGTTAATTTAGATTTGAAACACGATTTATTCACTGTTAATTGAGGAAGATCGCAGTTTCCATTTTTCGCCATAAAACCCAGGTTGCCACATATATCTTACTAGATGTTGAAATTATGTTAACCCCCACTACAAATATGTTGTACATGTAAGTATGGGTATGAAATAATACTTACAGTCAGCCTACTGAATGGTTAAATACGCCAATTTATATTTATAATCCCATTGGTTTTTTTCTATCCAGAGTTAACTATAATCCTGATATGATCAGCAATTCTATCTGTTACTACAGGTAAACATGGAACACAATTTTCTTCATAATTGGATGTCAAGATTCATTATGATCAACCGGTCATACAAGATTGATTACTTTCTCTTGAATAGCCTACTGATGCACATGGATAAATCTAACTGACCAATACACAGTGCTTTAGCCTGCAGGTTTTTCCTATCTCAATGCAGTAATGACACATTACATAATCTACACTATCTACTGTTAACACAAACTGTGCAGAGGGGTGTGACCTTTCACCCCTGAAGACATGTTAACTGTTTTGTGATTCTCTTATCAGTCATGGCTGAGGTGAATAGGTGCAGCCTATATTTTTTTATATATTAATTACTTTCCTTTGTAACTACTTCTCAATAAATGGAAAGGACACAAAACACAGTTAATACACCAATCAGTTGTAATTGTGAATTTCTGTTAAAGACAATTGTTTATCATTTCTTTTTTTATTACTTATGAGGTTAAATGCCATTGTTTATATATTACAATATATATATAGTGGGTATTTATTTGTTTTAGTGTAAGATTGAATTATATTTCATGAAGTAATCACCAAAAGTCACCAAAAGACTAATGTGCAAATAGAGCTATTGCCATGAAAAAGCATAAAATAAATAGGGCTCCCAGTTTCATTGGTTGATGAAGGCCAACTTGAATATGAATCAAAGTAGAACCAACATCCTTACGCAATTAGCTGACTGCTTGATCAAAATTTTTCTATGATTCTTCAACATTTTCAAAAAAAATGTTATAATTAATTTATTACAGCTTTACAATAAAATCTGATGATCCACTGGCATGATTTTATTTGTGTCGTGTTAATATGCCACAGGGGTCACTGTTTTATATAGAGTTACATAGGGAAAAAGTTCAGAAGTTTGTATAGAGGCGATATTACCCCCATTTTTCATTGAATTTTAACTGAAGTTGCACAGCAGTTATATAACAAGATCTCGGACAAGTTTTTAGCAAGAACTTTTATTTTTGCTATTAAAGTTGGCCATACTACTACTGCTGCTGCTGCTACTACTGCTGCTACTACTACTGCTACTATTACTTCTACTACTATAACTAACACCACCATCACTACTACTACTACTAATACTACTATTACTACTACTACTGCTACTACTACTACTACTGTACCTACAACTACTACTGCTGCTGCTACTTCTACTATTGCTACTACTAATTACTGTTTTTCCAAAACTTGTGCATGTTCGGCTTTATAGCTGATTCTTACAACATGCTGAAAATACGTTGCACTGGTAAACTCTCATTGTTTTTAAAGAAAATATATTTCTGTTGTATCAAGTAAAATAAACAATTGTAGCTGTTTGATTTTGTTATCATTTCCATCCTTATGGGCTCAGCATATCATAATAATTGATTAAATACATGGTTATTTAAACATTATTTACATTGACTCATCAGGAATCTGGCAAAAACAAGGAACTACAAATTCCTTGGTCAAAAACAACAATAAATAGTATTTTTTATTTTTTTTTCCCAATATTTTCTTATTAAATATGCAAAGGGCAATGCATAATGATTTGAATTAGTGCATTAAAACGCCACAATCAATTACTACACAACGCATTTGCACTTTCCTTGTAGCTGGAAAGTGGTCAGAACAGCCTGAACATGGCCAGAGTTTTAGTATCAATGATGACCTCCGTGTGGCGAATGCCGTGTTGTGTTTTTAACTTGTGATGTGATGTTTCAATAATGGCAGTGCTCAGAGTCAATTTCTAAAGTGGCCCTATATAGGGTTTGGCGACCTAACAAAAAGCTAACACTGATAAAGATAAATCAAGAAATCTGGATTGTTTACATACATCAATCACACTTGGAGGCATAGCTGGCAGGTCCCTAAGTGCAGCTGTCTGAATAGTGGTGGGGCCAATAATCAATTATTATTGGTTGTGAGACACAGTAGCCATTGGCCAGGCACAGTAACATCTGTATATACACCAATCTGTTCTCATAATTTATGTGGTTTTCCTTGTACACTCCTTGTCATAAAAAACAACTCAATTTATGGTTATTTGGACTGGTGAGCATACATATGAGACCTGCATGATGAAGAATGTGAGAGACATCTACTAAGTGTTACTCAGACTGTAATTGGCCTTATCTCAGAGCCAGATGTAGATGTGTTTCAATGGTGATATTAATTTACCTGGTGACTGTACACAGTGGCAGATTAGAATTAATTAACATAAAAGTTAACCATTTCTGAGTGAGTATTGTATATATTCAAAACCATATATACTATAAAATCCCTGTTAAATTTTCTCTTTCTTATATTACCCCAAACAAATCAAAATTGAAATAAATTCTACCATCATATTGGGGAGTTCTATCTTTTTGCTTAAAAAGATTGAATGTATAGCTGCCACTTGTCCGTCCATGCATGCATATGTGCATCTGAATGCTTGTCTGGAATACAACTCCTAAAATATGGATGGGACAGAGTGGAAGTGCAGAGTGACACAACCATGAGTAATGACACAATTATCTCCCCTTTTGGTTTTATTGTGATCGTCTGGTGTCCGTCATCCGTCGTTAACTTTTAGCTTCTAACAACTTTCTCTGAAACCACTGGGCTAATTTTAAAATAATTTCACAGAAATGTTCCGTGTAGGACCCTTCACCAAGTTTGTTCAAACTGTAGTGATTCCTAAAAAAAACATGGTGGTCAGGGGGTGGGGTTAGTTTACTATATAAGCTATAGAAACCACTGGGTCAATTTTTATATAACTTCACAGAAATGTTCCTTGGGTGACCCTCTACCAAGTTTGTTCAAGCCATCTTGATTCGTCAAAAAAATGGCCGCCAGGGGGTGGGGCAAGTTTAATTAGTAAATTCTTAAATAATCTTCTTGTCATAAACTACTGGCTCGATTTTAAAATAATTTCACAGAAATGTTCCTTGGAGGACCCTTCACCAAGTTTGTTCACCCCGTAGTGATTCATTAAAAAAACATGGCCGCAAGGGGGTGGGGTTAGTTTACTATATAAGCTATAGTAAAAACTTAAAAAATCTTCTTGTCAGAAACCACCGGATTGATTTTAATACAATTTCACGGAAATGTTCCTTGGGTGACCCTTTACCAAATTTGTTCAAGCCATCTTGATTCGTCAAAAAACATGGCCGCCAGGGGGCGGGGCAAGTTTAATAAGTAAAAATTTAAAAAATCTTCTTGTTAGAAACTACTGGCTCGATTTTAAAATAATTTCACAGAAATATTCCTTGGAGAAACCCCTACCAAGTTTGTTCAAACTGTAGTGATTCATCAAAAAACATGGCGGTCAGGGGATGGGGTTAGTTTACTATGCCATAGTAAAAACTTCAAAAATCTTCTTTGTGATTTGTTAAAAAACATGACCGCCACAGCGAGGTGCTAGTTTACTATATAGGCAGCTATAGTAAAAACTTCAAAAGCCTTCTTGTCAGAATCTACTGACCTGATTTCGATGTAATTTCACTGACATTTACCATGGTGGAACCTCTACCAAGTTTAAACTCTTTTACGCATCTGTTACATCTTCAAAACAAATCAAAATTCTAACTACTCGCACATCTCGTTTTTTCTGGAATTTTGAATGTACATGTATTATATAATCTACTTAAGTTGGATGACTCAAGGTCACTCAGGTGAGCGATATAGGGCCATCTTGGCCCTCTTGTTTTTTATTATTTTTGCATATCTTCAAAAAGACAAAAGAGAATCTAACACAACTTGGAACATGGATAGAGTGAGAATGTAAGAACCAAAAATCTTTAGTTTATACTTATTTATTTTGATTAGTTTGGGAGGAAATCTCTGAGCATTATGTCTTGTTCTGGAGTCTGTTTCCTGGGTAGTAGAACCAGTACTGAGAGGCCATCATGGGGCGTGAGATATAAGTCGGGACCTGAACACTCACTCCACTGCACTGTTTCCTCTCTGTCATGAAAAGTTCTCATACAGTTATAAACATGTGATTATGTAATGTACTTTAACATCCACTTACCATTCTCCAAACTTATCCATCCCATAGTGAACATTATTTTACACAGAAACATCACCATCACATGCAGTTTTCTCAATATTTGAAATAATTCTGAAATCATGGAGAGTCAAGTCCCAGGCCATCATTATTGATAAAATTAAATAGTTCCATTGTGTTGTGTTCATTACACAGCTGATCACTGATGCATACACCAACCCTCCAGGATCAGTATATTGATTTTCTGCTGAACAATCACATGCTTTGTAGCAACAAGGTGGAAGAGGCTACAAATATGTGCAGGAGTTCATTTTGTCTGTTGCCCATTAGCAGCACTTTCTCTAAAACCACTAGGCCAGTTAAACTGAGATTTTTACATGGATGTTTCTATTGCATAGTAGACTATACAGAAGATTGTTTTTTCAATCTAAAATTCAAGATGGCAGCTACTACTAAAAATAGTAAAAAACTTTAAAAAGTCTTCTCATGCACCGCTTAACAGATTTTAAAAATATTTATGTAGTAATGATCACCAGCTATAGTTCTATTAGATAAGCACAAATGGTGTCCCTGGGGTTAAGAATTACCCTGCCTAAAGGGCTCAATATCGGGGACACATGGCATTATAACAAACACATAGCTCCGGATAATTAAGCTGTGTATTTGCATATTTCACTCAAACAAATTCGCGGAAAAAGCAAACAGTTGTTTTCAATAGTACCCATTACACGCCTGGCAATTTTGTTTTCAAGTGTACCCGTTACACGAATAATTTTTCCTTTCATTCAAAACAATTATTGTTGATACATGCGTATCCAAATAGCTGATTTATATTTCCTGTATTTCTGTAAACAGGAAACAGTCAAATAAACCGGTTCTCAGTTATTACAGTTTGTGCCTCACAAGCTATTAGTAGAGTGAAAGTAGAGTACGAATATCAGTTAATTCAGCTTTCTCATGTAGGAGTTTGCATATTATTTGTACATAATAATGAAAGTGTCTAGATGATCAAGATCACACACATTGACATAATGTCTAAGTGAGAATGAAAATCTGAACTTGCAAAAATCAGCATACAAAAGAAAAACATGTTTACTAAGTCAAAGTACAATTTCAGTTAATTTTACACTTCAACACCCATTACTTCATTAAGTATTTTGAAACCAATATTATTTGACATTGTCAACGACGAATTACGACACGACATTTTGACTTGCAGGCAGCTGCATTTGTGCAAGAAGCAGCTGTTCATTTAAGAGTTGAGGCAGCAACATTTGATACAAAACTTTGATACATTCACTTTCTTGTTTTCCAAAAAATAGTATTGATAATGAAAACAAAATGTTGCTGTTGAATTATTTTGCTAATAATTTTTTACAGACTAGCAATAATTGTATCTTCATTGTACCACACCTGAACTTTTATATTTTTTTACAATTGGTACTCATTTTTTGAAATGGCTGTTGTTTTGGAATAGCATCAAAATAGTGAAGCATGCTGTCCCTCTGGAAGCTCTTGTTTTTATTAGTTATTTCTCTGACAATAAATATTTACAATGTAATGGTTTTGGTCTGCACTGCACAGGCTAAAATGAAAATTGACATATTTTGAATAAAAGCAACAAAAGTGTTCTTTATATTGCAATGTGTCATAGCTGACTTGTTCGTCAAGAACTGCTGGAGATAAACTGGAATATTTAATGCATCAGAATGACAGAATTACCCTGCCGGGGATAATGTGATTTGATGACTAATTCCAGGCAGATATTCTTCTCATTTTATACTCATTTTTTAAAATAGATTTTGTAGTGAATTGATATTTTTTAATAGCTAGCTGACTCCACATGCACATCACAATTTCTCCAATATGACAGCACTTTGGTGTTAAAATTGATAAAATCCTTTACAAAATATGAGCATTACAAGATAAAGCAATTGTCAAAATTGATGCTGCAGGCACTTCATAAAGTTACATAATCATGGAGTCCAGCTTTGGCAGGTAAAGAGCTCAGATTCATCTGTAGGAAACTGGAACCAGCTCCAGGGTTGTCTAAGACAAATGTGTCTGAGGCTCTTGTCATCTAATGACCTCTCACCCCTAAGGTCATGGGTTAGAACCAAGCTCAGTCCAAACACTATACATGAAAAGGTTTACATGTCAATTGTAGAAAGGACAGGGGTACTGCCCAGATTCATTCTGAGGTCTTCCTCCTCCAATAAAGCTGGATATGCCATATATTACCTGTCACATGTTAAAAATGATGTTAAAGGCCAATTTAAAAAAAAAAAAGATCCATGTACAGTACCTGGCAAACTTTCTCAATAATATTTGACTGAGTATGATTCAGACCTTAAAGGTAAAATGATATTGATTTGCGGTAGCGCTTAGAATACTGTCTCAAACACCAAACAACAACAGTTGTATGTTAAAAATATTTCAATAAGATTTTCTGAATATCTGAAGTTATGTGAAGGCCTTGGGGATGGGGCCAAAACAGTCAAATTTAAGGCAAACTTAAAAAGATTTTCTTCTTACTATAGGAAGCACTGGAAAACCAATGGAGAGCATGATTATGGACACATGTGGGCTCTTTATAAAAATTGTGAATTGCATGTCCCTGGGTCTTACGGTTTGGCCCTTGAGGTGGGGCCTAAAAAACTTAGTGCATCTGTAAACAATACACATTTTCGACTTCTTCTCAAAAACTGTAAGCTTAATTGTAATGAAATTGTGTATGCTGCTTTGGTACCTAATCCCCCCTGGGGCCTTTGGAGTGGGGCCAGTACAGTCAAATTCAAGGTAACTTTCAAAATTGTCTTTTTACTAGAGGAAGCACTGGGAAACAAATGGCGAGCATGATTATGGACACATATGGGCCCTTTATAAAAATTGTGAATTCAATGTCCCTGGGACTAACGGTTTGGCCCTGGGGATTTGTGCATCTGTAAACAATTCACATTTTCGACTTCTTCTCATAAACCGTAAGCTCCATTGGAATGAAATGTTGAATGCAGCTTTAGTACCTAAGGGT
Organism: Panopea generosa; assembly: GCA_029582155.1. NCBI lineage: Eukaryota > Metazoa > Mollusca > Bivalvia > Adapedonta > Hiatellidae > Panopea > Panopea generosa. The sequence goes on from CM055895.1 coordinate 24,879,678, forward strand.
AAATTAAAATTTGAATTCCATGGTCCCCTTGGGAGCAGGCCAAAACAGTCATATTCGAGTTAAACATTAAAAATCATCTTCTTACTAATGGAAGCACTGGGAAACAAATAGTGAACATGATAATGGATGCATAATGGTATTAATGACATAAATGGGTCCTTCATAAAAAATTGTGAGTCGCATGTCCTTGGATCTCATAGCTGGGGGTGGGACCTAAAAAATAATAATGGTAAACTTTTAAAATCTTATTATTATTACAGAAAGCACTCAGTAACAAATTGTGAGCATGATTATTGACACCTATGGGTCCTTTATAAATTTGTGAATTTCATGCCTCTGGGTCTCACGATTTGGCCCTTGGCGTGGGGATTAAATCTATATAAAAGAAAATGACAAAAAATGTTATTTCTTAGGACTGAATAGATTTATTTGATTTTTTAGTTTGATTTGTTGTTGCTGATATGATGGTTAATACCTATTAGAATTTCATGGTCCCCACCGTATGAGGTCTTAGGGGCGGGGTCAAAACAGTCAAATTCAAGGATCATCTTCTTATTATAAAAAGCACCTATTATGAAACAAATTGTGAGCATGACTATTGACAACTATGGGTCCTTTTAAAAATTGTTAATTTCATGTCCCTTGGACTCAGTGTTAGGCCCTGGAGTTGGGGCCTACTTTACTTAATGTATATGAGAGAAAATGACTAAAACCGTCTTTCTAGTGACTGAATACTCTTTTGAATTGTTTTTGGTGTGATTTGTTGTTCCTGATGTAATAGTTAATGCTGGTGTTTTATTGACTGCTTCCCACCCCCCTGTAAACTTGGGCCTGAGCCAAAACAGTTGAATTTAAGGTAAACTTTAAAAATCTATAAAAAATTCTTCTTATTACAGAAATGTGTCGACGTGCCGTAAAACACCTTTCATTCATTCATTATTACAGAAAGTACTGGAAAACAAATTGCAAGCATAATTAATGAGCCTATGAGTCTGTCATAAAAATTGTGAATTTCATGACCTGGAACTTATGGTTTGACCCTTGAAGTTGGTACTTCTTTACTAAATATATATAAGAGAAAATGATGTGGTTTGTTGATGCAGATATGACATTCAAAATCCATGTTTGGATTTTTGCTGCTTCCCAAAGGACAAAAGTTGGAAAATAGATTCATGTAGCTTTATGTCATCAAGGATAATCAGGTGACCATTAAGGTCCATGGGCCTCTTGTGTTTAGCTCACCTGAAGGCTCACAGGTGAGCTTTTGTGATCGCCTGGTGTATGTCGTCTGTCGTCCGTCGTCTGTCAGCCGTTGTTAACTTTTAGCTTTTAACAACTTCTCCTCTGAAACCACTGAGCCAGTTTTGATATAACTTCACAGTAATGTTCCTTCTGTGACCCTCTACCAAGTTTGTTCAAGCCATCTTGATTCATAAAAAAACATGGCTCCCAGGGGGCGGGGCAAATTTAATTAGTATAAACTTAAAAAATCTTCTTGTCAGAAACTACTGGCTCGATTTTAAAATAATTTCACAGAAATGTTCCTTGGGTGACCCTCTACCAATTTTGTTCAAGCCATCTTGATTCATCAAAAAACATGGCAGCCAGGGGTAGGGGTTAGTTTTATGTCAAATTAATGTCCTTGTTTTATAGCATAAATGTCTGTATATAGCAATTATTATAAGAAGAGGTAATAAACTCTTTAAATAACCTTTTTTTTTTGCTATTATTATACCAGATATAAGTTATTTCATCATAAAAAGATGAATGATACAATTATAATCAATGACTGAAATATTATTCATAAATCATGAACCATTTTGAAATAGGTGTTTTTTCTGAATATAAAAGTCAGAGTCTTTATGGTTCAGACGGATGGTTTACTGCTTCATAATAAAGCAATACCATATTTTTAGCTAGTTTCTTCACAGCAAGAAGTCTGCTTGAGATTCTCAGTGTCAAAGTGTACTTGAAATCTCGCAGGAGGAGCTTAATTGTTTTTAGGGGAGGGTGCACTGCAACAAAGATTCTTTAAAGCGATAGGCTTTGGGAAGGCGTGTGTTTGAAACTCACAATTGGACATAAAAGCGACATTCCATGAATGTATAATTTTATTTTCAGCCACTGGTGAAGTTTAAGAACCACTTGTATTATGAAGAGAAGGATACTGTGTCAGAGGCTGAGAGGAATCTTAAATCTTCATCTGGCAGTAAGGTAAGTTCATAAATCTTCACCTGGCAGTAAGGTAGGTTTATAAATCTTCACCTGGCATTAAGGTGAGTTTATAAATCTTCACCTGGCAGTAAGGTAAGTTCATAAATCATCCTTCACCTGGCAGTAAGGTAAGTTCATAAATCTTCACATGGCAGTAAGGTAAGTTAATAAATCTTCACTGGCATTAAGGTAAGTTTATAAATCTTCACCTGGCAGTAAGGTTAGTTCATAAATCTTCACCTGGCAGTAAGGTAAGTTCATAAATCTTCACCTGGCAGTAAGGTAAGTTCATCAGTATATAGCTCGAACCCGGCTAAATTCCTATTTCATTGTATATACATGGATGGTATGATGTTGAACAGTATTTGGCTTGAACAACCCTTAACTCAAACTAATCTGTCCAGTCCTGTTGGATTCAAGCCATACTGTTTTTGCTATTAGATTTGACTGGATAGTCCGATTTGAATAATTCAAGGATCCTACAGTACCCTACCATTATTAAGAAGCCAAATGTGCACATTAAAACTTATTTGAAACGTCACATACTCAGACAAAAAAAAATTGCTTTTTTGCCATTGTCTACTCATACCATTTATGGGTGGGTAAGTTGGTAGTTTTTAGCTCACCTGAGCCAAAGGTGAGCTTTTGTGATCGCCTGGTGTCCGTCGTCTGTTGTCCGTCGTTAACTTTAGCTTTTAGCAACTTCTCTTCTGAAACCACTGGGCCAATTTTGATATAATGTCACAGAAATGTTCCTTGGGTGACCCTCTACCAAGTTTGTTCAAGCCATCTTGATTCGTCAAAAAACATGGTGGCCAGGGGCTGGGGTTAGTTTACTATATAAGCTATAGTAAAAACTTAAAAAATCTTCTTGTTAGAAACTACTGGCTCGATTTTAAAATAATTTCTCAGAAATGTTCCTTAGGTGACTCTCTACCAAGTTTGTTCAAGCCATCTTGATTCATCAAAAAACTTGGCAGCCAGGGGGTGGGGTTAGTTTTATGTCAAATTACTCCCCCTGTTTTAATATAAGTTTTAAAAGGTAATTCATCATAAAAAGATGAATGATACAATTATAATCAAAATGATTGAAATATTATTCATATTATTAAAATATCATGAACCATTTTTATAATAGGTGTTTTTCTGAATATAAAAGTCAGAGTTTTTATGGTTCAGACAGGGATGGTTTACTGCTTCGTAAAAAGGCAATACCATATTTTTAGCTAGTTTCTTCACTGTATAGCAAGAAGTCTGCTTGAGATTTTCAGTGTCAAAGTGTACTTGAAATCTTGGAGGAGGAGCTTAATTGTTTTTGGAGGAGTGTGCACTGCAACAAAGATTCTTTCAAGCGATATACTTTGGGAAGGCTTGTGTTTGAAACTCTTAGGAATATTTATTGTGCTGGAACTGCATTATCATTCGTTTATCACTGCTGATTCAAGTGGGGAAGTTATCAGTTACTTGCGGAGATGGGGTGTGCTGGAGTACTGGTTAACTTTTCAGTATCCCAGGAAAGAGTTGTTAGGTTAACTGATCGTCTGTTAGCACTCAAAGGCATAAACATGATGCTAAATATTCAATCAATCAATCAATAGGGTTTTTACCTCGCCCTAGGGTCTTATCAGTTTTTTACCTCTACTGGCCAAAGGTCAGAAGGGCTTATGTGATGGCGCATTGTCAATCATCTGTCATCCTTTGTCTGTCGTCCTTTAGCAGTTCCTCTGATATCACTAAGCCAATTAAACTCAAATTTCACAATAAGGTTTCTATTGCATAGAAGATCATACAGAAGATTTTTTTTTTCAATCTGAAATTCAAGATCGCTACCTTTAATAAAAACAGTCAAAAACTTTAAAATCTTCTCATGAACCCTGCCCAAGAGATTTTCAAAATATATATGTTTTTATGATAACCAACTATAGTTCTATTAGATTTGTACAAATGGTGTCTCTGAGGTTAAAAGTGACTTCTTACGACCCGACAAACCAAATTTGTTTATTAGGTCACCTGAGACTTTATCTCAAGGGACCTTTTGCAATCCCCTTTTGTCCTTCGCCGTCTGTCATGCGTCAATAAACGATTGACATTTTAGACTTCTTCTCAAAAACAGTCAGCTCAATTGAAATGTTGTATGCAGCTTTGGTACCTAAAAGTGAATCAAAATAGTGAATTGCATGGTCCCCATCCCCCTGGGGCCTTGAGATAGGGGCAAAAACAGTCAAATTCAAGGTTAACTTTGAAAACTTTGAATGTGAATTGCACGTCTCTGTGTCTTGCGGTAATTACCCTGGGGTCTAAAAAGAATTAGTGTGTCCGTTAACAATTCACATTTTTTGACTTCTCAAAAACCGTAAGCTCAATCGTAATGAAATGTTGTATGCAGCTTAGATACATAAGGGTGAATCAAAATGTGAATTGCATGTCCTTGGGTCTCGCACTTTGGCCCTGGGGGGAGGGGCCTAAAAAAAATTAAACTTAAACTTAAAATTAACTTTAAAAATCTTCTTGTTATTGTAGGATGCATCACTACCAAGTGGACATGTGCATAAAATCTTTTATGTTCTGGTTCAATGAATTTTCCGGAGTTATTGCCCTTTAATTAAGTCTGTGACCAAATTCTTGTCCGCACTATTTCTCTACCTCAGGTTGGAATTTTATGAAACTTGCCAGGATGCATGATTACCAAGTGGAGATGTGCATATTGTCTTCATGACACTATTTCTCTACAACCTCTGGTTTTAATTTTGTAAAACTAGCTAGGATATGCACATATTGTCAATATGTTCTCGTTCAATGATTTGCGAATGAGTTCTGTCAAGTGCAGAGCTATATATTGTTCCTGCTATGCAGTTTGGTATTTTTCAACCAAGTAGCCATCAGCACTAAGGGAATATGGTACAGAGTCAAACACTCACTAGGGAAGCATCCATTGGTTCCACCGATATTTTCTTGTTAAAGTCTTTGCTATGACTCTGTCTAGGATCTAACCCACGACCTTCCAATTGCGAGGCCCACCCTCTACCATTAGACCATGCTGCGGTCTTCAGGGCATGTAATGACTGAGAATATTTTGAATGAACACCAAAAAATGATTTATTTTAATCCAACTAGTGTGATTATTTTGGGTTGGCCAGAGGTGGCAAACAAACAATATTTTTATTTAGGCCTGTTGGGCCCAATTGGCTCAGTCGGTTACATGCCTGACTATCAATTCAGGGGTCATAAGTTTGAATCCCTGCCTGGCAACAATCTTTTTGTTAATTGATATACACCATTGTGTCTCATTATCATTCGTTTATCACTGCTGATTCAAGTGGGGAAGTTATCAGTTACTTGCGGAGATGGGGTGTGCTGGAGTACTGGTTAACTTTTCAGTATCCCAGGAAAGAGTTGTTAGGTTAACTGATCGTCTGTTAGCACTCAAAGGCATAAACATGATGCTAAATATTCAATCAATCAATCAATAACTTAGGCCTCATTCAGGGAAGAAAAAGAGTGAATGTGAAGGCACAACTAAGACAGACTTGTAACATCATTGCTATCTAATGAGCTCCATATGCATCAGCTTGTAGTATAGTTAGATGTAGTACTGTTTAGATAGCCGCACCTAAATTGACAAAATGTGCAGAGCTGAGTAAAGGATTACGAGGCAAATCATGACCCTGGGGTCAGTTTTTACCTCGCCCTAGGGTCTTATCAGTTTTTTACCTCTACTGGCCAAAGGTCAGAAGGGCTTATGTGATGGCGCATTGTCAATCATCTGTCATCCTTTGTCTGTCGTCCTTTAGCAGTTCCTCTGATATCACTAAGCCAATTAAACTCAAATTTCACAATAAGGTTTCTATTGCATAGAAGATCATACAGAAGATTTTTTTTTTCAATCTGAAATTCAAGATCGCTACCTTTAATAAAAACAGTCAAAAACTTTAAAATCTTCTCATGAACCCTGCCCAAGAGATTTTCAAAATATATATGTTTTTATGATAACCAACTATAGTTCTATTAGATTTGTACAAATGGTGTCTCTGAGGTTAAAAGTGACTTCTTACGACCCGACAAACCAAATTTGTTTATTAGGTCACCTGAGACTTTATCTCAAGGGACCTTTTGCAATCCCCTTTTGTCCTTCGCCGTCTGTCGTGCGTCAATAAACGATTGACATTTTAGACTTCTTCTCAAAAACAGTCAGCTCAATTGAAATGTTGTATGCAGCTTTGGTACCTAAAAGTGAATCAAAATAGTGAATTGCATGGTCCCCATCCCCCTGGGGCCTTGAGATAGGGGCAAAAACAGTCAAATTCAAGGTTAACTTTGAAAACTTTGAATGTGAATTGCACTGTCTCTGTGTCTTGCGGTAATTACCCTGGGGTCTAAAAAGAATTAGTGTGTCCGTTAACAATTCACATTTTTTGACTTCTCAAAAACCGTAAGCTCAATCGTAATGAAATGTTGTATGCAGCTTAGATACATAAGGGTGAATCAAAGTTGTGAATTGCATGGTCCTTACCCTCACTTTGGCCTTGGCGACAGGGCCAAACAGTCAAATTGAAGGTAAACTTTAAAGGTCATTCTTCTAACTACTGGAAGCACTTGAAAACAAATGGTGACAATGATGATGGATGCATATGGGTCCTTTAAAAAAATGTGAATTGCATGTCCTTGGGTCTCGCACTTTGGCCCTGGGGGGAGGGGCCTAAAAAAAATTAAACTTAAACTTAAAATTAACTTTAAAAATCTTCTTGTTATTGTAGGAAGCCCTCAGAAACAAATTGTGAGCGTGGTTATTGGTGTCTATGGGTCCTTTATAAAATTTATGAATTTCATGCCTCTGGATCTCATGGTTTGGCCCTGGGGTTAGGGCCTTGTTTACTTCAACTGTATAAGAGAAAATGACAAAAAACATCATTTCTGATGACTGAATAGACTCATTTGAATGGCTTTTGGTGTGATTTGTTGTTTACTGACATGACAGTTATTGCTTATGTTTTATTGAGTACCATTGTCAATAAGGTTATATTTGTTATCTCCCTTAAATGTAGATGTTACTTTTACTTCAGCAAAAACTACCAGAAATTATATCTCAGGAAGGGCTTTTAATTGTTAGTAATAGTTACAAAATGTAAACCATCAGAAATGTGAATATTGGTTTTTAAACATGGTTGCACACTGGTAAATTTTAAGTTTGAACTTTAATTATCCTAGTTTTGGACTGAAATTCATTTTTCACAATGTATCTTTTTTAAGATTGTACAACCTATTACATTACAGATGTCTTTCTACCTGAATGGCAAGTATCAGGGCGTGGCATTTGAGGACATGTATGAGGGAACCTACTACCCAGCCATATCACTGTACAAACTGGCCAAGGTTTGTATATTTGTATATGCAACGTTAATTCTGCTCAGTAGGTCAAACCAACTGGGAAGCTGTATGTAGGAGTGTCATGCAACAGATTTTCAGCTGATCTAATCAGGAAGCTCCAAATACATCTTCTACACAGGTAGTTGCAGCTGGGAAGCTGTATGTAGGTCTGTGTTGCAGCAGAGTTTCAGCTGATCTTATCAGGAAGCTCCAAATACATCTTCTACACAGGTAGATGCAGCTGGGAAGCTGTATGTAGGTCTGTGTTGCAGCAGAGTTTCAGCTGATCTAATCAGGAAGCTCCAAATACATCTTCTACACAGGTAGATGCAGCTGGGAAGCTGTATGTAGGTCTGTGTTGCAGCAGAGTTTCAGCTGATCTAATCAGGAAGCTCCAAATACATCTTCTACACAGGTAGATGTAGCTGGGAAGCTGTATGTAGGTCTGTGTTGCAGCAGAGTTTCAGCTGTTCTAATCAGGAAGCTCCAAATACATCTTCTACACAGGTAGATGCAGCTGGGAAGCTGTATGTAGGTCTGTGTTGCAGCAGACTTTCAGCTGATCTAATCAGGAAGCTCCAAATACATCTTCTACACAGGTAGATGCAGCTGGGAAGCTGTATGTAGGTCTGTGTTGCAGCAGACTTTCAGCTGATCTAATCAGGAAGCTCCAAATACATCTTCTACACAGGTAGATGCAGCTGGGAAGCTGTATGTAGGTCAGTGTTGCAGCAGACTTTGAGCTGATCTAATCAGGAAGCTCCAAATACATCTTCTACACAGGTAGATGCAGCTGGGAAGCTGTATGTAGGTCTGTGTTGCAGCAGACTTTGAGCTGATCTAATCAGGAAGCTCCAAATACATCTTCTACACAGGTAGATGCAGCTGGGAAGTTGTATGTAGGTCTGTGTTGCAGCAGAGTTTCAGCTGATCTAATCAGGAAGCTCCAAATACATCTTCTACACAGGTAGATGTAGCTGGGAAGCTGTATGTAGGTCTGTGTTGCAGCAGACTTTCAGCTGATCTAATCAGGAAGCTCCAAATACATCTTCTACACAGCAGGTAGATGCAGCCGAGAAGCTGTATGTATGTCTGTGTTGCAGCAAACTTTCAGCTGATCTAACCAGGAAGCTCCAAATACATCTTCTTCACAGGAAGATGTAGCTGGGAAGCTGTATGTAGGTCTGTGTTGCAGCAGACTTTCAGCTGCTTTAATCTGGAATCTCCAAATACATCTTCTACACAGGTAGATGCAGCTGGGAAGCTGTATGTAGGTCTGTGTTGCAGCAGACTTTCAGCTGCTTTAATCTGGAATCTCCAAATACATCTTCTACACAGGTAGATGCAGCTGGGAAGCTGTATGTAGGTCTGTGTTGCAGCGGACTTTCAGCTGATCTAATCAGGAAGCTCCAAATACATCTTCTACACAGGTAGATGCAGCTGGGAAGCTGTATGTAGGTCTGTATTGCAACAGACTTTCAGCTGATCTAATCAGGAAGCTCCAAGTACATCTTCTATGCAGGTACATGCAGCTGGGAAGCTGTATGTAGGAGTGTCATGCAACAGATTTTCAGCTGCTCTAATCAGGAAGCTCCAAATACAGCTTCTACACAGGTAGATGCAGCTGGGAAGCTGTATGTAGGTCTGTGTTGCAGCAGACTTTCAGCTGATCTAATCAGGAAGCTCCAAATACATCTTCTACACAGGTAGATGCAGCTGGGAAGCTGTATGTAGGTCTGTGTTGCAGCAGACTTTCAGCTGATCTAATCAGGAAGCTCAAAATACATCTTCTACACAGGTACATGCAGCTGGGAAGCTGTATATAGGTATGTGATGCAGCAGACTTTCAGGTGATCTAATCAGGAAGCTCTAAATACATCTTCCACACAGGTACATGCAGCTGGGAAGCTGTATTAGGCTTGTGTTGCAGCTGACTTTCAGCTGATCTAATCATGAAGCTCCAAATACATCTTCTGCACAGGTAGATGCAGCTGAAAAGCTGTATTAGGTCTGTGTTGCAGCAGACTTTCAGCTGATCTAATCAGGAATCTCCAAATACATCTTCTACACAGGTAGATGCAGCTGGGAAGCTGTATGTAGGTCTGTGTTGCAGCAGACTTTCAGCTGATCTAATCAGGAAGCTCTAAATACATCTTCTGCACAGGTTGATGCAGCTGGGAAGCTGTATGAAGGTCTGTGTTGCAGCAGATTTTCAGCTGATCTAATCAGGAAGCTTCAAATACATCTTCTGCACAGGTAGATGCAGCTGGGAAGCTGTATGTAGGTCTGTGTTGCAGCAGACTTTGAGCTGATCTAATCAGGAAGCTCCAAATACATCTTATGCACAGGTAGATGCATCTGGAAAGTTGTATGTAAGTCTGTGTTGCAGCAGACTTTCAGCTGCTCTAATCAGGAAGCTCCAAATACATCTTCTACACAGGTAGATGCAGCTGGGAAGCTGTATGTAGGTCTGTGTTGCAGCAGACTTTCAGCTGCTCTAATCAGGAAGCTCCAAATACATCTTCTACACAGGTAGATGCAGCTGGGAAGCTGTATGTAGGTCTGTGTTGCAGCAGACTTTCAGCTGCTCTAATCAGGAAGCTCCAAATACATCTTCTACACAGGTAGATGCAGCTGGGAAGCTGTATGTAGGTCTGTGTTGCAGCAGACTTTCAGCTGATCTAATCAGGAAGCTCCAAATACATCTTCTACACAGGTAGATGCAGCTGGGAAGCTGTATTAGGTCTGTGTTGCAGCAGACTTCCAGCTGCTTTAATCAGGAATCTCCAAATACATCTTCTACACAGGTATATATGCAGCTAGGAAGCTGTATGTAGGTCTGAATTGCAGCAAACTTTCAGCTGATCTAACCAGGAAGCTCCAAATACATCTTCTTCACAGGAAGATGCAGCTGGGAAGCTGTATGTAGGTCTGTGTTGCAGCAGACTTACAGCTGCTTTAATCTGGAATCTCCAAATACATCTTCTACACAGGTAGATGCAGCTGGGAAGCTGTATGTAGGTCTGTGTTGCAGCAGACTTTCAGCTGATCTAATCCGGAAGCTCCAAATACATCTTCTACACAGGTAGATGCAGCTGGGAAGCTGTATGTAGGTCTGTGTTGCAGCAGACTTTCAGCTGATCTAATCCGGAAGCTCCAAATACATCTTCTTCACAGGAAGATGCAGCTGGGAAGCTGTATGTAGGTCTGTGTTGCAGCAGATCTAATCAGGAAGCTCCAAATACAGCTTCTACACAGGTAGATGCAGCTGGGAAGCTGTATGTAGGTCTGTGTTGCAGCAGAGTTTCAGCTGATCTAATCCGGAAGCTCCAAATACATCTTCTACACAGGTAGATGCAGCTGGGAAGCTGTATGTAGGTCTGTGTTGCAGCAGACTTTCAGCTGATCTTATCAGGAAGCTCAAAATACATTTTCTACACAGGTACATGCAGCTGGGAAGCTGTATACAGGTATGTGATGCAGCCGACTTTCAGCTGATCAAATCAGGAAGCTCCAAATACATCTTCCACACAGGTACATGCAGCTGGGAAGCTGTATTAGGCTTGTGTTGCAGCTGACTTTTAGCTGATCTAATCATGAAGCTCCAAATACATTTTCTACACAGGTACATGCAGCTGGGAAGCTGTATACAGGTATGTGATGCAGCCGACTTTCAGCTGATCAAATCAGGAAGCTCCAAATACATCTTCCACACAGGTACATGCAGCTGGGAAGCTGTATGTAGGTCTGTGTTGCAGCAGACTTTGAGCTGATCTAATCAGGAAGCTCCAAATACATCTTCTACACAGGTAGATGCAGCTGGGAAGCTGTATGTAGGTCTGTGTTGCAGCAGACTTTGAGCTGATCTAATCAGGAAGCTCCAAATACATCTTCTACACAGGTAGATGCAGCTGGGGAGCTGTATGTAGGTCTGTGTTGCAGCAGACTTTGAGCTGATCTAATCAGGAAGCTCCAAATACATCTTCTACACAGGTAGATGCAGCTGGGAAGCTGTATGTAGGTCTGTGTTGCAGCAGACTTTGAGCTGATCTAATCAGGAAGCTCCAAATACATCTTCTACACAGGTAGATGCAGCTGGGAAGCTGTATGTAGGTCTGTGTTGCAGCAGACTTTGAGCTGATCTAATCAGGAAGCTCCAAATACATCTTCTACACAGGTAGATGCAGCTGGGGAGCTTTATGTAGGACTGTGTTGCAGCAGACTTTCAGCTGATCTAATCAGGAAGCTCCAAATACATCTTCTGCACAGTTTGATGCAGCTGGGAAGCTGTCTGTAGGTCTGTGTTGCAGCAGACTTTCAGCTGATCTAATCAGGAAGCTCTAAATACATCTTCTGCACAGGTTGATGCAGCTGGGAAGCTGTATGTAGGTCTGTGTTGCAGCAGACTTTCAGCTGATCTAATCAGGAAGCTCCAAATACATCTTCTGCACAGGTAGATGCAGCTGGGAAGCTGTATGTAGGAGTGTCATGCAACAGATTTTCAGCTGATCTAATCAGGAAGCTCCAAATACATCTTATGCACAGGTAGATGCAGCTGGAAAGTTGTATGTAAGTCTGTGTTGCAGCAGACTTTCAGCTGATCTAATCAGGAAGCTCCAAATACATCTTCTACACAGGTAGATGCAGCTGGGAAGCTGTATGTAGGTCTGTGTTGCAGCAGACTTTCAGCTGATCTAATCAGGAAGCTCCAAATACATCTTCTACACAGGTAGATGCAGCTGGGAAGTTGTATGTAGGTCTGTGTTGCAGCAGACTTTCAGCTGATCTAATCAGGAAGCTCCAAATACATCTTCTACACAGGTAGATGCAGCTGGGAAGTTGTATGTAGGTCTGTGTTGCAGCAGACTTTCAGCTGATCTAATCAGGAAGCTCCAAATACATCTTCTACACAGGTAGATGCAGCTGGGAAGCTGTATATAGGTCTGTGTTGCAGCAGACTTTCAGCTGATCTAATCAGGAAGCTCCAAATACATCTTCTACACAGGTAGATGCAGCTGGGAAGTTGTATGTAGGTCTGTGTTGCAGCAGACTTTCAGCTGATCTAATCAGGAAGCTCCAAATACATCTTCTACACAGGTAGATGCAGGTGGGAAGTTGTATGTAGGTCTGTGTTGCAGCAGACTTTCAGCTGATCTAATCAGGAAGCTCCATATACATCTTCTACACAGGTAGATGCAGCTGGGAAGCTGTATGTAGGTCTGTGTTGCAGCAGACTTTCAGCTGATCTAATCGGGAAGCTCCAAATACATCTTCTACACAGGTAGATTCAGCTGGGAAGCTGTATGTAGGTCTGTATTGCAGCAGACTTTCAGCTGTTCTAATCAGGAAGCTCCAAATACATCTTCTACACAGGTAGATGCAGCTGGGAAGCTGTATGTAGGTCTGTATTGCAGCAGAGTTTCAGCTGTTCTAATCAGGATGCTCCAAATACATCTTCTACACAGGTAGATGCAGCTGGGATGCTGTATGTAGGTCTGTATTGCAGCAGACTTTCAGCTGTTCTAATCAGGATGCTCCAAATACATCTTCTACACAGGTAGATGCAGCTGGGAAGCTGTATGTAGGTCTGTATTGCAGCAGACTTTCAGCTGTTCTAATCAGGAAGCTCCAAATACATCTGCTACACAGGTAGATGTAGCTGGGAAGCTGTTTGTAGGTCTGTATTGCAGCACACTTTCAGCTGTTTTAATCAGGATGCTCCAAATACATCTTCTACACAGGTAGATGCAGCTGGGAAGCTGTATGTAGGTCTGGGTTGCAGCAGACTTTCAGCTGTTCTAATCAGGAAGCTCCAAATACATCTTCTACACAGGTAGATGCAGCTGGGAAGCTGTATGTAGGTCTGTGTTGCAGCAGAGTTTCAGCTGATCTAATCTGGAAGCTCCAAATACATCTTCTACACAGGTAGATGCAGCTGGGAAGCTGTATGTAGGTCTGTGTTGCAGCAGACTTTCAGCTGATCTAATCAGGAAGCTCCAAATACATCTTCTGCACAGGTAGATGCAGCTGGGAAGGGCTTACACCTAATAAGATGAGCATCGCACCCGCTTTGTTTTGTATTAATTTAATGAAATAATTTACCCCAAGCTCCCACTCATCCTCCTCCCCTTGTTCATTTTTTTAAATTTTTTATTAAGGACCCAGACTTTCCAGCATCTCTTGAGTACCGTAGGATGTTTGTAGTTGATAAATGTAGCTCATTTCATATGCACCCAAAAACTGCTTCCTCATGGTTTGAAACTACTTAAGAGAAAGTAGTTCTTGATTATTTATGTATCTGACGGATGATAGTAACTTTTTAATGTATGAAAAAAAAAAAAAATAATGATGTGTTTGAGTTTCATTACTTTTGATATTTGATGTCTCAATCTGCACAAGATTGCTATTTAATGACGCGTAGCAGAGGCTGAAATGTCCATACTTATTAGCATATCGCATTACAACAATGAAAATAGTCCCTGAAGAAAATGTTACCGGCTTTCTACTTGAAAAATTTAACCTGTCGTCCATATTGATATGACAGTTGAATTCAGAAATGTAATATGCTGTAATGGGCCCTACATTATATAGATTCATATTATTTCGTTTAAAAGTAAGTGATAAAATTGAGATCGCCTCTTTCGTCAAACTAATTTTAATCATAGTATATTATTGAGGGCATTTTGCAAGAGAAAAAAACATGCGATCGTAAAGGGTTTTCTCAGCATCTAATTTCAACTAAGATAGGATAAAATCACCATTTGAAATGGTTTATTTTGTAAATAAATTGAAGAATTTTTTTGAAGCAAAAAATACAAAACTACACGGAGGTCGCTCACCAGATGTGAAAAAATTTGAGAAACCCAGTCTAAAAGTCTGCCTTCAAAAGTCAGATCCTAAAAGTAGGCGCTTACGTTACTACAGTCCCGTTTATTTGGGATGTTTGAAGATTTGACTATTAATGTCTACTGTTATGAAATTTATATTTATTTCAAAATACACAGATACCTAATGAAAATATTCTTTATTACAGAATCAAACATTAAAAATACAAACTTATCAATTGTATTAACTTTTTAAAATATGTCCATTAAAAAAAACACTCCTTTACTATACTTTTATGGCAATAATATTTTAATATAGAACAAAAATATATACTTGAAATGGACGATTAATGCACCCTTGGGTCTCAATTTTATACATCGTGATGGATGGAGAGTATCGCAATTGATACCCGGGGGATGTATCCGACAATGCACTAATGAACACAAAACTTTTTTTCAACACAGGATGGGACCAACCCCATCTCATTTCTTTTTTCATGCATTTCTGAGGAAAACACTGAAATGTATATATGGTTTCTATGTGAATTAGCTAAGATTTTCTAACAAGAATTGCTTCATAATTGGTCAATATGAGTATTTCTCCCTGTGGTGAGGATTTTACTATCAGTCCATGGCTCATGATTGATATATAACCACGACTCATTCTCACCTCTCTCACCGCTCTCAAGTGGGAAATTTATCTGTTACATGCTGAGATGGGTGTACTTGAGTTCTGGTTAACCTTCCAGGATCCCAGGAAAAAGAAGTTAACTGATCGTCTTTAAGCCCTAGGCATAGCTATGACTCTAAATAATCAACCAAACAAACAAATGGCATCTCTCAGGACCTTTAGGTTTTTTGATTTTATTTTGAATTACCGACTCAAACCCTCCTCCCTGGAAATTGCCCGAATGACAGTCAAACACATTACAGACTGAGCAAGCCGGAGTCTGGTTTTTCTTAACTAACTTTCTGGTTTATAACCACTAACATTTGTATTTCCAGGTAACAGTAAACTTTGGGCCTAAATTCTTATGTCAACCAGACAGTATACCAGCATACAGACCTGTAAGTAGCAGTCGTTATCTGAGTCTACAATTACTGTTTTGTGAAAACATCTACAACTCTACATCACTTTGGCAAATATGTTAAAGGCTGTATAGTAGCATACAGTTCTAGGGAGTCACCAAACTGCACTGAAATATGTCTATTGACAAGTAATTTGTTGAATGAGGGTACACAGGGGAGGTGAAAATCAATAGTTGTACTGAATATTAAATGGCACCCGAGTCTTCACCAAGTGTGCCTAATTTTCAGTACAACTGTGATTTGTGTGACTATATTTTCTTGTGTGTCTAGCCACAGGAAGAAAACACCTTGAAAAGTTTAGCCTACCAGTAGTGGGAGTTATGGCCCTTGTAACTCCTTGTGTTCTCTTTTGCACCTGCATTTTTAAATTGATTCTCACCAAACTTACACAGTAGTTATTTTACCATAATATCTTGGACAAGTTTTTGAACTGGCCAAATCAGATATTTGATATCGGAGTTATTAATTTTTATATTAAGTGTCTTTCATTTAGTTCTTATTTCCTGAAATAGATGTTGTTTTAGAACAGCATCGATATTATAGAGCATGCTGTCCCTCTGACAGCTCTTGTTTATTTGATCCTCTTCAAACTTACTCAGAAGTTATATAATCGCAAGTTATTAAACTGGCCAAATCAGATAATTAAATTTAGAGTTATAGGCCCTTGAAACATGACAAATTTCAATATTTGACCATTTGTGCACTTTAGCACCTGCATTTTTAATTTGATACTCACCAAACTTACACAGTAATTATATAACCAAAATATCTCGGAAAAGATCTTGAACTGACCAAATCAGATAAAATAATGTCAGAGTTCTGACCCTTGAATGGTAAAAAATTGTATATATTTTATTTTGTATGTGCTCTGGTGCTTTCAATTTTCATTTGATCATAATCAAACTTACACAGTAGTTATATAACCAAAATATCTAAGAAACTAGCTAAATTGGATAATTTTTGTCAGTTATGGCCTTCGAATCATCAAAAATTATGCTATAATATCTTATGTGCACTCACAGTTATCATTTGATCATCATCAACCTTTCACAGTAGTTATATAACCTAAACCATAATATATATAACAAGATGAAGATCAGGCAAATTGTATAAATATTAACTTGAATTGTCAAAAACTTCATTATTTGAAGTTATGTGCATTCCAGCACCTGCAATTTTTTGTTTGATATTCACCAAACTTACACGGTGGCACTAGTTATATATCTATAATAATCTCAAACTGACCAAATTTAAATGTATGTTTTTTAAAATAGTTTCAAGATATTTTATTAAATAATGTTGTTTGCTTGATTTGGTTAATTTCTTTTATGTCTGTTTCAGATGTCAGATACAGCAAAACTTGCAGTGGTAGAAAACACCCTTGGAGATATGTTATTTCACATCGAGAATGAAGGAAAACTGCCAGATTTTCAGACATGAAAATAACTTATTTGTTTTGTATCTGCTGGTTACGTAGTCAGAATTGTTTATATATTTGTCACATGACTATATGTTTATGATGGTCACATGACAGTATGACAATATATTATATATGCATGTCACATGACTAAATGTTTTATACTGGTCATATGACAGTATTTTATATAAATTATGTTGGTCCCCTGACTATGAAATATAGTAACCACACTTAGGACTACCTGCTTTCAAGTTTTGTACCAATAAAAGATGTAAAATTGGATCAATACATACATATATTCTGGTTGCCTGGCCATGTTTTATATATGCTGGTCCCCTGTTCATGTTTTATATATGCTGGTTCCCTGGCCATGTTTTATTTGTGCTGGTCCCCTGACCATGTTTTATATATGCTGGTCCCCTGGTCATGTTTTATATTTGCTGATCCCTCGATCATGTTTTATATATGCTGATTTCCTGGCCATGTTTTATAATATGCTGGTCCCCTGACCATGTTTTATATATGCTGGTCCCCTGGCCATGTTTTGTGTCTTCAGGTAATGCAGCATTGACATATGTCTGACAAGTTATTGTGGTCACATGACAGTATTTAATATATGCTGATCAGATGGACATGTTTTAAATATATTTCTGTTCAATACAAGAGGGCATTCAGCACCAAAATGTTTAAGCTGTAGGCATGAATGCTAAAATGTACATGTATATAAAGCATGTTTTGTATTGCACCACACTGTATGAAATATTTGGTATGTTTGAATTTTGTTGTTGTACTGTGTGGGAATCACATTGCTGTGCTGTGTAGAAATCCTAGTATTGCACTCTGAAGAAATTCCAGTGTTGTTCTATTTGGAACCTTATTGCTGTACTCTGTGGAAATCTTAACATTGTTCTAGTGTTGTAGTATGTAGATATTCAAGTGTTCTACTATGCGGGAATCCTTGAGGTTTATATACTCTGAGAATCCTATAGTAGTACTGCTAGAATTCTAGCATTTTACTCTGTATGGGTATCCTAGTTTTACTATAAGGAATCTTAATGTGGTGCTGTCAGGCTCGTATCCAGGCATAAGCAAGTATGCCAGTGCATACAATTCGTCAGTGAGCAGACGTCAGGTCTTGAATAGTGTAGTTTTTTGTCACACATGAGCGGCATGATAATGTTATGAATTTAAAACGATTTAAAATCATTATTTTTGTTTCCTAACATTGCAATTGTGCAGTATAAAAGTGACAAATGCACAATCGAAGCTAAAATATAATATGAGAACTCTTCATTTGTCTTCAAATTTCCAAAATTTTCTCTCCCCACTACTCCCCCCACCCCCACCACCACCACTATTTTGTTGCTCATATCTTGTGTACAGTTCAAACCCATTTAGGTACTAATGGAAATCTTGTGTGGCATTATGTGGGAATCCTAGTGTTCTACTATGTGGGGGTCCTAGTGTTCTACTATGTGGGAATCCTAGTGTTCTACTATGAGGCAGGTCCTAACGTTGTATGATGTGGGAATCCTAGTGTTCTTCTGTGTTTGATTCCTAGTGCTGTACTATGTGGGGGAGTCCTTGTGTTGTACTATGTGGGGTCCTAGTGTTGTATAATGTGGGAATCCTGGTGCTCTTCTATGTGGGAATCCTAGTGTTCTATGATGTGGGAATCCTAGTGTTCTTCTATGTGGGGGGTTCTAGTGTTGTACTATGTGGGAATCCTAGTATTGTACTGTGGGAATCCTAGTTTGTACTATGTGGGGGTCCTAGTGTTGTACTATGTGGGAATCCTAGTGTTCTTATGTGTGTGTGTGGGGGGGTCATAGTGTTGTACTGTGTGGGAATCCTAGTGTTCAACTATGTGGGGCATCCTAGTGTTGTACTATGTGGGAATCCTAATGTTCTTCTGTGTGAGGGGTCATAGTGTTGTACTATGTGGCAATCCTAGTGTTCTTCTATGTGGGGCGTCCTAGTGTTGTACTATGTGGGAATCCTAGTGTTTGACTATGTGGGGCATCCTAGTGTTGTACTATGTGGGAATCCTAGTGTTCTTTTATGTGGGAGGTCATAGTGTTGTACTTTGTGGGAATCCTAGTGTTATTTGTGTGGGGTCCTAGTGTTGTACTATGTGGGAATCCTAGTGTTCTACTATGTGGGGGTCCTAGTGGTGTACTATGTGGGAACCCTAGTGGTGTACTATGTAGTAATCCTAGTGTTGTATTGTGTTGTACTATGTGGAAACTATTGTGTTGTATAATGTGGGAAGTATTGTGTTGTACTCCATAGGAATTCTAGTGTTGAAGGAGTTGTGATGTACTTTTTTGAACAAATATCTTCTTAGTTTAATAGTAAATGTTGGTAGCAACCGGCCCAGCACACATGTTAACTGATTGTATAATGACTGATGAGTAATTTTACAGTAAACATTAAATACATTAACATTAAATACAAAACTGAGTTCACCTTTAAAGGTATTTGGTTTATAAGATTCTGACTCTGCTATACCTGTACAAGCAAGGCATGTCATTTGTATAATTATATGTTGGCAGTTAGTCACCGTAACCACCACAGTATGAAAATAAAACTTTGTCAATAATGCTAAAATGTTGAGTTGTTTTCTCTTTTATGACACCTAGTAACTGTAAGGGTTGTGCGACATATTGTACATCTCTAAAAAGCCTTTAAGAGATTTTTTTCTTTTGCGTCAACAGGGACAGCAAATGGGATACTGTGAAATCATTAATTTTTGTGGGTATTAAATTTCGTGGTTTCCACTTTAAAGACATATTCATGGGGAATTAAATTCGTTGAAAACCAATTTCAAAAAAAAAATGTAGTTATATATATATATATATATATATACAGGTGTAGAGATGGTACTACTTGGATAAAGTGTCTCCATGTGTTTATACATACAGGTGTAGAGATGGTACTACTTTGATATTAGTGTCTCCATGTGTTTATATATACAGGTGTAGAGATGGTACTACTTTGATATTAGTGTCTCCATGTGTTTATATATACACAGGTGTAGAGATGATATTACTTGTATATTAGTGTCTCCATGTGTTTATATATATACAGGTGTAGAGATGATGCTACTTTTATATTAGTGTCTCCATGTGTTTATATATACAGGTGTAGAGATGGTACTACTTTGATATTAGTGTCTCCATGTGTTTATATATACACAGGTGTAGAGATGATATTACTTGTATATTAGTGTCTCCATGTGTTTATATATACACAGGTGTAGAGATGGTACTACTTGTATATTAGTGTCTCCATGTATTTATATTTATATACAGGTGTAGAGATGGTACTACTTGGATATTAGTGTCTCCATGTATTTATATATATATATATACAGGTGTAGAGATGGTACTACTTGGATAAAGTGTCTCCATGTGTTTATACATACAGGTGTAGAGATGGTACTACTTTGATATTAGTGTCTCCATGTGTTTATATATATACAGGTGTAGAGATGATGCTACTTGTATATTAGTGTCTCCATGTGTTTATATATACAGGTGTAGAGATGGTACTACTTTGATATTAGTGTCTCCATGTGTTTATATATACACAGGTGTAGAGATGATATTACTTGTATATTAGTGTCTCAATGTGTTTATATATACACAGGTGTAGAGATGGTACTACTTGTATATTAGTGTCTCCATGTGTTTATATATACACAGGTGTAGAGATGGTACTACTTGGATATAGTGTCTCCATGTGTTTATATATACAGGTGTAGAGATGATACTACTTGTATATTAGTGTCTCCATATCTTTATGTATACAGGTGTAGAGATGATACTACTTGTATATTAGTGTCTCCATGTGTTTATATATACAGGTATAGAGATGATACTCCCTGTATATTAGTGTCTCCATGTGTTTATATATACAGATGTAGAGATGATACTAGTTGTATATTAGTGTCTCCATTTGGAGATGATACTACTTGTATATTAGTGTCTCCATGTGTTTATATAAACAGGTGTAGAGATGGTACTACTTTGATATTAGTGTCTCCATGTGTTTATATATACAGGTGTAGAGATGGTACTACTTTGATATTAGTGTCTCCATGTGTTTATATATAAGCAGGTGTTGAGATGGTACTACTTTGATATTAGTGTCTCCATGTGTTTATATATATACAGGTGTAAAGATGGTACTACTTTGATATTAGTGTCTCCATGTGTTTATATATACAGGTGTAGAGATTGATGATTTGATGCATGAACAATTAAACTTGATTCCGATATTGCCACATGTCCCTTCATCAATAGTGTAACTTACAACTATGGAATAACAAACATTTGTCACAAACTCATAAGATTTTCCAATGTTTTAATATATAAAGATACAACACAATATAGACATTAAACACATATAATATACAATAATAACAAAATAGTTTCAATGAATATAAAAAAATAAAACCTCAATTACATTCCCCTTGGTAAGGCTTTTCCCTTAGGTAGGACACATTCCCTCTAGCTCATTTGGTGATGTATCTGAACTGTCAATCTTGTACTTTTCATGACTGTGAATCCCCATGCAACCTCAGTCTCTGATGATTTATCATGAACTTTGTTCTATGGTGATGAATCTCCCACCTCTGAATATGTGGGGAAGTAGTGACTTGCAGAGATAAAGTGTCGGTACTGCTTAATCAGCTCACTGATCCCAGGACTGATGATAAAGTATTATATAACTGAAATACTGTTGAAAAAAATTGACAAAATTTCAAATATCTTCTTAGCTGATCAAACCAATACTCAGCATGTGTGAATAAAGTCCTCCAATCCCAGGTCTGATTCTGTATTACTAGGCAATGTGCTCATCACCTTTACTCAAAATAACAAAGGTGACTGCTCTAAGTTTATAACTGGTTATAGTCTTGCTTTTAAATATATCCTACGAAGGACATTTTGTTTGTTATAATCTGACATTTACATATATCCCTGGAAAGATATTGTGTGTGATATAATCTTACATTTAAATATATCCCTGGAAGGACTCTGTGTTTACTCAGTTTTGTTTAGAAACTACTGTTGTACTCAGTTTTGATGAGAAACTACTGTTGTACTCAGTTTTTATCAGAAACTACTGTTGTAATCAGTTTTTATCAGAAACTACTGTTGTACTCAGTTTTGATCAGGAACTACTGTTGTACTTCAGTGTTGATCAGAAACTACTGTTGTACTTCAATTTTGTTCAGAAACTACTGTTGTAGTTGTGATCAGAATCTACTGTTGTACTTCAGTTTTGATCAGAAACTACTGTTGTACTCAGTTTTGATAAAAAACTACTGTTGTACTTCAGTTTTGATCACAAACAACTGTTGTACTCAGTTTTGATCACAAACTAACTACTGTTGTACTTCAATTTGTTCAGAAACTACTGTTGTAGTTTTGATCAGAAACTACTGTTGTACTTCAGTTTTGATTAGAAACTACTGTTGTACTTCAGTTTTGATCAGAAACTACTGTTGTACTTCAGTTTTGATTAGAAACTACTGTTGTACTTCAGTTTTGATCAGAAACTACTGTTGTACTCAATTTTTATTGGAAACTACTGTTGTACTTCAGTTTTGATCAGAAACTACTGTTGTACTTCAGTTTTGACCAGAAACTACTGTTGTACTCAATTTTGATCAGACACTACTGTTGTACCTCAGTTTTGAACAGAAACTACTGTTGTACTTCAGTTTTGACCAGAAACTACTGTTGTACTCAATTTTGATCAGACACTACTGTTGTACCTCAGTTTTGAACAGAAACTACTGTTGTACTTCAGTGTTTATCAGAAACTACTGTTGTACTCAGTTTTGATCAGAAACTACTGTTGTACTTCAGTTTTGATCACAAACTACTGTTGTACTCAGTTTTGTTCAGAAACTACTGTTGTACTTCAGTGTTGATCAGAAACTACTGTTGTACTTCAGATTTGATCAGAAACTACTGTTGTACTCAGTTTTGTTCAGAAACTACTGTTGTACTTCAGTGTTGATCAGAAACTACTGTTGACTTCAGATTTGATCAGAAACTACTGTTGTACTTCAGTTTTGATCAGAAACTACTGTTGTACTTTAGTTTTGATCAGAAACTACTGTTGTACTCAGTTTTGATCAGAAACTACTGTTGTACTTCAGTTTTGATCACAAACTACTGTTGTACTCAGTTTTGATCACAAACTAACTACTGCTGTACTCAGTTTTGATCAGAAACTACTGATGTACTTCTGTTTTGATCAGAAACTACTGTTGTACTTCAGTTTAGATCAGAAACTACTGTTGTACTCAGTTTTGATCAGAAACTACTGTTTTACTTCAGTTTTGATCACAAACTACTGTTGGACTTCAGTTTTGTTCAGCTAACTTCAGTAATTTGATTTAATTTTGTAAGCTTTTATTTGAATGTTAAATATGAAAGACTGAAAATAAATGCAAAATTAAATGCTATCAATTTCATATTTGAACATTTAAAAAAAATATTGAATATCTCGAGTATGAAAGAGCTAAAGAGGCATCACCTATTACTTTCTGTTCAGAATGAATGAATAGAGTTTTACAGCGTACCAACACCTTATTGGTTATTCAGTAAATGATGGAAAGTTTATTTATCACAAAAAGGAAGGTTGATTCCATCAGTTTATTTTATTTATGAGAAATGCGTAAATACACAGGTTTGGCATGTTCTATTCTATTCGTCAATGTTTTAGCATAAATCGATACTGGCCAATGAGTGACTTTATTGCAGGCCGCGATTTAGTATTTGGTCATCAAAATTAAAAGATTTTTACACTACAGAGGCAAAATACAATATTAGTTATTGAACAGAATATCCATGATATATAATGTTTGATATAAATGTGCAATTTTACTGCTAAGATCGAAAAAACATCAGCGATATAGGCGAGGCCTCTTTAATGGTTAATACAAAATAGTCACTTTTCAGCAGTGGTTTAAGAACTCAGAAAGACTGTGTATGATACAATGGTATTTACACTTGCATAAAATACACAAGGACATAACATGGTTCACATAGTTTAAAAATTTGCTAACACTACATAACCAGAATGATCACTGCAAATTGGTGCTATATACGTAGTATTAAAAATAGAAAATACACCAAGTTTGCATTCAACCTTTGTAGCATATCATAAATAATTTCTAGAAAAAATATAATTTAATTATTACATATTAAAATGGATCAAGATATCTCTGAAAATATAGATGTGATGATAATGTGTAAAAAATATCCCTTTGGTTTTGAAAAGACAAGTGGGGAAGTAATGATTGATTAATGTCATCACAGGGGCTAGTGACACTATATATTCTATATCCCTGTAGTATAACATACTATATATAAGGATATAGAATATATATATTGTCACTAGCCCCTGTGAATGCCATAGTCTGTATATATACAGTTATCAAACGTTTGACAGGAACAAACTCCATTTGTACAAGTAAACAAATTGCGTAATTTTACAAATATAAACATACACATGCTGCAACAAACATTTAAATCTCTTTGGAATAGTGCCTAGCATTGCATATTTTTAAACCACAGAAAACTAATACATGAGGTATATTATGAGATTATACAATAACAGGCCCATTATTCATAACAGAACCATGTTTCATGGTAGATTCATACATAAAACTTGTCTGTGACAAAAATATTGATGGCAAAAATAATTTTCTTTGCACAACTTAATGCTACCAACCTGTTCTAGTCAGTTTAGTATATACATGACTGTAGTAAAAGTAAGCTTCACATACATTTACACCAAGCTGCCACGTTTAAAATGTGTGTTTGTTATTCATATGTAACTGACATTAGTACTCATTAGTAATCGTGTTTTTTTAAAAACAGAAAAATGACTGAGACATGTGTCTTGAACAACAATACAATGATTTGGACAGATGTAAATGAATGAACTTCCTTACTGTCCTACCCATTATTCTACTGTATGAAATCACATTAAACATACATAAATATGATCATGGTACAATAATAGAACAAGAACCAAATCCAACATAAGCGACTTTAGCTACTGTATCTATAAATCTTATTTATGGGCCATACTGCAGCTATAAATAAGACTTATAGGCAATACTGCAGCTATAAATCTTATTTATAGGTCATACTGCATCTATAATTCTTATTTATTTATAGGTCATACTGCATCTATAATTCTTATTTATAGGCAATACTGGATCTATAAATCTTATTTATAGGTCATACTGCATATATAAATCTTATATATAGGCCATACTGCATTTATAAATCTTATTTATAGGTCACACTGCATCAAGAAATCTTATTTCTAAGCCATTACACAGAGAATAATAAATTATTGGTGCTTTCTGCGAAATATCATTTTAATTTCATCGAGTGACCACTGAACTGGTATGGGTATCAGTGATCACTGAACTGTTATGGGAATCAGTGACCACTGAACCGGTATGGGCATTAGTGACCACTGAACTGGTATGGACATCAGTGACCACTGAACTTGTATGGACATCAGTGACAAGAGTGTCCATATGAGTGTCAATGAAATTAGACTGATATTTCACTGTAATCATCAGTTTACTATTTTTATTTTGTGTATAAAACAATGGAATAACCATTTATAATTTCACAACTTCTTAACAGTGAAATCATCAATTATAGTTCCCAGAATATATGAAAAAAAATCATAGCACAAAAACATAAATATCACCCTTGTGATCCAATAAACCACTTACTAAGAGTGTTTGCTATACTTGTGGAACGTTAGTGCTACCACAGTGTTTGAATACAATTATATTTTTACACTGCATTGATTATTTTTGGCTTATATGTCTGTCTGTCTGTCTGTACACTAAATCTACACACACAACATATGACTTGACACAACACACAGAAAAATAAAAAGGAGAATTGTGGCATTTAAACCTAAACATTAATGAATTGATCAATTTCTACTTATTCAAATCTATAAATAAACAGTAATTTATAAAAATTCCATCTGAAACTGCCTCTTTGTACTGTTTCTTTATTTGTCTCAAATCTTCAATGCAACATGATGAATAAAGTTTATATTCTTATTTTACTACATGTATTTTTGTATTATATATATACATAATATTTATAACGACATCGGTTTGAACTGTTAGTTTGACCATGTAGTATGGGAGGTAATCTTGTATATTCTCCAGTCTATCTCTGTGTTAATATTTTCCTATCTAACTAATACTTACATACAGCATGTAGCAGTGTATAACATGTGGAAATATTAACATGTGCAAACATGGAATTCTAGTTTAATTATCACAGATTAATCATGACATACATCCGTACGACCTGCCTCATTCACTTTACAGCAAGGCTACAACCTGCCTCGTTCACTTTACATATAAATGTCTCAAAATAAAAATTGAAAATAGATAAAGAGAATCTCATCATTAATATATAAAATCCAAATAGTTTTGTATGTCAAATTCACCAAAACGCGACATAATCAATATTCAAATTGGAGTGCAAAACTTGAAACGAAATCCCCATTCTAACAAGAGGCCAAGCCTGAGGACGCTCTACTGACTCATAGTGACCATAGCACTTTTTGAAATTCTACTATGCAATAGAAACATCGGCCATCTTGAATTTTAGATAGAAAAAATAAATCTTTTGTATAGTCTCCTATGCAATAGAAACATCCATGTGAAGTTTCAGTTTAATTGGCCTAGTGGTTTCAGAATAAATGAAAAAAAAGAGAATTTTCTGTTATCCCAAAGTATCCCTATGTAAAATTCTAAGTCCCCTTACAGGGCCCTTATATATTTTAGCCCCTAAATTCTTATCTGCAATCAAACCCCTACACTTAGGGATAATTTATATATAATATGTACAAATCTGACATACCGGTTCTTAAGAAAACAATTTTACTTATTCCCAATTTGTACCCTTTTTGGGCCCCTCCTGATCCCTTAAGACATAGGAACCCAGTCATTTTTACAAATCTCCTTCACCTAACAATGCCTCTGTGAAGATATAGGCAAGATCATTTCAATTTTAAAAAAAAAAAATATTATAATGACATGTGACCCCTAATAGAACCCTCGGGGCGGGGTCATATTTAACCCTAGGGACACCATTTGAACAAATCTAACAAAACTATAGTTGGTCATCATTACTACATAAACATTTTGAAAATCTGTTGGGCCGTTCATGAGTAGAAGATTTTTTAAGTTTTGGACTATGTTTAGTAACGGTTTTGAATTTCAGATCGAAAAAAAAAATCTTCGGTATAGTCTCCTATGCAATAGAAACACCCATGTGAAGTTTCAGTTTAATTGGCCTAGTGGTTTCAGAGAAAGTGCTGCTAACAGACGACAGACAACGCACCATCGCATAATAACTTCTGGCCTTTGGCCAGTAGAGCTAAAAATAGACAGCACTTTATTATCTTTATATCATTATTCGGACACTTTCTGAGATGAAATAAATTGTATAACGTGTAATCCCGTATAATGGATCAAACTGAAATCTAAGTGTAATCGCGCGACTCATTTAATACGTCACAAATTATGTGGCAATTTTAAACGGGAAATATATTTTAGTCTAACCTAGACAGTAGCCCAAGTTAGAAAATCCCTTTTCAATATAATATTTTGGCATGTTTAAATAGATATCCTTTTGCCAATGCAGGATCAGTAAGTATATATAGGGATGCTTTATTGGAAATAAATGTTTTGAGCCAATTTAAAAAATTTGAAAAATCCTGATATATTCCCTTTAATAGAGAAAGTGAGTTTTTTTCAAACTTTTGTTTCTTTTTAACATGAAAACAAACATAACTTAACACAACTGTACCCCAGATGATACTGTGTGCTACAATAAAAAATTAATGGAAATAACAAAACTCTAGTTCATACTGGCTATTATTCTTCAGCTTCAGTCACATTTTTGGACACATTTCAAATGTTCATGTACAAAACTAATGGACAATTACACAGTGTAGATGCAATAGTATTATTCAAAATGACTGGCAATACCGAGCAGTTTTTTTCTTGTCAACTGCAACCATATTGATGACAATATAAGCAATATATATATATATATTTTTATGAATTTTTGATGAAATATTCCTATTATTGTATTTTCAGACAGTGTTAATACATGAATATACTGGTACTCTTTTATGATAATTCTTCAATGAAATCAACAAAATCTGATTTAACATCATTAACATGTATATAACATAAATACCAAATCTGTATATTTCAAATGTGTAATTATTTGTTTTAATCTTTGGAACAAAACATAACATACAACCAAATACAGTTCCCTTTTTTAGAGTTACAGCTAGGACTATGATCATTGTACTTTAATGGCAAGACTGTTTGGTAGCAAGAAAATGAACTGGTCATATTGAATGCATGCCAATGCTGCTATGGTTACATGCCATGTGTACGGTACATCAAGAGGAAGATTTGATTGGAGAACTTGTTCTGGAACCGAATGTTCCTATAGGGAACTTGCTCTGCATGTCCAGTTCTTCTTGCAATAGAGCACACTTCTGCTGCAAGGATGAAATTTGGGACCTTAAAGATTCTATGGTGTTCTCCAACTCCTGAAAATAAAATCATTTCATGAACATTATTCATATGAACTTTGTTTCATAAAATTTTTGTCGTCTCATCACTATATGAAAACATGTGAAAGTGTCATCTTTGTTCAAACCACAACCAAATTACTAGGTCTACATTTACTTGGTTACACTTAAACAGTAGGAGGTAACCTGGTTAAATACGGTTTGGATGGACAGCTGGTCTTCTCAGAGATGTGCAATAAATGATACTACACTGGCAGATATACTAAAGTGTGTATAAAGTATACAGACATACTTCAACATCAAATATATATTCTTCTTCAGTTATTTAAACAGCCAATTTAAATGAAATTATAGACAATAAAATTACCTGTCTGATTGACAATAAGATTACATGTCTGATAGACAATAAGATTACCTGTCTGATAGACCCTGGCATTAATCCCCGCATCTTCTCCTCATACAACATCTTTAGGTGGGTGATCTAAAAATAGTATAAACAGATGTGATCTAAATATAGTATAAACACATGTGATCTAAATATAATATTAACACGTGATCTAAATACAATACAATATAATTATAAATATAGTAAAAACACATGTGATCTAAATACAATACAATAAAATCATACACATGTGATCTAAATATAATATACATATATACAATATAATATATACTTGTGTGATCTTAATACAATATAATATATACCGATGTGATCAAAATATCATACAGCAGGTACACATGTGATCTAAGTATAATATAAGCACATGTGATATAAGTATAATATAAGCCCCAGGGTGACTAATATTGTTATACCTCCAGAGTGACTTGTATTGTTATGCCTCCAGAGTGACTTGTATTGTTATCCCTCCAGAGTGACTTGTTTTGTTATGCCCCCAGAGTGACTTGTATTGTTATGCCTCCAGAGTGACTTATATTGTTATGCCCCCAGAGTGCCTTGTATTGTTATGCCCCCAGAGTGACTTGTATTGTTATGCCTCCAGAGTGACTTATATTGTTATGCCCCCAGAGTGACTTATATTGTTATGCCCCCAGAGTGACTTGTATTGTTATGCCCCCAGAGTGACTTGTATTGTTATGCCCCCAGAGTGACTTGTATTGTTATGCCTCCAGAGTGACTTGTATTGTTATGCCTCCAGAGTGACTTGTATTGTTATGCCTCCAGAGTGACTCGTATTGTCATGCCTCCAGTGTGATTTATGTTGTTATGCCTCCAGAGTGACTTATGTTGTTATGCCCCCAGAGTGACTTGTATTGTTATGCCTCCAGAGTGACTTGTATTGTTATGCCTCCAGAGTAACTTGTATTGTTATGCCCCCAGAGTGACTTATATTGTTATGCCCCCAGAGTGACTTATATTGTTATGCCTCCAGAGTGACTTGTATTGTTATGCCTCCAGAGTGACTTGTATTGTTATGCCTCCAGAGTGACTTATATTGTTTTGCCCCCAGAGTGACTTGTATTGTTATGCCCCCAGAGTGACTTGTATCGTTATGCCTCCAGATTGACTTATATTGTTATGCCCCCAGAGTGACTTGTATTGTTATGCCCCCAGAGTGACTTATATTGTTATGCCTCCAGAGAGACTTGTATTGTTATGCCCCCAAAGTGACTTGTATTGTTATGGCTTCAGAGTGTCTGATAATGTTATATTTTCAGAGTTACTTATATTTAGTAAACTTTTAAGCCTAAAATTACAACTAAATGATCTGAACAGTAACTTGATTCTATTGGAAATAGATTAACAGAAGGGAAAATATTTTTCTGAAAAAAAAAAAATAGTAAAGACAAGCTTGCTTTAAAGAATTATTTCCCCTCTAGTGAAACTTTTTTAATTCTGGATGTTATTCTCAAAATGGGTCAACTAAATTCGATTGAATCTTCAAATGTTTTCAAGTGCTTTTTTTATTGTTGATATTTCTTCTATATTTCTATATTTGCAATAATCCAATACAATAATCCAATACAATGTCTTGCACACAGTTAAATTCCCTGCATAATATGTTTGTATTGGTATCAACTTGGTGTAATTTATCAATCAAGTTTTCAACAAATGTCTATGGGTCATTATTTTGGCCATACAGTGTGATTAGAGGAAATCTATTATTATTTACAGTTATGTCTGCACTTATGTAGTTACCCTCAATATCCACTATATTTCAATGTAATTTGTAATCTACATTTTAAAAAAAAACACCAAAAAAACTTGAATTCAAAGATGTTCACTTCCTCCATTAAGTATGAATAAAACTTTACAATGTACTTGTACAATGTGCATCTTGAAGACAAATACCGGTACCACAATTTTTTATTTCACATTATAAAAAACATCAATACATTTTTCCGAAGAGCCCAGATCTAACAGTTTACCAGTCATTACCACACAAAGAAGTACAGTATATTTGCACACACACAATAAAAGAAACTAAATGGTTGCGAGTAGAAATATATTTGTATTTAATCTAAAAAAATCTACCTTAAAACTCTTGGTTCCAAAATTTCATTTTGGATGTTTTTTCACCTTCGTTCTGTCATGTAAATTTTATTTCAGTTCTGTCCGTAATCATTTTGTAACACACAAAGACATAAATGAGCATTTTAACATGAGGTTACTAACTTTCTCACTCACCTTCTCTTCCTGGTCAGCCTCCTGTTGGTCTAGTTGTCTCTCCAGCTGCCTCACCTTACTGTACTTTGACTCCAACTCTCTCTGTACTGTCTGCAATGTAGTCGGCCATTGTTTTTTTTAATTTTTATATTAAACAAACCATCAACGGAAAAAATCATTTCTTTAGCAGTCTCTGATTATAGGATTAAATTCATTTTTCTTGAATCTTGTACAAATTCAAAAAAGTCCAATCCTGATGATATCTATAATTTTTTTCGTTTCAGTCAAATTATGTTAATTAAATTTAAACTATTCACTGCAAAGGAAATGTGTAGGAATACATAGCAGCTGATAACAAATTATATTAAATTTAAAAAAAAATGATCATGAAGTCCCAATTCTAAAAATAAGTCTCACACCAATATACGGTATTGTTGTTACTGTAATTGTTTCTTTTATCAGCTGATCTCTAGTTGTTGTTTTTGTGTGTAAAGTGAGGAAATATTTTGAGGTGAAAAAATAAGCACCTGCCTTTTAACTCCATATTTGGACAAATAAAAATAGATAATTCAAGAAAGTACCTACAGAGTGTAGTTTGCATTGTAGACACAAGGTCAAAGAAGCTGACCTCATTGTATAGGTTTTGTCTACACGGTTATTTTAATGTGCTGATATTTACAATGGTTATATAAAGCTACACTCATGATGGAGAATCCAAATTTTGAAAGTTTCAAACTTGCAAGGTTTGTGTATTTACATTGTCTAACAATCGTCTGCTTCCAAACTTTAACTGCATATCTTATTTCATTTTTTAAATGTCAAATAAATTGTAATGTGGGAAAAACCAGGATTGTTCAACGGTAAAAGATCTTGTATCATTCCATCTCAAAAATGAGCATGTGTGACTTACTTCATTGTGTTTCAAAACAACTTGTGTTCTGATTGTGGTCCCTGTTAAAATTGCTATAAATTAACTAAAAGAAATAGCTAACAACTATTTTTTTTGTCATACATATATTTTATAATTAAAATGTGTGGAACCATGGTGGATGTCATTTTTATTTGTAAAATATTAAACCGACCATGGTGGATGTCATTTTCATTTGTAAAATATTAAACTGACCATGGTGGATGCTATTTTCATTTGTAAAATATTAAACCGACCATGGTGGATGCCATTTTCATTTGTAAAATATTAAACCGACCATGGTGGATGCCATTTTCATTTGTAAAATATTAAACAAACCATGGTGGATGCCATTTTCATTTGTAAAATATTAAACAAACCATGGTGGATGTCATTTTCATTTGTAAAATATTAAACAAACCATGGTGGATGCCATTTTCATTTGTAAAATATTAAACAAACCATGGTGGATGTCATTTATATTTGTAAAATATTAAACAAACCATGATGGATGCCATTTTCATTTGTAAAATATTAAACAAACCATGGTGGATGCCATTTTCATTTGTAAAATATTAAACAAACCATGGTGGATGTCATTTATATTTGTAAAATATTAAACCGACCATCAAATGTTGATGCTCCTTAGTTTACACAAGAAACGTAAAAAAAATAGTCTGGCTCCACAGGTTTTATTGAAAAATAAAAGTCTTTATAAAAAGGCCATTGACGAATGAAAATACTTTAAATACATATATGAAAGTGAAGTTGGAATTATTCTATATTACATGAAGTTGTTTGTTAGCGTCTCACAAGAATCTAAATAAAACAACTATACCTCTGCAGGTGTGGCAAAAGTTTCCATTAATATTTACAAAATTCAAATTTGGTATCAGCATTTGGTACTAAATTGTTACAGGTATTTGGTATCAGCATTTGGTACCAGCATTTGCTACTAAATTGGTACAGGTATTTGGTATCAGCATTTGGTAGTAAATTGGTACAGGTATTTGGTATCAGTATTTAGAAACAGTACACACTGATCAAGTGATGTCTATACTAACAGATAGGTTTGAGCTGTAATGTTTCTTTACAGATTTCTTCTCCTCATCATGTTTGGCTGCAAAGTCACCGAGCTTCTTGTCCGACTCTTCTCTTTGTCTGTACAAAAATATATAACATCAAATTTAATCTTTGAATCATAATTGCATTAAGATTTACTTATAATTATTGCTTGGTTATTAGTTTCCTGCTTTGTGTCGATAGACATTTTCCTTGGATAAATAATTTTAACCATTGACCACTAAAAAGGTAGATAGTTGTATAACAAGCTCTGACCCTAAAATATTGTGCAGAGTTGCTTATATCTCCACTGCAAAGCGCATGTATTATCAGATTCAGTAATGCCCATAGTTGCATAACTTGCATATAACCTTATCATGCACGCACCTGCAAAGTCATGACAGAAGCTGCCATTTTGGTGGAAATAAACAAGGTAAAAACTGTATCAAAGTGTACCAAAGCGTCAATACCTTGTTAACTGTCACCGATTAATGGTTTGTGTTTAATATCAGCATGTCAAAAAGTGTTTGTTATCGTGGTGGACTTTCAGGACCTGAGAAAGATTGTTATCTTGCAAATTTAAACTTGCTTGACAGTGTTTTGACGGGCCGGGATCCTCTACTTTCATTCATGAAAACTGCATATAGAGGCATAGTACCACCATTGGAAACAGGAAATGCTTCCGTGAGGTAAAGTTTTGAACATTTTGTAAGCATTGTCATGTTTGATTGTGAATTTATGGGGCAAAAAAGGATGCTTGCATATTGTGGTGTCTTTTGGAATCGGAAGTCTACTTTCTCTTTGTCAACAGTGTGCACACTGCACAGAAAAAGTGCTTGGATGACCCTGATCCCTACTTTTCTCACCATATTTTGGTAGAGCAGGAGTTTACAAATAATAAAATGTAAGTTTCATTTCTTTCTTTAGGTCTCTCTATGAATGCCAAGCAAGCAAGCTTTTTCATTTGCTATAGAATAAAGAACAAAAGTCAGTGGTTGACTTTCACCTAGATCTACAGTTTATTGAATATGTACTACATTTTATCTAAAAATATCAACCAATCAAGAAACAGATCTATCTATAATGTATCATATATTCTGTCAGAAATGATGACACGAAATGAAAGAAGAAAGAATATTGATGATGTTTTTGGAGAATATTTTCCATGACAGCTTTTTTCTGTAGAGATGCATACGTTAGTGACGATGATTTTGTTTTTTAAATTCTGCAAAGGATGAATTATTTTTCAAGGTAGACATGCCGACTCTTTATATGACATTCATGCAATGCCATTCAATCCATGACTTGCTTTTCATTTTCCCAATTAATTAATTTGCTCAAGCAGAGAGCCTTCCCTCAGGCGTTCAGGCCTATGATATTGAAGGAGGAACACCTCAGAATGATGTTGTTGTTGTATGGTGTTTAGCATCGCTTTCAACAATTTTTCAGTCATATCGTGACGGTGTCTACTTGAGACAGTATTCTAAGTGCTGTCATGCCGCAGACACATGGTATGATACCCCACCCAGTCACATTATACTGACACCGGGTGATCAGGCCTAGAACTCTCCTCTAAATGCGTCAAGCGAGGAAGCTTCTAGTATCATTTTTAAAGTCTTTGGTATGACCCGGCCGGGGATTGAACCCACAACCTTACGCATGCGAGGCGGACGCTCTACCACTAGACCAAGCCGCGGTCTACCTCAGAATGAATCTGAGCAAAATCACCATCCTTTCACAAGTAAATGACAAACTTTTTCTCATAAATGTGTTTTCATCTATAACAAGGGAGCTGGGTGTAAGGCCATTATAAATTAATTGCTAGATTACCATCAAAATTTTCTTAAAATCAGAGAGGGTAGGAGGAGTTTAATGTTTTGTTTTTTTTATTTTTAAATATATTTTTTTTTTTAATATTTTTTTTTTTTATGAAAATAAAAGGTTCGGGCCGGTTTGAAAATTAGAAGGTGGGCAGGAATGATAATCTAGCAATGAATCTATTATGGCCTAACTTATATGTGAAGCTAGAGTATGGCTATAACTAATTTTCAACCTTATCTCTATAAATGTGGGGATACATACTTCTTAAGATCATCTCTCAGTTGATTCACAGTTGCTTGTAACTCACTTATGTTCTGAAAAAAGAGTTAAAATTAAAATTAGAATATTCTATTAAATTGTGTTATAAATTTCAAGTAACAATAAAATCATTTTATACCACTCCCAGAGTGAGAATACAAAAGAAAATTGTATTAAACTGAATTTTGTATACATATATACCTGAAATCAGTGTGGTACACACATATACAAAATGATTTATGAACATGAGCTGAATGGTTGAAACCAAAATGCATATCTCTAAATTAATTCATGTGAACGTACAACATTTTAGCTGGCTCTTCAAGTTGATATATACACACATCATGATAATCTTCTCCCATGTTGTGAAAAAAATGTTTCAGACTTTATTCTACATTAACTATGATACAAGTAATTACAAACCACATGAAGTCTTCTATTTTAACACCAAAACTAAGAATATGTTGGTAAAGTGTCTTTCTCAGGAACACTACACATAGCTGAAGTGGGTGATCAAACCCTGACCCTCCAGTAAAGGGTCCTAACCACTAGATAACCGCTCCTCAATGCCACTACACATAGCTGTAGTGGGTGATTGAACCATGATCCTCCAATGATGGGTCTCTACCACTAGATAACCGCTCCTCAATGCCACTACACATAGCTGTAGTGGGTGATTGAACCATGATCCTCCAATGATGGGTCCTAACCACTAGATAACCGCTCCTCAAGGCCACAACACATAGCTGTAGTGGGTGATTGAACCATGATCCTCCAATGATGGGTCTCTACCACTAGATAACCCACTCCTCAAGGCCACTACACATAGCTGTAGTGGGTGATTGAACCATGATCCTCCAATGATGGGTCTCTACCACTAGATAACCCACTCCTCAAGGCCACTACACATAGCTGTAGTGGGTGATTGAACCATGATCCTCCAATGATGGGTCTCTACCACTAGATAACCTACTCCTCAATGCCACTACACATAGCTGTAGTGGGTGATTGAATCCTGACCCTTTAATAATTGGTCCCTACCACTAGATAACCTACTCCTCAAAGACACTACACATAGCTGTAGTGGGTGATTGAATCCTGACCCTCCAATAATTGGTCCCTACCACTACATAACCTACTCCTCAAGGACACTACACATAGCTGTAGTGGGTGATTTAAACCCCGACCCTCCAATAATGGATCCCTTCCACAAGTTAACCTGCTCCTCAAGGACACTACACATAGCTGTAGTGGGTGATTGAACCTCAACCCTCCAATAATGGATCCCTTCCACAAGATAACCTGCTCCTTAAGGCCACTACACACAGCTGTAGTGGGTGATTGAATCCTCAGCCTCCAATAATTAGTCCCTACCACCAGATAACCTGCTCCTCAAGGATACTACATATAGCTGTTGTAGGTGATTGAATCCTGACTCTCCAATAATTGGTCCCTACCACTAGATGACCTGCTCCTCAAAATATTTTCCGTGAAATAATTAGAATGGTTTATAAACTTACATCGGTAGATTTCTGGGCTCTGTCTGAGTATTCTCTCTCTATCTGCTTCAATCTCTCATTGGTCTGCAAAATCAAAATAGACAACTTCATGTATGTGATAACTGTTTGTTTTCAATTTTTGAAATACTTATGCAAGTGAATTTTACAAATTATAACTAACATGTCACTAGTAAAATGCTCTCATATTTAATGATAACAATGTGGTGCAAGCTGGTCGGGTTGAAATGTTTAGATTTTCCAATATGGCATCCCCTGATGACCAGGAAAGTTCAAGTTTTGCTCATAATCATACTGTGAGCTGTACTAACCTTTCTAAGTACATGCTCCATCTCTGTATTGCAAGCTGCAAGCTGTACTTACCTTGTCCAGTACATTCTCCATTTCTCTATTGCAAGCTGTACTTTCCTTGCCCAGTACATTCTCTATTTCGCTATTGCAAGCTGTACTTTCCTTGCCCAGTACATTCTCTATTTCGCTATTGCAAGCTGTACTTATCTTTCTCAGTATATGCTCCATTTCTCTATTGCAAGCTGTACTTACCTTGTCCAGTACATTCTCCATTTCTCTATTGCAAGCTGTACTTTCCTTGCCCAGTACATTCTCTATTTCGCTATTGCAAGCTGTACTTATCTTGCCCAGTACATTCTCTATTTCTCTATTGCAAGCTGTACATACCTTGCCCAGTATATGCCCCATTTCTCTTTTGCAAGCTTTACTTACCTTACCCAGTACATGCTCCATTTCTCTATTCCAAGCTGTACTAACCTTGACCAGTACATCCTCCATTTCTCTATTGCAAGCTGTACTTACCTTGTCCAGTACATGCTCCATTTCTCTATTGCAAGCTGTACTTACCTTACCCAGTACATGCTCCATTTCTCTATTGCAAGCTGTACTTACCTTGACCAGTACATGCTCCATTTCTCTATTGCAAGCTGTACTTACCTTACCCAGTACATGCTCCATTTCTCTATTGCAAGCTGTACTTACCTTACCCAGTACATGCTCCATTTCTCTATTGCAAGCTGTACTTACCTTGCTCAGTACATGCTCCATTTCTCTATTGCAAGCTGTACTTACCTTGCTCAGTACATGCTCCATTTCTCTATTGCAAGCTGTACTTACCTTGACCAGTACATGCTCCATTTCTCTATTGCAAGCTGTACTTACCTTGACCAGTACATGCTCCATTTCTCTATTACAAGCTGTACTTTTCTTACCCAGTACATGCTCCATTTCTCTATTACAAGCTGTACTTTTCTTACCCAGTACATGCTCCATTTCTCTATTGCAAGCTGTACTTACCTTGCTCAGTACATTCTCCATTTCGCTATTGCAAGCTTTACTTACCTTGACCAGTACATGCTCCATTTCTCTATTGCAAGCTGTACTTACCTTGCCCAGTACATTCTCCATTTCTCTATTGCAAGCTGTACTTACCTTACCCAGTACATGCTCCATTTTCTATTGCAAGCTGTACTTACCTTGCTCAGTACATTCTCCATTTCTCTATTGCAGGCTGTACTTACCTTGCTCAGTACATTCTCCATTTCTCTATTGCAAGCTGTACTTACCTTGCTCAGTACATTCTCCATTTCTCTATTGCAAGCTGTACTTACCTTGCCCAGTACATGCTCCATCTCCGTACTGTGCGTCTTCTGTAACTCCAGTCGTTGCTGCTCCATCTCTGACCGTAACTTACTCATCTGTAACATTGGCAAAATACATGCACACTTTACACATATAACACAATAAACAGTTGAATGTCATGTCCAGTAACATTTACATTTAGAATGAAGCGCAACTGTTTTGAGGTAATCTTGAACTGTTCAGATCGCACTGATCTATATATCAGTGAAATAGATTCCTCTAAAACCCAGATGGATGTTGGAAACTATAAAATATGCACATGTATCAAAGATCAAAATGAAAAATCACTTTAACAAGCTTTTGAAACAACGTGAGCGTGATGTAGGTTCTCCCCCTTGTATATGGGGGTCGTCTCAAAAGTATAAGTGAAGCAACCCGTATTATACTATGTTGTTTGTTCATTTCTTTCTTTCTATCTATTGACCACAGGTTGTTTGGTTTATTATAAAATACATTTCATCTGTCTTTCAAATATTTTGCTTCATATGATTTTATGGTTGTAACTACATTATATGGGAGACTACTGTTGCAACTAACATAGCAACTATGATCATGCATTTGATAGGTCATCAACATGTTGGTTTATATAAATGATATCAAAAAGGCATACAATAAAAACAAGAGGGCCAAGATGACCCTATATCGCTCACCTGACTAACCTTGAGTCACCCAACTTAAGTAGATTATAATTTATAATACTAGTACACTGAAAATTCCAGAAAAACGAGATGGGCGAGTAGTTAGAATTTTTATTTGCTTTGAAGATGTAACAGATGCGTAGAAGAGTTCAAACTTGGTAGAGGTTCACCCATGGTAAATGTCAGTGAAATTACATCGAAATCAGGTCATTAGATTCTGACAAGAAGGCTTTTGAAGTTTTCACTATAGCTGCCTATATAGTAAACTAGCACCTCACTGTGGCGGTCATGTTTTTTAACAAATCACAACAGCTTGAACAAATTTGGTAAAGGGTCACCCAAGGAACATTTCTGCGAAATTGTTTTAAAATCGATCTGGTGGTTTCTGACAAGAAGATTTTTTTTAAGTTTTTACTATAGCTTATATAGTAAACTAACCTTACCCACTGGCCGCCATTTTTTTTTTGACGAATCACTACGGTTTGAACAAACTTGGTGAAGGATCCTCCAAGGAACATTTCTGTGAAATTATTTTAAAATCGAGCCAGTAGTTTCTGACAAGAAGATTTTTTAAGATTTTACTTATGAAACTTGCCCCACCCCCTGGCGGCCATGTTTTTTTACGAATCAAGATGGCTTGAACAAATTTGGTAGAGGGTCACCCAAGGAACATTTCTGTGAAATTATTTTAAAATAGAGCCAGTAGTTTTTGACAAGAAGATTTTTTAAGTTTATACTAATGACACTTCCCCGCCCCCTGGCGGCCATGTTTTTGGATGAATCAAGATGGCTTGAACAAACTTGGTAGAGGGTCGCCCAAGGAACATTTCTGTAAAATTATTTTAAAATCGAGTCAGTAGTTTCTGACAAAAAGATTTTTTAAGTTTTTATTAATTAATCTTGCCCCACCCACTGGCGGCCATGTTTTTTGACGAATCAAGATGGCTTGAACAAACTTGGTAGAGGATCACCAAAGGAACATTTCTGTGAAATTATTTTAAATCAAGCCAGTAGTTTCCAACAAGAATATTTTTTAAGTTTTTACTAATTAAACTTGCCCTGCCCCCTGACGGCCATGTTTTTTGACGAATCAAGATGGCTTTAACAAAACTTGGTAGAGGGTCACCCAAGGAACATTTCTGTGAAGTTATATCAAAAGTGGCCCAAGAGTTTCAGAGGAGAAGTTGTTAGAAGCTAAAAGTTAACGACAGACGATGGACAAAGGACGACAGATGACGGACACCAGGCAATCACAAAAGCTCACCTGTGAGCCTTTGGCTCAGATGAGCTAGAAAAGAAAGAAAACTGTATACAATTATGTCATCACCAACTAAAAATATATTTGAATTTAAAAATACTTTCATTTTTATAACAATTTTTTGTTCTATCTGTCTTCCGATCTGTCTTCATGAGCTCATTGGTAAATCCGTATATCATATTCTGTCAAGAAAACTGTGAACAAGCGAGCCTTTCCTCAGGCCGTTCAGGTCTTTGATATTTTTTACTATTCAAGCTTAAATCTAGACTAGTATATACATGAAGCTCTGAATAATCAAACATTTCAGGTTAAATACATTTGTACTTAAAAGATGGGAAACCAACATGATTGTATTACTTCTCAAACCCTTACACTTTGAATAGTAAAAAATGGACTTATTAATAGCCATGGAATGATTAGATGTTTCAAACATTTTTATATGCTTTTTACACAAGGGTTAAACATGTGAGTCTGTCTGTGATGCATGTAACTGCAATAACAAAGTACCTGAGAATGTCAGTTGCTGTTTTCAAGATTTTCTTTGAGAATAAATCGTTAAAATCATCTGATCAGAACCAAGCAACAACACGCACAACTATACTTCATACTGATACTTACTACAAAGTTTTAACAAAATCCGTTGAGTGGTAAAGGAGATAAAGCTTGAACTAATTTTCTATTCTGAAACATTGAAATGGGCTTAACTCTTTAAAAAGTCACTGGACCAGACTCCCTCAATGACATTCACAACTAAACATGATACTGACAATTCCTACAAAGTTTCATCATCTCTAATCAGCAGTTACAAAGATGAAGCCCAGACAAGATTCAACAAACAACCAGTAGGACAGGACAATACAATGTCTCTCACACTGCCCTTCCCCAACAACCAGTAGGACAGGACAAAAACAATGTCTCTCACACTGCCCTTCCCCAACAACAAGTAGGACAGGACAATACAATGTCTCTCACACTGCCCTTCCCCAACAACCAGTAGGACAGGACAAAAACAATGTCTCTCACACTGCCCTTCCCAAACAACCAGTAGGACAGGACAATACAATGTCTCTCACACTGCCCTTCCCCAACAACCAGTAGGACAGGACAAAAACAATGTCTCTCACACTGCCCTTCCCCAACAACCAGTAGGACAGGACAATACAATGTCTCTCACACTGCCCTTCCCCAACAACCAGTAGGACAGGACAAAAACAATGTCTCTCACACTGCCCTCCCCCAACAACCAGTAGGACAGGACAAAAACAATGTCTCTCCCACTGCCCTCCCCCAAACAACCAGTAGGACAGGACAAAAACAATGTCTCTCCCACCGCCTCCCCCCAACAACCAGTAGGACAGGACAAAAACAATGTCTCTCCCACCACCCTCCCCCAAACAACAAGTAGGACAGGACAAAAACAATGTCTCTCCCACCGCCCTCCCCCCAACAACCAGTAGGACAGGACAAAAACAATGTCTCTCCCACCACCCTCCCCCAAACAACAAGTAGGACAGGACAAAAACAATGTCTCTCCCACCGCCTCCCCCAAACAACCAGGAGGACAGAACAAAAACAATGTCTCTCCCATCGCTCTCCCCCCCTCCCCCTAACAACCAGTAAGACAGGACAAAAACAATGTCTTTTCCACCTCCCTGCCCCCAACAACCAGTAGGACAGGACAAAAACAATGTCTCTCCCACCACCCTCCCCCAACAACCAATAGGACAGGACAAAAACAATGTCTCTCCCACCACCCTCCCCAACAACCAGTAGGACAGGACAAAAACAATGTCTCTCCCACCACCCTCCCCAACAACCAGTAGGACAGGACAAAAACAATGTCTCTCCCACCACCCTCCCCAACAACCATAGGACAGGACAAAAACAATGTCTCTCCCACCACCCTCCCCAACAACCAGTAGGACAGGACAAAAACAATGTCTCTCCCACCACCCTCCCCAACAACCAGTAGGACAGGACAAAAACAATGTCTCTCCCACCATCCTTCCCAACAACCAGTAGGACAGGACAAAAACAATGTCTCTCCCACCATCCTCCCCAACAACCAGTAGGACAGGACAAAAACAATGTCTCTCCCACCACCCTCCCCAACAACCAATAGGACAGGACAAAAACAATGTCTCTCCCACTGCCCTCCCCAACAACCAGTAGGACAGGATTAAAACAATATCTCACCCACCGCCCATCCCCTCTAACAACCAGTAGGACATGACAAAAACAATGTCTCTCCCACCATCCTCCCCAACAACCAGTAGGACAGGACAAAAACAATGTCTCTCCCACCACCCTCCCCAACAACCAATAGGACAGGACAACAATGTCTCTCCCACTGCCCTCCCCAACAACCAGTAGGACAGGACAAAAACAATGTCTCTCCCACCATCCCCTCAATACACAACAAACCATGACACAACATTCTGGAAAGCAGATATGGTTTAACAACCATATAAGCAACACTTTGCTTATTTAGGAAAGC
Source organism: Panopea generosa (assembly GCA_029582155.1). NCBI lineage: Eukaryota > Metazoa > Mollusca > Bivalvia > Adapedonta > Hiatellidae > Panopea > Panopea generosa. The sequence goes on from CM055895.1 coordinate 24,922,457, forward strand.
ACATACTGACTAAAATCATATCGGAAACAACATTACTAATTAGACTACTTTCAGTAATGTTAGTGGCAATTTTCAATATTACATTTTCCAATGTTTACTGACTTATCATCCTCATGGAAGTAAAATACTGTGAAATCATTAATTTCGTGGGGTACTAATTTTCATTGATTTTGTGGGGAGCCTAGACAACGAAATCAAATACCCACAAACTTAGTTTACACTTCATGTATTTGTAATGCTGTCAATATAAATTATCTCTGTTTTCATATGCCTACGTACATCGCATTGTGGTAAATAATCCATATTTTATTTATATATATATTCTTTTGTCAGATTGCATCAATATTTGCACTGATGATTTTGTAAATAGTGTAAGAATTTTTTAATACTCATATCATCTTTAAATCTCTGTCGATCTGCTAATAGATGTGTGTGTGTGTAGTGAGATGTGTTATTATTTACCCTACTGCATGGGTATTTCAATAAAATGTGAGAGGTGCTAAAAATAGACCGTCACCTTGTGATCGAGTTGAAACACTTTACTTGACATATTTTTACGCTAAGATTAGGCCTATGGTTAACATTGTAAAAAAAGTGTAAAATTCTATTTTTTTTATTTTATTGTTTCTTTTTATGATCAAATATATGGAGATACATTTTAATTGAATAAAACAAACACATCTCTTAAAAGACGTAGCACATTGATTTACTGTTCATTATCACAATCACGTGATGTTTGCATAACAATAAGTTTATATCGTACTTGTATATTAGGATACGAATTGGCATGTGTCAACTCTTAACTGGCACAGCAGACATGAACTCTGATGCACGACGTGTGTATTACAGTCGAGGTTAATAACTGGAACGCACTATGCGATGTTGATTTTAGCTGTAAATTTATTTTATTTTTTTTTTAAATTGGTTTTCAATGAATTTAAGTCCCCATGAATATGTCTTTGAAGTGGAAACCATGAAATTTAATATCCACCAAAATAAATGATTTCACAGTATAACAGTTAAAGAAGAATGATAAAAAACAAATTTACTGAGCACCATAGTGAACATACCTCAGTCTCTTGCTCTCTCTGCATCTTTTGTTTTTCTTCTTCCCTAAGTAGACCTAATTCAACAAGTTGCTGTTTACGTAACTGGTTTGCCTGTACAACCTCTTCACGTAACTCCTGTTCTCTGTGCTCCAAAGCAGCAATCTTCTGTTTGTAGAGAAAAGGAAAGTGTTAACAGGTGACTACCATAAGGTAGCATAAAAATGCTGACCATAACAGCCCTAAACTGAGCACTTGTGGTAGATCATATTTGTGGTAGATCATAATTAACACAAGAACATAACAGATATTCACCTAAATTAACTTTTCCATTATACATGCAATTTAATAGTATGTTTATCCTCCAATAATGGTCAGGCGGTGCTGTATCAAGCCACTGGCACATGTTTCATGTCTATGCAGTCAAACCTGTCTTAAGCAGCCAGTCATGGGAAGGAGCAAAAGTGGCCTTTTAAGAAAGGTTGTTGCTTAATACAGATTAATTTGCTCTGAAAGCACAGGCATGGGAAATAGTGAATGTGGCTGCTTAAGACAAGTGGCTGCTTAATAGAGGTGACCACTTAAACAGGTCTGACTGTATATCTATGTGTGTGTTAATCATTGTGAGGATACAAAGATTTGCACATAAACCTTTAAATGAGTTACCTTGCAATCTTTCTCCTGGCGCACATGCATTCTGCGTTCCAGATCTGTGACCTCTTGTCTGTGGAGGCTCTTGAGATTCTCAGATTCCTTTTCTTGTTCTCCATGGATAAACTCCTTCTGCAGGTGGAAGTCTTTCAATAAATTGGCCTTCTCCTGCTCATGTGACATTTTCAACTCTACCGTCTGGAAAACAGGCATCAATACAGGTAATATTATATATATATCAACTGCCTGCTCAGGAAATATAGCCAGCACAGTCTGGTGGTGATCTGTGAAATATTTAAAAATTTTCCATGTAAATTGACAAATCCCATATGTATCCAAATTGACTATAAGGTTATTATAAATTAATTGCTAGATTATCATCCAAATTTTTCTTAAAAATGGGGAGGGTGGGAGTATTTTATTTTTTGTTTTTATTTTTAAAATTTATGATGTTTTTTTTTTTAAAAAAAAAATAATTTAAAAATAAAAAATAAAAAGGGCCAGGCGGCATGAAAATTAGGGGGCAGCAGGGATAATAATCTAGCAATTAATTTATCATCGCCTAAATACAATTGATGTAAAATTTCTTGTGCACCACAGTTACTGAAATATCGCATAGACGGTTTATATACATGTATACACAATGTTCTCCCATTATAGCAGGAAAAATGTTTCAGTATGATTTTTCTTTGACTCGTTTACCATTTCTAACCAAATTTTGTCAGTTAAGAGCATAAAGGTGCCATCTGCAATTTCATTCAAAAATAAATGTTTGTGTTTCCATCTTCAATATTATTCTGGATAATGGTTCCATGTGTCAGATAGAACCTTTATGCACAAAAATCTCTGAGATAAATCAATGCATAAAGGTTCCATGTGTACAAAATAAAAGTCAGATATCAGGTAACTAATAAGAATAATAATAATAATAATAATAATAATAATAATAATAATAATAATAATAATAATAATAATAATAATAATAATACTTTATTTAATGAGGATAACACAGTAAGTTACACTAATCTTCCCTGTGGCCCTCAACAATCATACAATGAACATGAAACTTAACAATGTAATTAAACATTAAAATATAAAAAAAAGCATTCATATAATGTTTACCAATGCAATGACAAAAACATTTCTATTGAATACTTACAATCTAACAGTCTATTTCCAACTAACAATTAAGTTTCAGAAGATAATTTTTTAGATTATTTTTGAAGCTGTATAGACCTGGCGATGTTTGAATTTCGGTAGGCAGATTGTTCCATAAAAGTGACCCAGAATAATGAAATGAATATTTATAAAGCTCTGTCTTTGATTTCTTAAAATATAAATTTCCATTTACAACATTTCTTATACTGTATGGGTTATTATCTCCCATGTATACAAGTCTATTTGATAAATATTCAGGTGTCTGGGAATTTAAGCATTTATAGATAAGTAATAGTTTATGATATTAAATCCTTATATTTACTGGCATCCTGTTAAGTTCTTTAAATAAAGGCTCTGAGGCTGAAAGAGGATCTGCATTGAGGATAATTCTTGCTGCTCCTTTCTGTAATTTTAGTATTCGATCAAGCCCATCTTTCAGTGCAATTACCCCAAACAGTGCAACAGTAATCAATTAATGGTAGTATACATCCACTGTAACTAATTACATTACATGTTAATCTTAATATCCTTATCTAATAATGCAATTGGTTTACTTAGAGAAAGTTCTGCTGCTGCTCATTTTGTGAGAGGTTTTATACTTAGAAATACACAAACTACGTACGCAGTGTTAGTGTGAATGGTGAAAAATAAAAGATAATAAAGTAAGTGGTTTTCTGTTATGTGACTTCATTATTTAATTAATTTGAATTAGTAAATTTGTAAACCTTGTATTATATTTTTTATGTAATCATTTTGAATTCCTATCATATTATCAAATATAAATTTAATAACTATGTGAAAGGTTATTACATACACCCTGTAAATTTAAATGAATCTTTTAGGCAGGCAACACAGAAGATGAACATTTCTCGGCTTGGATCACATGAAACAATGACAGCTGCTGATGCTATGCTTAATGAATGTTCCACAGCATGGACACGAAACAGTAAATAAGACTACTGCATGTGAAAATACATGTCAAATATATGTCAATGGAAGACAACTTAAAAACAAGAAAATTACACGAAGTTCAAGAGAAAAACATTAATTTAAAAGGAGATTTGATGAAATTGAAGAAGACATGTCATCCAACTCTTCAGAATATATTCCTCTCTAACAATTGAAACAGGATTTAATAATGAAAAGATGAAATGAGAAAGCTGCACAAAGTAGTGGGTAAAGTAGTATTGATGACACAGACAATGACAAGGATTGCATACCATCAACAGCTGACATGTCTGATGAGAGTAGATTAGCGATAAATAATCTGACAAATGAAGGAAATTGTGCTGCTACACATACAAGACATAATAAAATCATTCTGCTAAATGACTGCTTAATGTGCAGGCAGAAAAACCTTAGAAATACTGCATGGATAAGAAGAGGAAATCCTTTTTAAAAAATGACACTTTGTAGCAAAAAGCAGAACTAAGATAGCAAATAAGGAATATTACCAAAACAACAGCACACACATCAAGAATGAGAACAATTGTAGAAATAAGTACATGTAATGCAGTAAAAGACAAGATAACATTAGGAAATAAAGAGAAAAATATCCACTTCAACACCTGGACAATGAACTGGCTGGTAATGATTTGACACAGTTGAAATTCTCCTAGGATCGTGACTGTTTGTTTAACTGTTCTGTGCCAACTTGATCATGTTTTGGAATAATAACTCAGACAGTAAATTTTAGCCCATTTAATAGAACACGTCAAAGATGATTACATTTCCTTCACAAGCTATCAAGAAGAAGAAGGCAGTTTAGAATATTACTATGAAGTAGAACAAATTGGGTGACAATGGAAAATGAAAAGCGCTTGCATGTCTTCTACTGGCAGTAGCAAATATATTTCAGAAATCAATTAAAGTGTTTTCGAGTTAAGCATCAAATCCAATTTACGATACCAGTCGAGGCATATGTTCGGTGATGGTGGCTACATTCATAATATAATGCCTTGGAAATTCCAGGAAAACAGTATTATGATGGTGTTCAACTGAAGAATAGAATATGAAACTAGCAAAATACCAAGAGAAAATATTACAAAAAGTTAACCACATGTATGTGAAATGCGAGATAAACATGAATGGAATAAATAAAAATGAGATAACTGTCTCCATACAAAGATGCAAAGTACCAGACTCCAGAGAAATCAATGCCTTTGCTTTTGGAAAGAAATGTTAGGAAAATGAATAAAGCTGCTGGGCACATTACTGCTGAGTACACATTACAATTACGAAACACTGTGCAGGGTAAATCATTAACAGAGGTAGACTGCCCTTGGTGTTAATGGGAATTTCTAGTGACAGAATTATAATAAATAGTTTTATTAATATTCAATGTTTAAAATCAATTCTTCTCACTATAACTGATATAAATGGTACTGGAACATGCAGTGTGCAAAAATAAATACAATGATAATGCAAGAGTATGTATCAGATTAATCAGATGGCTCTTTTATACAGTACTTTTCACACAGAAATTATGAATGCATTCAGTTCCATCTGATTTTGTCCATATTTGGGTAGCAGCAAGATGAAATAAATCGTGAAAAAAAAAAGTCAGACATATTCATTATCATCATACAGTTTAACAATCCAATTTTCATTATCATCTTTATAAACATTGATTTTTTTTAATAAACTTTAAAAGCCATTTGCTCAAATTAATGAAAAAAGCAGATGGCACCTTTGTGCTCTCAACTGACGATTTGTTAAAAATCACATAACACATGATGATCTTAGAGTAAAATCTAATCTAAATGCTTTAGTGAAGTCGTTTTTTTCAACTGTGTCCATGTGTTTGTGTGTCCGGAATATATTCTTATTTAGCAATGAGCTGGACCCTATTAGATCAGTCGGTAATGTGTCTGACTATCAATCCAGAGGTCGTGAGTTCGATTCCTCATCTGGCTACAGTCTCCGTGGTGACTGATATATGACATTGCATCTCATTATCATTCGTCTGTCACCGCTGCTTCAAGCAGGAAAGTTATCAGTTACTTGTGGAGATGGTGTGTACTGGTTAAACTTCCAAGATCCCAGGAAACAGTGGTTAGGTTAACTGATTTTCTGCTAGCCCTTGATGGCATAAAATGACACTAAATATTCAATCAATCAGTCAATTATTTAGCAATGCTTATAAATTATAATACTCCTATAAATGGACTTACCTCGCGTTCATGGCGAGATTTCTCATCTTCTGTTTGTTTGTTGAACTCTTTAGCCTGTTTCTCTCGCACCTGTTTAGATTTATTTAGGTCTGCTTCAACACGGGACATCTGCTGCTTCATGTCGTCAAACATACGCGTCTGATTCTTGTCCACCTGGTCCTTAAATGCAGCTAAAGCCTTCTCCGACTCCTCCGCCTGGTGACGATTCTTGTCAGACAGTCTCTTAATCTCATCTTCTCTATCCCTGATTTGTCATGTATGATATAGTGTTAGGAAGCTGATATCAAGCAAGTTATGGAAGTCTTGCTAAGCACAACATGCCCCTTGTTGGATCATAATGCATTGCAATATTAAATGATCCCCCACCCCATCTCTAAAATAGTCTGACTAAAATTTGAGTTTTGATCTTACTAGATGCCTATATGAAATATGGATACGAATTTTACCAAACAAGAGGTCAAAGATGGGCCTAAGTCACTCATCTCATTTTACATGTCACTTCCTTTTAATTTTTGTATGGACTAAGCATATGAAAAACTTATTATAGTTATAGATGAGAAAAATGGGAATAATCTTTTTTCTTACAGCATTTCCATGTAAAGTGAAAGTCACCCTACTTGGCTCCAATGGACCTTTGCCCCTAATTTCAAGCAGACTCCTTTCATACTAGCAGTTGAAAAAAACTTATATAGAAATAAAAAAAATTATGATGATAATTTTATTTATCAGTTGCCAGCGGTTTCCCATATGGACGACTGCCTCCAGAAGAGTATTAGTAATCTTAGATTTTTGCAGGAACATGCAGAGATACAGAAGACCCTTTTGTAGCCTCCCTGGTTCTTTTACATGCCTGGTATTAAGCACCGATACATGGGACCTCGTTTTTTTTGTTAAATCTCATCTGAAAGACTTAATTAGTATATTTAGTTGAAGGAGCAAGGGATCAAACCTACCGTCCCTGGGATGCAGTCAAAGGTGTTAACCACTGGACCGCTAATACACACTCAAATATAGCAGTATCAAAAAATTCTGATCTTATGTACAGGTAGACATTTACTTTGAAATGGGGGAAGTGCAATATGATTATTCACCAGCTTTGGTCAGATGAACTAAAGACAGCATGAACAGTGACCATGAGCATCAGTATTGATATTTGTTGTATCACCAGAAATAAACAAGTCACATTATTCCTTATTGCCTTTTACTATTATACAAAGTTTTATGAATCAAATCTGAAGTTTTTTGTTCTTTTGGAGAATTTCTAATTTTTTATAACTTTTTTACTATTTCCATTGCACTAGGTAAAACAAATAATGGATATTAAATTAAAGCAAGTAACTTATAAGTGATTGACCATTTCAGAAATACAGTCGAAACTCGTTATCTCAATATCGCTCAGGTTGATATTTCGGTAATGTCGATATTTTTTGCCAGTCCCAACTTTTCCTCCTTCTTTTCTTATATAAAGAAATACCTTTTATCTTGATAATGTCTGTGTCGATACTCCGGATATCATATCCCAGCTTTTAGTCCCCGATTTATCATTTTATACCTTTAATTGAATGTTTGTCTCGATATATTTATTGTTGACATAAAATTGTTTGTTTTTCCACGCCGTGTGAAAATCTATGCATGCCATTTATCACAGTTTGTTTAAGACCCAACACTAATTACCAGGTCAACAACAAAGGTGTTAGTTTAAATGCCTGACAGAACGTTGCAAACATTGTGTCATCGCATGGGGTGATTGCATGTACATGTTGTTTAAATATCATTAAATTCAATCAATCAGCCTCAACTTATATCTCACATTGCCGAGAAATTCATAGAAGGACCCGATATTAGCATTTATCACAACAGTGTAATTCTACTGCACAGACCATAATATGAAAGCGAAAGTACAATCGACATACTGACAATTATCACGTGATGAAAAATAAATATTGATTTTGAGAGGAAATCTATGTCGATATTTGGACATCTCGAGTTTTTTTGGTTGTCCCTCCAATATCGAAATAGGAGTGATGTGATGCATATCTTAAAGATAATATATACATGTATATATATATGTTAAATGTAAATTTACTTGACCATCGTAGTAATCAATTTAAAATGACAAATGAAGTCAGTGTGGTAACATATTGAATCAAAATTCATAATCCATAAAGCAATCACAACTAATCAAGTGGGTAGGTAATGCAGCGGATCAGTGTTGGTCACTCACACTTGGTGTCATGGGTTCAATCCAAGACTCGACCTGATCCCTTCTCAAAAACAAACTAAGTACTGTTTTACCAAGGAAACAGTCTCCTGGGCAATTCATATAAGCTCTTAGCCTATTTCGAAACCAAGTTAAAATAAATAAGTATAAACTTATCAATTACCTTACAATCTGTTCCAAACTTTTTATTTTTTTCTGCAGGTCTTGATCCAACTGATCAATTTCCTTTCTGGTTGACTGATAACTAAAATGCAGTAACAATCATAAGGATTAAATACAATAGGTATGGCCACAATCATGATTTTCCTGGCGACACTTTGTTTCTCTTCAGTGATCCATAAACAGTTTCATTAAAAAAATATGTTGAGGCAAAATGGAAAAAAAATGTGTTTAATATACATTCATATCTTTGCTCATATCCAGTGACCATTCTAATACTGAAGGAAGACAGAACTGACCAAGTACAAACAATTTAATTGGAAATTTAATATAAAAATTATCATCAGTGGAACAGTTGATTTGCATATTAGAATTACTGATCAGTAAATATAGCTTTAAAACACAATTTTACTTGAAGATAATAATAATATTTGGAGAATAATATCTATGTATGGTTATACATTCACAGGTGTAATTATTGATTCAATACATGGAAATGACTACAATTTCAACATTGCTCAGTGTTCCTTTAATACAGGCATGTGTTGTCAATTCATGAAATCTAGATTGTAAGCATCCATTTAGTACTTATAGCAAAGTACTTATTTAATGACTATGTGTAAATAACCTAATTAATATTTCATTTCCCGTTGTATAATTCACCTGTTTTTCGTGCAATGTTTCCATATGAAACTTGTCCTGTTTGTGAACTTGCTCCAGTTCCCGTATCTGCCTCTGTCGTTGTTCCTCTGATTCCTTCAAGTTACGCTTCAGTGTGTCTATATGACTCTCCAACTCTGACACAGTCTCTGCTGCCTGTAACATCACATATCAGGTTACATGTCATCATTACATGTCTCACACTCAGTGCTATTTTAATGATATTCATTGGAGATTACCGTGAATATATCTTAATCAAATTTAGTAGTAAACACTTTCCAAAATTCTTGATAGGTAGTGTATTTTCAAAATAACTTAATTATACAACAACAATGGTTACTTATCTTATAAAATATATACAGATAATGTATAACTTATTTTGATAAAAAACAAGAGGACCTGAATCGCTCTACTGGCAACAGATGCTTTATGTAAAATATCTTAGGTCTTGGCCTTAAACTTTCAGAGAAAATGTTTTTGTTTTTTTTAACATTTTACTTAAAATGTGCTTATAAGCCCTGTGATGGGGGAATTTGTGGTCGAATCATGCTGGTTCAAGAACTCATCCAAAAGCTTTGCTCAGATGAGCTAAAAATAAGAATAGTTGTTTTGTAAACATTGAAAATTTGCTTAAAGAATAAATGAGATACCAGCCAAATTTCAGTTTCAGGTAAAAAGTATTCATTTTAATCTATCCCTGTATAGAAATGTAAAAGCATAAACATTCTTTGAAAGTTCATGCTGATATCCCAAATATAATCAGTTGTGTTGGTAGATTGGGTCACCTTCATGCACCATTCTGAGGTGACCTGCAACAACCTGCATTCTATACATGCATAAATGAAGCACAAGCAACTCACTGGGGTACACAGTACTAAAACTAAAACATGCGCGATGAAACAACTGTATGCGTAATGTATCATATAGTTGTGAAGTACAAGACTCAGAACCATTTATACTGGTCCTGAGTTCATGTTCCCTACAGGATCAAGTGTTGTGTCTTTGAGCAAGGCACTTGAAATGTATATACTTAGTACTGGATCTTGTTAGGAAGATACCAAGTGAGCTTACCAATATATCTCTCTTTATAATTAGTATTGGGTCTGGCTAGGAAGATGACAAGTGAGCTTACCAATATATCTCTCTCTATACTTAGTATTGGGTCTGGCTAGGAAGATGAAAAGTGAGCTTACCAATATATCTCTCTATACTTAGTATTGGGTCTGGCTAGGAAGATGACAAGTGAGCTTACCAATATATCTCTCTCTATACTTAGTATTTGGTCTGGCTAGGAAGATGACAAGTGAGCTTACCAATATATCTCTCTCTATACTTAGTATTGGGTCTGGCTAGGAAGATGAAAAGTGAGCTTACCAATATATCTCTCTATACTTAGTATTGGGTCTGGCTAGGAAGATGACAAGTGAGCTTACCAATATATCTCTCTATACTTAGTATCTGGTCTGGCGAGGAAGATGACAAGTGGGCTTACCAATATATCTCTCTATACTTTGTATTGGGTCTGGCTAGGAAGATGGCAAGTGAGCTTACCAATATTTCTCTCTATACTTAGTATTGGGTCTGGCTAGGAAGATGACAAGTGAGCTTACCAATATATCTCTCTATAGTTAGTATTGGGTCTGGCTAGGAAGATGACAAGTGAGCTTACCAATATTTCTCTCTATACTTAGTTTTGGGTCTGGCTAGGAAGATGTCAAGTGAATTATTGTAGTTGAAAATACAATGGCAAGTGAGCTTACCAATATTTCTCTCTATACTTAGTATTGGGTCTGGCTAGGAAGATGACAAGTGAGCTTACCAATATATCTCTCTATAGTTAGTATTGGGTCTGGCTAGGAAGATGACAAGTGAGCTTACCAATATTTCTCTCTATACTTAGTATTGGGTCTGGCTAGTAAGATGACGAGGGTGATTTTATGTCTATTTATTAATTAATCGGACCCCGGCCATGATATTTCTTCTGTGATACAAGTAATCCTTTTTGAATATATATTCCAGCCTGAGTTAGTGGTCTGTTCTATTAAGCAGACACAATGTCCATTTAACTGTAGCTGTAGTAAGCAGCAGATTGTCCTAAGAGATCAGAAGCTCCATTTTGTGGTTTCTGACAACATGCTTGAGGTCATCTTGCAATTTTATAGCTGACACAAATAAAATCTATCCTATGTTATTATTTTTAAATTATTTTCAACTACAATGATTTAACTTATTTCTCCAAAAAATACATAAAATACAAATAATTTGAATTCTTAAAGTATCAATTAAACATCACCAAAGTTCAAGAAGAAAGGCACTTATTTTCTATTTCTATAGTCCCTATTTTTTCCATATGTGAAAAAATGATTTCTTCTCCTTTTTTTTATTTTTTTCATTTTATTTTTTTTACCCTACCCAAACATTTTTTTATTACCTGCAAATCAACAAATAAATAAATAAAAAATTAAATATTCAATCTGCTGACAATTACTTCTACAATGAGTGTATATGGATGTTGACTGGTTCCCTGTCACCTGTCTATTCTCGATTCTCGATACAGTAATCTAACTACATACACAGACATTGGTTACCTGTCACCTGTCTATTCTGGATACTGTTATCTAACTACATGCACAGACATTCACCAGACATCTTCTGACTGACACGTGACAAATCAGAGAAACATTATGAGGGAAGAAAACAACAATGGTAACATTTCCTTGTAAACTATTAGTCTATCAGGGGGTGAACTCATATGACTTTTTTTTATATAGTACACATTTGATTTTCTAAATATACATCCTGCTTATAAGATTTTCCTTACTACCATTCTTGGTATTCCAATGGATCTTAACCAATATATCCCTGGACAATCAGTACTAGGGAGGGCTGATCGTCAGTCTCAGCTATTCACTATTTTCCCCAAACACTCGATCAACACTTAAGTTTTGGGAAAAATATCCAATATATTTTGAGGCATAAATAGCACTAATTTGATAAAGTGAGATACACTCTGTCTCAAATGCTCTCATTTCAATGAAATATGTTGTTGACAAAAGTGATGTTAAGGAAGCATTTAGTCGTAATGTGGGTAAAGAAATGTAAAAAAGGTCTAGATAGTATTTGTTTTATGTGAGTAATACTGGTGTAATATAGAAAAATCATTAAAATCTACAGTACAAGTAATTTTCTCAACCTGAAACCCACTCACCAAAAATGCCAGCTGGAATAATTTTAACTGGAATTTTCAAAATACAACTCACATTTTGTGAGTTGCAAATGCTGGTTTACTACAATGACATGTGTCCCCTAAATAGAGTGCTCAGAACAGCGTTATTTTAAACTCCAGGGACACTTGTAGGTGGTTCATGAGATGAAGACTTTTTAAGTTTTTTTTTCTATTTTCAGTAATGGGGGCCATCTTATTTTTAGATAAAAAAAAAGTATCGTATGCAATAGAAATATCTGTGTGAAGTTTGAGTTTTGTTGGTCAAGTGGTTTCAGAGATTGTGCTGCTAACATGGACAGATGACAGATGATAGACAAAGTGCCATTACACAAGCCCTTCTGGCCGAAGTAGAGTTAAAAAAAATGAGCTGTGTTCAATACAAAAAAGTCATGTTGGTTACCCACCCTGCATATTATTACTAAAAGTCGTATCTAGATAATTAATCAGCAACAGTTTTAATTGGTTACTAGTATCTAAAGGGCAAGAATTTGCCAACACCAGAGGAAATAAGTCAAATAAATATTTCTTAAAGCATTATTTCTGAATTAATGATTTAATAATTATAAGCAAATTAAGCTTACTACTTAGTATTGAATACCATACATTGTATTCTATTTTGATTAAAATGGCAAATAAATATGTGGAATATGTGGTCTTGCGGTAGAGTATCATACCCAGGACCAGAGGGTCATGGGCTTGATACTCCACCACTTTGAGCGAGTGAGCCATATGTACTCTCCTGAGCAAGACACCTCATATATGTTTGGTATCAGATTCAGCCCAGGAAGACTTCAAGCCTGGTTGTTTAATTTGTAAAAACTTATTTCAGAATCAATGTAAACTTTATACATGAAAGTTCAAACTTTCGTAAATAGATACTATACAGCAAACAGTTAACTTGACTTACAATTGGGATGTGGCTTTGATCTCCTGCCATAGCTAAGAATGGTGTCCTTGAGAAAGACACTCAGCACATGCTAAGTACTGGTTCAACCAAGATGGATTTCCAGATTGATTAATTTGTAAGAATTTATTTTGCAATGAATGTAAAACAAATACATCTAAGTTAAAAAAAAAACCATTGTAACAATTCAAGAAATAAAACAATTGTTTGCAAGTTTGCATAATATAATGCATATCATGAATGATTTGCTAGATAGAAATATAAAGAAAAGATAGTCAAAACAAATGCACGCTCAATCGTAATAGAATTAATAATTTGACAAGAAAAATTCTCATAAAAAAAAAAATGGAAAGAGTGACCATGAAACTTTGTATATGGATAGTATTTTTCCTCTCAACATGAAGTTTTAAACATTTACAATGTTTAGTAATAGTACATAATTATCATGATTCATGGTTGTTTAGTTTCATGCACATAATTCTCATGAGATATTCTTCTACGAAAGGGCTGTCCAAAATCATCCATGAATTGTATTTTCAGAGGTAATGTTGAATTTATCATGACAGTTTTTGGTTCAAATAAATTGCTTCAAATGCTTACTATGTAATATTAAATTATCAGCTTTTTCACTCATTACATCACAATAAGAAGCCCAAGAAGCCGTAACATTTTTTTTAAAAATTAACATTTCACCTTTTTGTGGGAAGGGGAGCAGTCATGGCCTCTTGTGGAAAATACTTCCCACTCTCCCCATGCACTTACAGGGCCACGTCTCAGCCATTTCATTTGTCCAAACTTCAACCCCCTAGGGGACCCAACAATACTTCAGATCCCCACTAATCCCAGTCCATTGCTTTGTAGAAACCTCAATCCCCTAGGGGACCTGACAATGCTTCAGATTTCAGTCCCCCCCCCCCCCGCTAATCCCAGTCCATTGCTTTGTAGAAACCTCAATCCCCTAGGGGACCAGACATTGCTTCAGATCCCCCTCCCCCGCTAATCCCAGTCCATTGCTTTGTAGACACTTTAATCCCCTAGGGGACCAGACAATGCTTCAGATCCCCCATGCATCCCAGAAAGTTCAATCTGGTGTTGGCATGAGGATTATTTATATCATACATAAACACATCTGACTGATCAGCTTTTGAGAAAAAGATTTGGGACAGGGGGCCTTCCTGGTCCCTTATGGAAATTCAATCCTCCTTACTGAAGCAAATCTAACCTATTTGATCTCAAACTCAAAACATATTATCACACAAAATGGATGAGAAAACTGTCCATTTTGTCACTAAGTTTTCCTTTGAAAAACACATTTTGAGTAACATTAGCCATCTTGAATATTAGATAAACAAGAGGCCCAAGAGGGCCTGAGGACGCTCTACTGACTTACAGTAGCCATAGCACTTTTTGAAATTCTACTATGCAATAGAAACATCGAGGCGGGGTCATTTTTAACTTTAGGGACACCATTTGAACAAATCTAACAAAACTATAGTTGGTCATCATTACCACATAAACATTTTGAAAATCTGTTGGACCGTTCATGAGAAGAAGATTTTTTAAGTTTTGGACTATTTTTAGTAACGGTGACCATCTTGAATTTTAGATAAAAAAAAATCTTTTGTATAGTCTCCTATGCAATAGAAACATCCATGTGAAGTTTCAGTTTAATTGGCCTAGTGCTTTGAGAATAAATGGAAAAAAAAGAAGAGAATTTTCTGTTTTCCCACATTATCCCTATGCAAAATTCTAAGTCCCCTTACAGGGCCCCTATATATTTTAGCCCCTAAATTCTTATCTGAAATCAAACCCCTACACTTAGGGATAATTTATATCAAATATGTAAAAATCTGACATACCGGTTCTTAACAAAACGATTTTACAAATTCCCAATTTTTACCCTTTTAGGGCCCCTCCTGACCCCTTAAGACGTAGGAACCCAGTCATTTTTACAAATCTTAACCTCCTTCACCTAACAATGCTTTAGTGAAGATATAGGCAAAATAATTTCCATTTAAAAAAAAAATATAAATATATATATTATATTGACATGTGTCCCCTAATTGAACTCTCGGGGCAGGGTCATATTTAACCCCAGGGACACCATTTGAACAAATCTAACAATACTATAGTTGGTCATCATTACTACATAAACATTTTGAAAATCTGTTGGGCCGTTCATGAGAAGAAGATTTTTTAAGTTTTGGATTATTTTTAGTAATGGCGGCCATCTTGAATTTCAGATCGAAAAATAAAATCTTCTGTATAGTCTCCTACACAATAGAAACATCCATGTGAAATTTCAGTTTAATTGGCCTAGTGGTTTTAAAACAAATGAAAGAAAAAGAGAATTTTCTGTTTTCCCATAGTATCCTTATGTAAAATTCTAAGTCCCCTTACAGGGCCCCTATACATTTTAGCCACTAATTTTTATCTGCAATCAATCCCTACACATAGGGATAATTTATGCAAAATATGAACAAATCTGACATACCGGTTGTTAAGAAAACAAATTTAGTAATTCCCAATTTTTACCCTTTCGGGCCCCTCCTAACCCCTTAAGACAGTGGAACCCAGTCATTTTTATCAGTCTGAACCTCCTTCACCAAACAATGTTTCTGTGAAGATATAGGCAAAATCATTTCCATTTTAAAAAAAAAAAAAAAAAAAAATTATAATGACATGTGTGACCTAATTGAACCCTCGGAGCGGGGTCATATTTAACCCTAGGGACACCATTTGAACAAATCTAACAAAACTATAGTTGGTCATCATTACTACATAAACATTTTGAAAATCTGTTGGGCCGTTCATGAGAAGAAGTTTTTTTAAGTTTTAGACTATTTTTAGTAATGGCGGCCATCTTGAATTTCAGATCGAAAAAAAAAATCTTCTGTATAGTCCTCCTATGCAATAGAAACACACATGTGAAGTTTCAGCTTAATAGGCCTAGTGGTTTCAGAGAAAGTGCTGCTAACAGACGACAGACGACAGACGTCAGACGACAGACGACAGATGACAGATGACGGGCGACAGACAATGCGCCATCGCATAAGCACTTCTGGCCTTTGGCCAGTAGAGCTAAAAACATCATATTTATATTTTTGCATACACTGAGAAACAGCAATGTGAAGTTTTGAGAATTAAACTGGCCTGGTCGTTTCACAAATAATGCTGCTAAGGCCATTATAAATTAATTGCTAGATTATCATCCAAATTTTTCTTAAAAACGGGAAGGGTGGGAGGCTTTTATTTTTTAATTTCGTTTTGAAATTTTTTTAATGTTTTTTTTTTATTTATTTATTTATTTTTTTATGAAAATAAAAAGAGTCGGGGCGGCATGAAAATTAGGGGCCGGGCAGGGATGATAATCTAGCAATTAATCTATTATGGCCTAATAGACAATGACAAAAGACAAGCAATGGACAATGCATCTTTGGGCAGTAGAGCTAATATTATACAAATGTACAATGTGCTGGGCACTAGTGTCACAGGGACCATTGGTTCAAATCTGGAAATGGACAAAAAAATTACCTAATTCTTGTCTAACTATAGAGTAATTCAAGTTATCTCCTACAAAGATGAATAGGGCAATGAAAGCTCTCAACTATTCATTGAATGGTTGAGTCAAAAACATGCTTTAGAACAACAATTGGTGCAATAATAATATAAAAATCCAACACATTCATATGTGTGCATGAAAGTAGTAATAGTAGTAGAAATAGTAGTAGAAACAGTAGCAGTGATAGAAGTGGATAAGAATAGACTCAATAACTCCAGTTACCACATACAACACTTAATGATGAGTGAAAACTGCTCTTATACCCAGGTTTGCTGAACAATGTCAGTTAGTGTAGTGACAAATGACAACTTTCATTCAATTGTTCTAATTTAAAATGAACAATTTGTTACATTTTTTTTTATTATTCTTGTCACCAAACTCTTAATTGAGTTGCATGTCTCTTAGTTTCAATTAAACCAAGAGACATACAACTCATTTAAGAGTTTTGTAGAAAGAATTATTCAGATCATTTTATTTCAAGGAAAATTCTAATCATAAATTTAAAAAAAAATTCGAAAGTTTTGAAGAAAAATGAAAACAAAATTATAGTAATTTTAGGTAACGGAAATTCAGGAATCATATAACAAGATATACTTGTGGAACACTTTTATTCTACTAGTCAGAAGTTAAACTGTATGAAATGATTTGATCTTACCAGTATTAATTAATGTGTCTTTCAAACAGAATTTATATAGTATTTACTTGATTCCACTTATATCTAATTAAATATTTTAGGTATATCCTGGTTTCAATTGCTATTTGACATTTTTCAGTTCATTGACATGAGGAGAGCAGTTTCCATTCAGATTATCAAGGATTTGGTACACACATGAAATAGAATTTAATTTCATTTTGAAAGTGTAGCTATGTAGCTATAATAATTATGATAGATGGAAGATTTTGTTGGTATATATTAGCAGAATGAAGGAATCCTCTCCAGTATTATTCACAACCACATGCATTAACTCCCTCCTTAAACTGACAAATACAATAAACTCCCTATTACCACCCCAATCCCCCCTATCTTTATATTAAAGAATAGCATTGCTAACCATCAGGGGAGTTTAATAAGGATATTATGGTATGCATTGTCCACATTCTTTTTAAAATATTGAATAGATTTAATATAAATTTTGATATACAAACACATTGCTTATTTAGACAAACTACATGCGTAGCATTTTTTATATAAGTATTTTTGTTAACAATTTCTTCAGTCATGTACCAAGTCCTGATGGACAACGTAGAACGACGTAGAATACCATACCTGGTAACAACATCCCTGTACATTACATAGATACAAAAACATGATTGTACATACACGTGTTACACAAAATGACATATGTGGTGAGTATAGATTGGTTACATCAAGGGTAAACACAGTTTATATTCGTGCTGCATATGTGTAAGAATCACCAGTAACTGTTGCAAACATATATAATCATATAAAACTTATATGCACTTAAAATTAACCCAGGCTTCAGTTTCACTATCTATTTAAATTTAAGTACATAAAGGAGGAAATGCAGACATTATTTAATCATCAATTCTTGCCAAGATACTAGCAGTGAGATATAATCAAGGCCATGGAGATGGAACAATGTTTCTCTGCCCAGAGGCAGGATTCAGGATTTTTAGCCAGGTGATGTGTCTAAGCGCAGATTTTGTAAATCTCTGAGGAATTGGGGGTTTGAGTATATATTTTTCCACATTTTCACTGAATATGTATTATTTTTTAATGTATAGAGACTCTCAGGAAGGTCTGGACTCCCCTGCTCCAAATCTAGTGCATGTCCAATCAAATTGGTGCCCTCCAACAGTGTTTTGTAAGTGGTCCTGAATGATTTGAAAGTCAAATATAGCATTATAACAAATGATTAAAAAATCTACAGATTAACGTGAATATAAGCATTTCATTTTACAACACTGAAGATACTAAAGTTGTCCATTTCAACTCCAGTTGGTTACACACATGCTTTCATGATGGAGTGATGTCATTGCTTCATAATCAACACAACATTTTGTCTTAAATGAGCCAGGGCCCGATTTGTTCAGTCAGTTAGCGCATCAGGACTATCAATCCAGGGGTCGTGAGTTCAAATTCCCGCCCGGTCACAGTCTCAGTGATGACTGATATACGACACTTGTGTCTCATTATCATTCATCTCTCACCACTGATTCAAGTGCAAAAGTTATCAGTTACTAGCGGAGATAGGGGTGTGCTCAAGTACTGGTTAACCTTCTAGGATCCCAGCAAACAGTGGCTAAGGTTAAATGATCGTCTGTTAGTCCTTGATGGCATAAAAACGAAGCTAAATATTCAATTAATCAATTGTCTTAAATGTTCGTATTCCTCTCCCCAAGATGTTGAAAAGTACCCAAGTGATCATGAATTGAGACTGGTTTCAGTACAACACCAATTTTTTTATTTCAGTAATGGTACCAGAGAACATTTCATGTAAGAGATCTGTGCCAAAGTAAAACTTTCTTAGGAAGTTTGTGAAACAGAAGCCTGGGGACATAACATTACAAATAAAACACAACGGTACAATATTCAAACAAATCCATCACCAGAACATCTACAACAAAATCCTTTAAAAGCAAATATTCTAAAAATAGAAACTGCTTTAAATTCCCAAAGCACTGGATCATATAAGAAGTATAAATGTCCTTCAACAGATATATTTCAATTGGTTAAAAAAGTGGATACACATGAATCATGAAGTTTCCCAAATATAGAATTGGTAAAAATGGCGGATACACATGAATCATGAAGTTTCCCAAACACAGAATTGGTAAAAATGGTGGATACACATGAATCATGAAGTTTCCCAAACTTCTTCCCCAGGAAATAAAAATAAAAGACAGCATTTGACATCTAACATGACCAATAGCAATCACATTTGTCTATGAATAGACACTTATAATATAAACATGTCTTGCCTCAGACAAGCCAAATGATCACATATCATTCTGCTTTAAATTGTGCATATAACAAACTTATTGTTTATATGGTGAGAACCTACATCACACGCACTGCTAAATACAGTGCTGGAATGTTGTTTCAAAAGCTGGTTTAAGTGATTTTTCATGTCGATTTTGGGTACATATGTAGATTTTATAGTTTCAACCGACTGTCTGGGTATTAGAGGAATCTGTTTCACTGATATACAATTCAGTGCAACCTACACAATTCCAGATTACCTCAAAATAGTTGACTGTCATCTCCGGTAGCATTTACATTTGGAATGAAGCGCAACTGTTTTGAGGTTTTGGAATTGTGTAGATTGCCCAGGTTATATATCAGTGAAACAGATTCCTCTAATACCCAGACAGTCAGTTGGAACTATAAAATATGCACATGTACCAATAATCTAAACAAAAAATCATTTAACTAGCTTTTAAGACAAAATTCCTGTACCATGTATAGCAGTGCGCGTGATGTAGGTTATCCCCGTTGTGATTGTGACCCTTGTGACTACTTTTCATATATTTTGGTGTGACGTCACAGTTTACTTCTGAAATGATCAGCTGTCACCTGTGTATAAATATTTTGGTGTGACGTCACAGTTTACTTCTGAAATGATCAGCTGTCACCTGTGTATAAATATTTTGGTGTGACGTCACAGTTTACTTCTGAAATGATCAGCTGTCACCTGTGTATAAATATTTTGGTGTGACGTCACAGTTTACTTCTGAAATGATCAGCTGTCACCTGTGAATAAATATTTTGGTGTGACGTCACAGTTTACATCTGAAATGATCAGCTGTCACCTGTGTATATATATTGTATTGTTGGAAGGCAAATGATTGAATGCATGCATGTTAGACTGTTAGTTAAATCTGCTCACTCAAATAACTTTGTGCAAAATTAATCAGCCAAAATATTCACCCATTTTTGTTTAGAACTTATTTTCACCATTACACAACTGGCCATCCGACTGGCAAGACGTAACTCTAGTCATTCTTTATTTGAAGACGATGTACCATATTTTGTTTATTTAATCATCATTATTTTAAAATACTGATTGATATTTAACATGTTTTTGCTAAGTCACTAAATATGTACAATAATAATCATTGATATTAATAGATCTACTATGAAAAAGGAAAAAGGTTTTATTAATCTGAATTAGCAAAATGTGTGGAATTATATTTTTTAAAGTATATATATATATATCTTTGTATGATGTACCACCAAATAAAACCAACAATAATATTACACACAAATTGCCCAAATGATATGTCAGATAAAGATATGACTTTTGGAAAGATAGGGCACTTAAAGTCACCTTGACTAGAAGAAGACAAATTAAGATATGTCTAATTATAGAATGAGGAAAATGACATATTTCTCCTAAAGATGAAAAACTGCAAAACACATCTTGTAGAAGGATGAAATCAATTAAGACATGTCTTTCCTAAAGCTGAAACATGTCTTGCCCAAGAGTAAGATTTGTCAAGACATATCTAGGCTATGGATGAGATTTGTCTAGACATATCTAGGCTATGGATGAGATTTTTCAAGACATGTCTAGACTATGGGTGAGATTAATCATGACATTAGTTTCCTACAGAGGAGAATTTAATATGTATCTTGTCTAAAAAAGGATCAGTCAAGATGTGTCTAAGCTGTGGATGAGATTTGTCTAGACATGTCTAAGGTATGGGTGAGATTTGTCAAGAAATTATTTTCCTACAGAGGAGAATTTAATATGTATCTTGTCTAAAAAAAGATCAGTCAAAATGTGTCTTAGCTGTGGATGAGATTTGTCTGGACATGACTAAGCTATGGGTGAGATTTGTCAAGAAATTATTTTACTACAGAGGAGAATTTAATATGTATCTTGTCTAAAAAAAGATCAGTCAAAATGTGTCTTAGCTGTGGATGAGATTTGTCTAGACATGTCTAAGTTTTGAATGAGATAAGTCAAGACATCTCTTAGCTGAAGATGAGATAAGATATGTCAAGACATGTCTAAGTTGTGAATTAGATTTGTCAAAACATATCAAAGTTATGGGTGAGATTTGTCAAGACATGTCTAGGCTATGGGTGAGATTCAGTCATGACATTAGTTTCCTACAGAGGAAAATTTAATATGTATCTTGTCTAAAAAAAAATCAGTCAAGATGTGTCTTAGCTGTGGATGAGATTTGTCAAGACATGTCTAAGCTATGGGTGAGATTTTTGTCTAGACATGTCTAAGCTTTGAATGAGATAAGTCAAGACATGTCTAAGCTGAAGATGAGATTAGTCAAGACATGTCAAAGCTGTGGATGAGATTTGTCAAGACATGTCTAAGTTGTGAATTAGATTTGTCAAGACATTCCTAAGCTGTGGATGAGATTTATCAATACATGTCAAAGCTGAAGATGAGATCTGTCAATACATGTCTATGCTGTTGATGAGATTTGTCAAAACATG
Source organism: Panopea generosa (assembly GCA_029582155.1). Classification (NCBI taxonomy): domain Eukaryota; kingdom Metazoa; phylum Mollusca; class Bivalvia; order Adapedonta; family Hiatellidae; genus Panopea; species Panopea generosa. Next base: position 24,944,642 of record CM055895.1, read on the forward strand.
TCTAAGTTGTGGATGAGATTTGTCAAAACATGTCAAAGCTTTGGTTGAGATTAGTCAAGACATGTCTAAGCTTTTAATGAGATTAGTCAAGACTTGTCTTAGCTGTGGATGAGATTTGTCAAGACATGTCTAAGTTGTGGATGAGATTTGTCAATACATGTCAAAGCTCTGGTTGAGATTAGTCAAGACATGTCTAAGCTGTGGATGAGATTTGTCACAACATTGTTATTCCTTATGAGATTAATCAAGACATATTTTGCCAAAGGATGAAAATATGAAGATGTCTTGTCTAAAGATTAAATAAATAAATAAATAAACATATGGTTTTGTTAAAGACATGACACATTTTGGAATTTTTGCCTTAAACCACTTTAATTCAAAACTCTTATCTCCAAATTCTGTATCTAGTCTTATGACTCAAACTGCAAACAATTCCAAATGACACATAACACATGAGTTTCCTGATACAAGAGGACAAATGTCTCCCCATAATTACACGCATGTTCTTACCTTCGCCTGTGCAATATTGTGTTCCTGTTTTAAGAACTCCATATTTGATTCTGTTTTTCGTTGAAGGGCCTCGTAAATCCTGGTCATGTGACTCCAGAGACCGCTGGTGATCTTGTTCCATGATCAACATTCTGAAATGATACACATACATAAAGTACAAGTCAGAATGCTTCAAATACAGTCCCCTTACTGGGCACCAATCCATCCTATCCCCTTTAATTGAACAAATTTGAAACTCCTAGTCATAGGAATCATTTAAACAAAATATGAATAAATTTGATTGGACGGTTCTTGACAAGAAGATTTTTAAATGTAAATTTCCCTATGTTATACTGACATGTCCCCAGGCTGGGGCCAATTTTGACCTAAGGGTCATGGCTTGAACAAACTTGATAGAAACTCATTAGATGATACTAAATGCAAATTATCAAAGCTCTAGGCCTTGCATTTTAGGGTAAGAAGACTTTTAAATTTTCGAAAAAAATATGATAAACCCCTGAGGTGAGGCCAAATTTTACCCCAGGGTCATCATTTGAACAAACTAAGAGAGCTTTAAGTATGAATGCTTCACACAAAATTGGTGAAAATCTGTCAAGTGGTTTCAGAGAAGAAGTCGTTTGAAGCAAAAGTTTACGAAGGACAGACGGACAACGTAAAAGGTAAAAGAGAGTGAATGGTTTATCAAAGAATAACTCACTTGTTCTGCTGGGTAAAATACTCACTATCAATAAAGAGAGAGTGAATGTTCTATCAACAAATAACTCATTTGTCTAATGGATATGATACTCATTTATCAAAGAAAGAATAACTCACTTTTCTACTGGGGTCGAAGAATAACTGACTTGTTTTTTAATGGGGTTTAATGCCATTTTCAACATATTTCAGGTTATATATGGCATATCCAGTTTTATTGGTGAAGGAAGACCTCAGACTGAATCTGAGTAAAACCACCATCCTCGCACAAGTAACTGGGTAACTTTCACATAATTTTTTTAGAGCGAGTGGACTCGAACCTGCGACCTTAGTGGTAAGAGGTAAGTGATCTTGAGACGGCACCTGAGACCCATTTAACTTACTTGTCCTTGCTGAGTGCGATGCTCAGATTTAAGGCGTTCAATTTTGGACTCGGCATCAATTTTCTCCTTCTCTAGTACTGTCTTGGACTTTTTCATGTTTTCTGTCTCATTCATGAGCTGATGTACACGTCCCTCTAATTCTTTGATGACATTACCCTAAAATGTTTTTAATTTCCTTTATTAAATATTATTATAGTATTACATAATCAATTCAATATGCTGCTCTAAAATTGAACAGTTTAAATAGGTGCTTGGGGGCATTTATTTTATTACCTCTTTGGATAAGACCAATATAACTTCAATATGTCTTCTAATCATTATTTTATTTGGAAGCATTCTGTGCTTGACATCATTCTGAAGTAGAGGTCTGGGTACTTCTCCAAGGTAAATGCAGGTGACTTATCATCATGACATGTTGATCACTTGTGTCAAGCTATTTTGAAATCCATCCATCTATGATAAAGTTACAGAACGGACTTGAAATCTCAGACAAACCCAAAGTGACCTTTACCACTGAGGTACAGGTCTGGGTCTTACATACGACACGTCATGATGTCATCTTGATCTAGTGAGTCAAGTTAAAGACAAAGTTACAGACCAGACACGAAATACCAAACAAATTGAAAGTGTGACCTTGACCTTTAAGATGAGGTTCTGCAACACTTCATAATGTCATGTTGATCAACTGAGTATTATTGAAATCCATCCAAGTATGACAAAATTAAGGAGCAGACATGAAATCTTACACAGACTCAGTGTTGTCAATCAAACTCAAAGTGTGACCTTGATCTTTGAGGTACGGTGTGGGTCTTACTTGTGACACGTTGTCATGTCATGCTGATGAAGTAAACCAAGTTTTTTCAAAATTTATCCATAGGTGACAAAGTTACAGACCAGACACAAAATCTCAAACAGACTGAAAGTGTGACCTTGACCTTTAAAGTGGGAGTCTGTACACAACACATCATCATGTTATGTTGATCATTTGTAGTGAGTATATATAAAATCAATCTATGCATCACAAAGTTGCAGGACGGACACAAAATCTCACAGACTCAAAGTGTTGTCAAACAAACTCAAAGTGTTACCTTAACCTTTGAGGTACGGGTGTGGATCTTACGCACGACACATCACCATGTCATGATATGTCATGACAATGAATTGAACCAAATGTTTTTGAAATTTATCCATAGATGACTAAGTTACAGACCGGACACTAAATCCCACACAGACTGAAAGTGTCGTCAAAGTGAAATTGTGACCAAGACCTCTGAATTTGGAATCTGGGTGTTATGCATGACATGTCATCATGTTATGTTGATCATTTGTAGCAAGTATTTTTAAAATCCATCTATGCATGACAAAGTAACAGACCGGACAGGAAATCTCTAACAGACAGTAAGTGTTTTCAAACAAAGTTAAATTGTGACCTTGACCTTTGAGGTATGTGTGTGGATCTTATGCGTGACAAATCGTCATGTTATGTTGACCATTTGTAGCAAGTATTTATAAAATCCATCGTTCCATGACAAAGTTACAGACTGGACATGAGATCTCAAACAGACTGAAAGTGTCATCAAATAAAGTTATTTTGTGACCTTGACATTTGAGGTACAGGTGTGGTCTTATATGCGACAAGTATTAATAAAATCTATGCATGACAAAGTTATAGGCTGGACACAAAATATTGGATGGAAGGATGGACGAACACAGCGATAACTATATGCCACCCAAAAAATAGACTGCTTTTATTTTCGGAAAATGGCATTTGCCTTTTCTTTTAATAGATTGCTGTGCAAAGTCGGAGGAAATTCCAGCACTCTAGATACACGAATGCCTGACCTTTCTGATCATATTTACTATATTTATAAAAACTTGATAGAGTAACTTTATTTTGAGATTTGACATTCTACACAAAAATGGAGTCTATGATTGAAAATAAGATTCGTGTCTATAACAATGGGTTTACAATGTGATAATTAAAGGTTGCAGAATGCAAATTTTATTTTGCACAAGAATATCTTTACAAAACACACTAAGCTAATTTGGTATTTGATATATCATGCATGTATTTAAAGAACAGGTGTCAACAGCGAGATATATCTTAACAAGCCAATGGGTCTTAACAGTCACCTGATTATCCTTGATGACATAAAGCTATATAAATCTACTTTCCAACTTTTGTCCTTCGCGAAGCAGCAAAAATCCTGGATTTTGAATGTCACATCTGCATCAACAAATCACATCAATTTCTCTTATATATTAAATCAAGTAGGTTCTACCACCAGGGCCAAACCATGAGACCCAGGGACATGCAATTCACAATTTTTATAAAGGACCCATATGCATCCATAATCATGCTCATCATTTGTTCTCCAGTGCTTCTTAAGGTAAAGATTGCCTTGAATTTGACTGGTTTTAGCCCCGCCCCTAAGGCCCCAGGGTGGGGACCATGCATTTCACAATTTGTGAAATGTTCCTTTTCTGAGGTGTCCGAAAAATGTACGACTTTGACAGAAAATTTGCAACTATGAAATGAAATTTGCAATAAAAATCACTGTATATAAATAAAAGAATGGAAAACCAAGAGAGAGAGAGAGAGAGAGCTGATAGATACCGTAGACAGGGTCTGCTGACTGTATTCCTTCTCCATCTTCTGTAGTCTGGCATTTGTATCATCCAAGATCTCCTGTATGTTTTTTGTGTGATGTTTTTGCATCTCAAACTTTTCCTGTTCAAACTCTGCTACAATGTCATTGATCTGAAATAAAGGTGAATGATTCTTAATGTAGACAAAATGTGTTTCTTTACAAGCCTGGAGGAGGCAGCATTGAGTTAACATCCAAAATTTGGCATTGTTGGTTCCTTTACTTGGAATTTATACATTGATAGTATCAGTTCCTGGAATTGGTCTTTAATCAATGCTGGTACCAGTTCCTGGAATTGGTATGTAATCAATGCTGGTACCAGTTCCTTGATTTGGTATTTAATCAATGCTGGTACCAGTTCCTTGATCTGGAATTTTAATATTGCTGGTACCAGTTCCTAGACTTTGAATTAAAACATTGCTAGTACTAGATTTTTTGAATTTGATCATGGTAAACATTTGCGCCATGTTACTTTAAAATATGTATTACATGTAATATGTTTTACAACATACTAGAATGGACACAAAATTTTGTATTTATTTCTGATCTTTAACCTCTAGGTAAGACCTTGACCTTTGAGCTATTGACCTGGATCTTATGCATGACAATCTTTGCCCAATGTACATGTAGTAAACAAATTTTCAGCCATGTTGTTTCAAAATATCTCTATGAATGAGAACGTTAAAGCCCTGACAAGACCAGACAGACGCACACAAGCATATACATAAAACCGCCATTGTGACGTCTATGTCAAGCGCAACGCAATCAGGCTGAACAAATATTGCATGGACATTACCATATATACATATATTATTATAACACAGAAATTCTTTAACAATCCAACTTATCAAATTTAAATAACAGATTTCTAAAAAGTTTAATCTGTGAAATAACTCTGCCGATTGGTTGAATGTTTTGACAGCTCGGACTCAATAAAAGAAAAGACAATGAAAGATGCAAAAGAGTGGTTTACAATAAAGACAGGTATTAAAATCAAAATGGGAAAACATATAATCAGTACCAATGGACAAGAGAGTTCTCTTTCATCAATCAGTGCCACTACCCAGTATTTTACTAAAACTGACCCAATTTTAGTTGGCACCCTCAATTACAGAGTAAGTTGGTCTCTTGTATTCATTATACATAATATGCACACCAATATAAAATAATTGTTTATAGCAATTCAATCTAAATACAAAGTATTTGTATACAATTTACTTATAATTTATGCATATAATGAACAAATACAGTTCAAGTTTTCAAGTATTGGTCTAGTTTATCCCAGTCCCTGGTATCTCCATAATCTGGTCTGTTCAACCCCAATGGAAAAGCAGCGTATTCTATGCCTAACTTGCAAGTTTGGTAAGGGTTAAATAATTATCACTTGCAACTTTCCATGAAGCAACTGACCAATCAACAGTGCTCAAATTTCATTGCTTATGTAACGGACCCAGGCAAAGAGAGCTAGATCCAGTTGTAGTCCTAGTATTGGTCTCAAATTTTTTGTTTACATAAAACAGAGTATTTAACATTTTGATTAAAACTTTGCCATATGTCCCCAAATGCTAAGATTGTTTAAAAACAATAACATTCATTTGGCCCAATACAAAAGGAAAAATACAGTCAAACTTACTTTTTTCTCAAACTCATGTTTCTTAGTAGTGTTTGTCTCTTCAACCATTTTCTTCAGTTCTTGAAGCTGTCTTTCTTTTGTATCCTGTAAATGCTGGTTCTCTTTCACCACTCCTTGAACTGCAGTAGCAAAATTATATATTTCAATGAACATTTTTTTCAAACTGTATTCAACAGTAAATATATATATTTTATTGAACATAATTAAAATTTCCCAAACTGCATCTGACAGCAAATTTATACATTTAATTGGATAATTATGATCTTGAAATGCAGATTCATGATTCTCTGAACAGTATCAACAAAATTATGTTTAACTGAACATGATTCCCTGAACAGTATCAACAAAATTATGTTTAACTGAACATGATTCCCTGAACAGTATCAACAAAATTATATATTTAAGCAGAATTTAAACTTCAATAGACCACATTCCTGTTTTCAGACAAAAACCACTGTATGAGCATTTTCATATTGGTCTATAAACAACTACAGCAACATCATCAATAATGTTTCATTCTAAATATTGATTGAATATTAAGCATCATTTTTATGCCATTGAGGGCTAACAGATGATCAGTTAACATAACCACTGTTTCCTGGGATCCTGAAATATTAACCAATACTCTAGCACACCCCATCTCCGCAAGTAACTGATAACTTTCCCACTGGAATCAGTGGTGAGAGACAAATGATCATGAGACACAATGTTGTATATCAATCAACATGGAGACTGTTGCCGGGCGGGGATTCAAACTCATGACCCCTGAATTGATAGTCAGACATGTACCTGACTGAGATAATCGGGCCCGGTCCTTATAAAAAAAATATTTAAGAATCATTAAAAGAATGGCATAAAATGATAATATCAGACAAGAATTGCTCAACTCTGCTTTGCTAGTAAAGATGAGCAGTGAAAAAAACAACTTACTTTTCTTTTCCATTCTTCCGATCACATCTTCCATATCCTTCGTTTTGTTTCTGTGTTGAACTTTCACAGTCTTCTATCTCTGCATTCTTCCTATCCAGTATCTGTCAATATTAATAACAATCATAGGATTTAATATTGGATTTGATTTAAAAAGTCTTGTTTACAAAATTTATAAAAGTATAGTGTTGTACGTACTTGAGAAGAATAAATACACATGCTACAATTACGTTAAAAAAATTTACATGTTTAGCTAACCTTTTGTACTGCTGCATCATGTTTCTGCTGCAGACGTAACTTTTCCTCATGAAACTTTGCCTCCATCATTTTAATTTTCACATCCACATTCTGAAATTGATAGACTTAAATACAAATACTATCACAATTCCACATTCTATAAATGATAGACTTAAATATAAATACTATCACAATTCATAATCTGTAATTGATAGACTGAAATATAAATACTATCACAATTCACACCCACTTTCTGTAACTGATAGACTTAAACATAACACTTTCACAATTCACATCCACATTCTGTAATTGATAGACTTAAATATAATACTACACTTTCTGTAATTGATAGACTTAAACATAACACTATCACAATTCACATCCACATTTCACACCAACTTTCTGTAACCTGATAGACTTAAACATAACACTTTCACAATTCACATCCACATTCTGTAATTGATAGACTTAAATATAATACTACACTTTCTGTAATTGATAGACTTAAACATAACACTATCACAATTCACATCCACATCCTGTAATTGATAGACTTAAATATAATACTATAACAATTCACATACACATTCTTAAATATAAACATTATCACAAATCCATAAAAGCAATTTACAAAAAACAACATATAAAGTTAAAAATTGAAATTTGATTTAAAAAATAGTGGAATTTGACTTAAAATCATCAATATTTAAGGTGTTGAAAATAACTATAATTATAAATTGTTGAAAGCAAACATTTCAGTGACTGTGGAACAATACACTTTGATCTTATTCTGAAGAAGACCAGCTACCTCAATTTATCTGAATCTAACAAACATTTCAGTCACTGTGGAACAATACACTTTGATCTTATTCTGAAGAAGACCAGCTACCTCAATTTATCTGAATCTAACAAACATTTCAGTCACTGTGGAACAATACACTTTGATCTTATTCTGAAGAAGACCAGCTACCTTAATTTATCTGAATCTAACAAACTTTCCAAAACTGATCAAGCGAAGGGGTCCTTTATGGCTGAGTGGTTTAAGGTACCATCTCAAAACCATTGATCTCTCAGTGATAAGTTTGTGGATTCAAGCCAAGCTCAGTCCAAATATTTTATATGACAAGTTTGACAAGTTCATTTCCATTATTTCCAGAAGGTCTGAGACCCATGAGGAATAGTCACATATATATGATTACAAATATGGCGACAAAATCATTTCTAATAAACTTCACATAACATAATTATATACAATATCATAAAGCACTTAGTTCTATGATATTATAAACATGCACATTTCAGGCATTTTTCAACTCTTGATATATTTTAAGGTTGTTTTTCAGTGTTTTCGTACAATATGGGAATATATTGTACAAGTATGTATTGTGGCAGAAACCATATTGGACGAGACGCCATAGGCGCCTTTGGTCTTTGTATCTAGGTCTTGCAAATCGTAGTGTCATGGCAGTTATTTGTTATTTCAAAACTCTTCCATGTATGACAAAGTATGAAAAGATACAAAATAAAGTATCGGAGACCACTCAGAAACTACAAGCCCTACATGTATATACTTACATCTCTCCCACCTTTAGGTAGACTAGACTCATCAGAATAGGTTATGCCTGTCAATATAAAATAGGTCTGTATTAATTGACAAGGACAAGGAAATTAATTCCTTATTTAATCATTAAAATTATGACACAATTCTTTTTTATCAACCAAACAAATTGAATTTAAATGACATTTTTACCTATTAGACATTCAAACTGCCATATCCATTCAATATTTTCTAGCTGCCTTTGAGTTTACAAAACATTTGAGTCAGCTGCCTCCAAAACTGTTGATGTTAGAACAAACATTTTTTCTTCAAAAATATGTATGGTATTGAACAACGAATGAACAAGGTACTGTATACATAAATAACATTGCAAATGTTTTCACGAAATCCAAAAATCAGATTTTTTACCTAAAGAATTGGTTATGAAAATCTTTTTACAGGATGCTCCAAATTATATGCACTTACCACTTGTACAAATTTAGACCAATCAAGGTTTCCGGTACTCTTAACAAAGTTTCATACAGAGATCTGAAACTATTGGCCATACACCGTCGATCCAGACCATCTTTATCAAGTCATGAAGGTCACTGTGACATTGACCTTTGACCCATTAACCCATGACCATCATTTCATGTCATCAAGATCACTATGACCTTGATGCTTGAGGTCCCAATATCACAGACTGTTACATAGCTCATACCTTTGTATATTTCAGTACTCTTCTTGAAATTTCATAATCATATCATAAAGAGATCTGAGGTAACTAGCCAAAACAGTCAACCCACACCCTTTTTACGTGTCATCAAGGATCACTGTGACCATGACTTTGGATCCAGTAGCACTAAAATCAATACGAATTCTAAATTCAGATGCTGGCCATCAAGATAATCTCCATGTGTGTGCCATGCTATGCAGACAAAACAAAAAAATACCAAAAAAAAACAATGAGTATATTGTACAAGTTTCTAGTAGTGCTTTAAATTAACTTAAAGAGATCATTTATGTTGGCTGATATTTTTACGTAATATATACGGAATGATTCTTGAAATATGTAAACAAAACCACGTTGTAAAATGAACCAGTTAGGCCCGATTAGCTCAGTCGTTAGCACGTCTGACTATCAATCCAGGGGTCAGTTAACTTGAATACCCGCCTTAACAGTCTCCGTCATGATTTATATACAACTTTCGTCTCATTTTCATTTGTCTCTCACTGCTGATTCAAGTGGGAAAGTTATCAGTTACTTACGGGATGGGGGTGTGCTTGAGTACTGGTTAACCTTCCAAGATCCTAGGAAATAGTGGTTAGGTTAACTGATCGTCATGTTAGCCATCGATGGCATAAAACTGATGCTAAATATTCAATCAATCAATCAATCAATCAAATGAACCATTTGCAGATACAGTATGGCACAGCAACAGTTACCTTACCTTTAAGATATGGGTTGGAGTTGGTAGACAATGCTGCAGTAGCTTCTGACCAACCTGTCGTCTGTAATATAATTATGATACAATACTGATTATCAAAATATTGCAGGTGTGCATTGGTAAAACACTTTTCTTGCAGACTGGATAAGGATATCTGCATTTTTACTGAGGTAAGATATTTCTATCTCAACCTAGGTCTGTGACATTTATACCATCCAGATGACGTAACATTTAAAATATATGACGTAAATCATATAATTAATTGTCTTAAAAGTGACCGTTGTAAAATCTATAATGACAAATTAATGTAAAATTAATTATTCAATGTGTATGGTATGCAAGAAAAAGAATCATTCATGGCTTTTCAGTTCGGATAGAAAATTCAATCCATTGGGAATTTGGGATAACTGTTTTGGTGGGACGAGGCAGAGGCAGAGCCTCATTCCCACAAAAACAGTTATCCCTCAGGATGGAAGTTTCTATCCAAACCTCAAACCCATGTAAGATTCTTATACTCTACTATCGGTCAGGAATATCAAGGTCATTAGGATGACCTGCAGAACAGATATCATGGTCACTGAAGGTGTGAGATTATAAGAATCTTACATGAGTTTGAGGTTCGGATAGAAAATTCCGTCCCGAGGTATAACTGTTTTGGCAGGAACGAGACTTAATTCTAGTTATTTATAACGTGTACAGAATCATATTCAAAGGTTTTTTTCTTACTTAAAACAAAGAAGAATCTGAGGACATATGTTACTTTCTACAGTTAACTCAGTTCTGCATATATGTCAACTTACTTCACATATTCCAACACCAACATCCATATTGTACTGTTATGCATTGTTCATTGTATCTTCTTTTCAACTTAGTCAATAACATACCGAGGTAAGAGATTCATAGACATAGAATAGTTCTTGACCAATCATACAACGACTGTGGACCGCCAGAGATATGAACTCAAGACCTCTTAATTGACAGTCAAACATGCTAACAACTGAGCTAGCCAGACCTGACTCTTTGCATTAATATCTACAGTCCATTCTGTAATACAGTTTCCATAAGTAGGTCAGTAGTAACACTTTGAAGAGAAAATGAAATTAATCTAAAAAATTACAACCTGCAAAGTCTTGAAAAACACTCACTTGTGCATTAAGCTACAACCAGCAAAAGTCTCCCAATCCATTTTTTGTGCAGGACAAGTAACATAATATAAATTTAAAACCAAAAAATGAAAATAAATTCAATAATCATAGAAAGAAAGAAATCACCTTCTTTGAATTATAATACATCAAAGGACTCGGTTCATGATTGGCTAAAAATGGCCCTGATTTTTGTAAAAAAATCATTATTTTCTTTTCAACTATCATAATTTTAATTAATATTAATATTAATCTTTCATACTGTGTATGCTTTATTGATCTACATAACCATCACTGTGTGAAATCACTAAACGGGGGTATGGTCGAGTGAATTTTGTACTTTTCATCATATTTGAGGAAGTAAATTCAATAATTTAATATGAAGGCACTTATACACATTGAAACATGAACATGTGTTTTTGTATGGTAACTGGGAATTATTGATCTGTCACTTGCATGCCTTTACTATTAAAAAAAAGTTTTAACACATGCTAAAACTAAACTACTTAATGACCTTACTGTCTCATATGATAAACAACTTTAAACATGTTCTGTTTGTATTTTGGTTTGTTTTTATTCTTATACATTTATATTTCTCCCTACAATCGTTAAAGAAGCAAAAACTACATACATTTGACAATTCTGAGACAGGGCCATGTTTGGCCATTCGTGAACCAAGTCCTATATAGACACACATACACACACACTCACACACGCTGTCACATACCTCAGTTTTACTGGTAAAGTCGCTATACTTCTTCCCTTTATCCTCTGTTAATACATACAAAGCAGTGATACAACCAATACACATAAAGCAAGATGCAAACAGAGGTTGATATTAAATGAGAAGAAGTGGGAATCAAATCATGCTTCATTCTTACAGTAAGATTTTGTTTATACTAGTTTAGTTTAGCTCAAATACAAAGAAAGCTCAGGGCTTATATATTCAAACGCAAAGAAAGTGTGCACATTTATATTTTTGATTTTCTGAAAATCCAATGATGGAATACTATCATGTTTGGTATCAATTTTAAGCTCATTCAATTACCTTTCTAACCAATATGTTTATTTTATTGTTTTGAATTTGAATAAAACGTATGACGCGTCTACATGGATTAGGGGTCAAAATAAAAAATACACAAATAGCCAAAGGGATGTTTTCTTGTGTAGATTCACTGTAATTTGTTGAAAAATTATGTAAATGTTGCATTAATATCTGTTATGACCACCATTCTGTCTAATAACTTCTAAAATATGTTGCCACATGGAATGCATGTAACGTTGTACTTTTCCCAGCATCATTAGGGTGTCAATACACTGACGTTCTGACAGTCGTGGCATATTCGCTGTTATAAATTTTTTAAAATCTACAGTGATATTCGCACTATACATGTGTTAAAGAATGTAGAGAAAACAAGTTTGGCCACTTGTACTTATGTATCATGTTCTACGTGCAAATCCTGCAAAATTACACCTTGGGTTATTACATAATATCTAGCCATAGTTTGAGTGACTTTTCATTGTGGCTTTAAACCGTAACGACCGATATTCTTATGTTTCAAATTAGACAACTTTATACTTTGTAGAATTAAAGTAATCAAAAAATAAAAAGTGCACACTTTCTTTTGCATTTGAGTATATGGATCATTCTTGAGTGCATTTCCTGGATAGAACCAGTACTGAGTGTTGTTTCTAAGAAGCCATCAGGTTGCGTCTGGGATCAAACCCATGACCTCTGGCAGAAGTGGCAAACATTATATTCACTATACTAAAGTCGTCCTAACCGAAAGTTACACATAAAAGGTCATATTCACATGCTATAATGGTTGATATTAGTGATAGGTCTATAAAAAATATTACATTATATTTCTGGCTCTGTCAAAGAAAAGATATTAATATTCTTGCATGTTTCCTTAAAAAAATTAGTTTATCTTTGGTAATTTCTGCATTATCACAAATGAAACAGGTAAATGCAATAGGCATACATCTCAAGTGACTTCTATAGAACATGATTGATTGATTGATTGAATATTTAGCATCATTTTTATGCCATTGAGGGCTAACAGATGATCAGTTAACCTAACCACTGTTTCCTGGGATTAACCAGTACTCGAGCACACCCCATCTCCGCAAGTAACTGATAACTTTCCCACTTGAATCAGTGGTGAGAGACGAATGATAATGAGACACAATGTCGTATATCAATCATCACAGAGACTGTTGCCGGGCGGGGGATTCGAACTCACGACCCTTGGATTATAGAACATGACCAACCTGACTAGCAAGTTTGAGGACAATAATCCCAACCATTCACAAGTGATAGAATGAAAATCATTTTTAATGTGACTGTGATCTTGACCTAGGACCCAGTTACTTTACAATCAATAGACTTCTGGTATTCATCATTAACAGTATTCCTACCAAGTTTCATAACCATATCATGAAGTGAAGTTAATGACAGGGAACCATCAATCTGGATAAAGGTAATCATGACCTTGACCTCAATGACCTTTAAATCAATAGGCATTCAGTACTTTTCATGAACAATGTCTTTACAAAATTTCATAAACATATCATAAAATGATGTGAAGTTATTGGCCAGAAACCATCAACCTGGATGCTGCTGGTGACAGACAAAGACATCCCTGTGCCGGTCCTGCTACACATTCACTTAAAGTCTGACAACTTATGAGACATCATAGATTTGGAATATATTATAAGCTTAAGCAATGGGTCACTTTATATTAAGCCTTACATTGGTAGAAATAGATTAATAAATTTCCACCATCCTAAAAATAATACTGCAATGAATATGAAAACATATTACCATATTCTACAATATTCTGCAAATCATCTTAAAATATTGCAAATAAAAAATCGCTATCAAATATCTTATAAATGCTCCCCACACCTATGCTGTGTTGTTCAACCTAAATCAACTGATCTACATTATGGCTAGTGTCTGTCTAATGGTCAAATCCATTTAATCCACATCACAACATTAGTTTCATCAAGGGATAGCAGCCTTTCCCGTTTTCCCATGTTAAAATAATATTTTTGGTCTCTAATATAGACGCCTTCTGCTATTTGGAAAATATAATGCTGCCAAGAGCGATTAGTAGGGATTTTACGGTATTTTATGTTACCAAGAGATGGCGATGCCCACACACACCTTGATTCTTTGCTTTGCCACCGCCCAACAAACTATCCTCGTCATCAGAGTTATAACTAAATGCTGGTCGGGAAGTCTTCTTGGAGTCAACCATGCTCAGATCATCCTATGTAACATAGACAACAACACATGCACTACTGGTAGGTAACACAATCTACAAACTGGCAATTTTATTTTCATTTTGAAATGTAACATGGTAACAAAAAATCACTGATAACACTAGCCACCCAGTTATAATTATGATCAATATGAATGTGCACAAAAAAAATCAACATTGTCATAGACTCCTTCTTAACATACATTAATGACTTCTTCTTAACTAATCTTACTGACTCCTTCTTCACATACACAACTGACTTCTTTTTAACAAATATTAATGACTTCTTCTTAAAAATATTATTGACTCCTTCTTAACAAATATTATTGACTTCTTCTTAACAAATATTAATAACTTCTTCTTAAAAATATTATTGACTCCTTCTTAACAAATATTATTGACTTCTTCTTAACAAATATTAATGACTTCTTCTTAAAAATATTATTGACTCCTTCTTAACAAATATTATTGACTTCTTCTTAACAAATATTAATAACTTCTTCTTATCAAAAAATACTGACTCCTTTTTAACAAATATTAATGACTTCTTTTTAACAAAAAATACTGACTCCTTTTTAACAAATATTAATGACTTCTTTTTAACAAAAATTACTGACCTCTTTTTAACAAATATTAATGACTTCTTTTTAACAAAAATTACTGACTCCTTTTTAACAAATATTAATGACTTCTTTTTAACAAATATTAATGACTTCTTATTAACAAAAATTACTGACTCCTTTTTAATAAATATTAATGACTCCTTTTAACAAATATTACTGATTCCTTAGCAAATATTACTGACTTCTTCTTAGCAAATATTACTGACTTCTTCTTCTTACCAAAAATTACTGATTCCTTTTAAACAAATATTACTGACTCCTTCCTAACAAATATCACCAAGTTCTAAATAAATGTTACTGACTCCTTCTTAACAAATATAACCTACACTTTTTTAACAAATCATACATTTGAGGGTGTTTCATGTTTCTCACTGTACAAGTTTCTGAGTGAAAACTATCAGTTGAGTAAATCTGGTTCCTGCTACAAAATTATGGGTTTATCAAAGAGTTCTCACTAACCATATTATTAGTGTACAATTATCTTCTGCAAACAATTTTCAGAATGGAAATCACTGAACGAGGCAAAATATACTGTTTGCAGGTTAACATTTTATTAATATCCACCATTGTGATGACAACCATACAAATAATAGAAGTCAGAGGATTCATTGTTGTCAGTCTTAGATAATCATTATTTTATTGCAAGAAACTTATGAAGAAATTTACTTCAATTCATGAGACGGTTGTACACTGAAAGATACAGAATAAACAAAAACAAAGATCTCTGACCTTAATGATGATAATGATATGATGATAAAATATAATGATGACAATTATGATTTGTTGATATGTTTTCCATGAGATATGATATCATGACAATAAATGTATAAACACTTTTTATGTTACGATCATGAGACAAGTTCTTCAATGACCTAAATAACTTATCTTTATTCTATTAAGAAACCCCTCATCACACTCCAGTGAGTGGTCTTTATTCTATTAAGAAACCCCACATCACTCTCCCGTGAATGGTCTTTATTCTATTAAGAAACCCCTCATCACACTCCCGTGAGTGGTCTTTATTCTATTAAGAAACCCCACATCACACTCCCGTGAGTGGTCTTTATTCTATTAAGAAACCCCTCATCACACTCCCGTGAGTGGTCTTTATTCTATAAAGAAACCCCTCATCACACTCCCGTGAGTGGTCTTTATTCTATTAAGAAACCCCTCATCACACTCCCGTGAGTGGTCTTTATTCTATTAAGAAACCCCACATCACACTCCCGTGAGTGGTCTTTATTCTATTAAGAAACCCCTCATCACACTCCCGTGAGTGGTTTTTTTCTATTAAGAAACCCCTCATCACACTCCCGTGAGTGGTCTTTATTCTATTAAGAAACCCCTCATCACACTCCCGTGAGTGGTCTTTATTCTATTAAGAAACCCCTCATCACACTCCCGTGAGTGGTCTTTATTCTATTAAAAACCCCACATCACACTCCCGTGAGTGGTCTTTATTCTATTAAGAAACCCCACATCACACTCCCGTGAGTGGTCTTTATTCTATTAAAAAAACCTCATCACACTCCCGTGAGTGGTCTTTATTCTATAAAGAAACCCCTCATCACACTCCCGTGAGTGGTCTTTATTCTATTAAGAAACCCCTCATCACACTCCAGTGAGTGGTCTTTATTCTATTAAGAAACCCCACATCACACTCCCGTGAGTGGTCTTTATTCTATTAAGAAACCCCTCATCACACACCCGTGAGTGGTCTTTATTCTATAAAGAAACCCCTCATCACACTCCCGTGAGTGGTCTTTATTCTATTAAGAAACCCCTCATCACACTCCCGTGAGTGGTCTTTATTCTATTAAGAAACCCCACATCACACTCCCGTGAGTGGTCTTTATTCTATTAAGAAACCCCTCATCACACTCCCGTGAGTGTTTTTTTTCTATTAAGAAACCCCTCATCACACTCCCGTGGGTGGTCTTTATTCTATAAAGAAACCCCTCATCACACTCCCGTGAGTGGTCTTTATTCTATTAAGAAACCCCTCATCACACTCCCGTGAGTGGTCTTTATTCTATTAAGAAACCCAACATCACACTCCCGTGAGTGGTCTTTATTCTATTAAGAAACCCCACATCACACTCCCGTGAGTGGTCTTTATTCTATTAAAAAACCCTTCATCACACTCCCGTGAGTGGTCTTTATTCTATAAAGAAACCCCTCATCACACTCCCGTGAGTGGTCTTTATTCTATTAAGAAACCCTTCATCACACTTCTGTGAGTGGTCTTTATTCTATTAAGAAACCCTTCATCACACCCCCGTGAGTGGTCTTTTAATACATCTGATTTTACTATATTTGTAAACATATTTGTTGGACTTCAACAAAGTAATTCAATTAACTGTTAGATGTTCAATGTCCATTCAGTTGCTGATTGTTCGAGTTTAGACATAACTCTTAGGCACACTTAAGTAGAAATATGACACCCCAAAATGGAAAATTCAAATGTAAGAACAATTAATAATTCTTCTGGAAAATACCTTTGGTCCATTCATCACATATGTCTTCCTTGTAACAGCCTACAGATGTCAGAAAAAAATCAAGAAATACTGATATGTCATATGTCTTTTGACATATAGCAGTACCTAAGACTGGTTAGTTTCATTTGAAAGAAGAATGTTGAAACAAATGTGTATACATTGATATGCACTCGTAGATGCGCCATTACAAGTTACATGCCTGATGTATTGTGCACACCTCTGGAAAGTTTGGATCAAGATCTGAGTTTGATCCAATCATAGAAACAGTGAATGAGATCCGCTGGCTACCCTTTCTAAACCAAGAATATAAGTAATTTTTGTGACCGTTTCCCATGGTTTTAACCATGCATATTAATTGTTGGGATTCTCGTGGTGGCTTCTGGGATACTCGTTATTCAGAATCAGTATTGCTATTGATTCCGAGTGATTATTCAGGACTAAAATATTTCTTCTGTTGTTTTTTTTTCTTCAAAAAATCTTATATTAGATTGACGAACAATATCTGCTATATGTGCTTCTATACAGGTGCCAATGCAATATTTATAATAAATGTTTGCGTAATCACCAACACCAACATGCACAAATGCAGTGACCAACACCAGATGATTTCAAAAATACCAGGAGGCCCAAATGAGCCCAAGTCACTCACCTGATTTTATTGGCACTTCTTTTCATATTTTGAGAATTATCATAGTATTCCTAAGTAAAAACTAAAGTCCCCTTATTGGGCCCCAATTTTATTTCAACAAAATTGAAACCACTACTCATAGGGACCATTTATACCAAAAATGAACAAATTCAGCTGATTTGTTCTTAAGCAATATTTTTAGAAATTCACAATGTCATCCCTTTATTGCGTCCACTACTGACCATTATGTGTATAAAATCCCCTTGAAAGGATCTATTCTCCACTGTTATGACTAAAAATTGCCCCAGACATCAAGATGTTTGAAATAATACATAAAATATATGAGACAAACATAATTTCCCGTTTTTTCCCATAGTATTTAAGAAACAGACCTTAATATTTCTTTGATTTTAAGCAGTCAATTAAAAGTGTTGGAAAGGGGGGAAGTGTAGCTTTTATAAAAAAAAATTCACGCTCTGACTGGGCCCCAATGGAACCTTGCCTCTTTACTTGAACAAACTAGAAACCCTAGTCATAGAGATCATTTAAACCAAATATAAACAAATTTGGTTCATCTATTCTTGGGAAGATATTTGAAGAGTCACAATTTTATCCCATTTTGGGCCCCTACTGGCACCTTATGGATATTAAACCCCACCATTAAGGACACCATCTCAACTGTTATGATTAAAACAACACTCCAGATCTCCAGATACATGTAATAATTCCAAAAATAGATGATAATCTGAGAATTTACTATTTTCCCATAGCTTTACTATGTAAAATTTGAAGTCTCCTTACTGGGTCCACATAAATCCAAGTTGCAAATATTTAAGTTGATAATACATCAAAATAACAAAGCTGCAGGCATTGCACCTTTAAAGAAGAAGGTTTTTTAAAAAAAAATTAAGCATGTGGTGCCAAGTTTGATCCCAGAGTCATCATGTGAAGTGGTTTCAGAGAAGAAATCATTTAAAGCAAAAGTTGAAAATGGATGACAAACACAGGGCGATCACAATAATTCACCTAGTCGCAGTCTCAGGTGAGCTAACAAGCTATGGAAGCGTAACAACATGCTGTATGCTGTGCACCAACAAGACAACACACATGTGCTGTTACTTACATAAGCATAAGGTGCAGAGTCCATTGGTCTACTGAGGTAATCTTTCCTGGGAGATGATGTCAGAGGATCCTTCTCTATGTCAATACCAAGGGCTGTGTGAGGCCTGAATATGAACATGACATTACATAATAATATATGTATACACATTCATAGTTCTGCCTATTTAAAAACTACATGTACCTAAAAGACAAATAATTATAATTTATGCATTTTTGGGAAGGAATTAGGTATAATGACATTTTTAACACATTAATGGATATGTGTGTTTTGTCAATATTTAAAAATGGTCCTAGGGATGATCCAAATATTATAGACCTACATGTAGTTCCATATTACCAACAATTTCGAAAATATTTGAGAAACATGTTGCAAATCAGTTCTACAATTTCATCCATAACAAGTCACACCAGAGGGCTTGAATTGCTCTACTGGCAACACATGGACAGATGAACATTTCAGTGGAAATGTCTTTTGTAAGTTGCTCTTCAACAGATCTTTTAAGGGACCACCATGCGATACTACACATGGAATATCTAAGGTTTAGGCCTTGTACTTTCAGAGAAAATGTTTTTTAAAGTTTCGCTTAAAATGTGATTATAAGCCTTGTGGCGAGGGTATTTGTGATGTGATTATAAGCCTTGTGGCGAGGGTATTTGTGATGTGATTATAAGCCTTGTGGCGAGGGTATTTGTGATGTGATTATAAGCCTTGTGGCGAGGGTACTTGTGGTTGAATCATGCTGGTTCAAGAACTCGTCCAGATCTTGTGATTATGTAACTGTTGTGCAAATTTGGTTAAGATTTAATGAAAAATGAAGGTGCTATTGCATCTACAGCATTTTCATGATATAACTCTATGTAAAACAGTGACCAAGAGACCTGACTTCAACAAATCTTTAAGGGGACCACCATGCAATGCTACATTTAAAATATCTAAGGTCTAGGCCATGAACTGTGCTTATAAGCCCTGTGGCAGGGGCATTTGTGGCCGAAGTTGGTTCAAGAACTCGTCTGAGATCTTGAGGTAATATAACTGCTGTGCAAGTTAAGATTCAATGAAAAATGTTGGTGCTATCGTGTCTACAAGAAAAAGGTTAACGGGAGGACAACGGACAGACGACAGACAATTTATCATGACATAAGCCCTGCTGGCCTTCGACCATTAGTGCTAAAAATCGTATATTACATTATGCTCAATCTGGGTGTCGTAAGAATCACTCTAGTCAAACTGCACTGACAAAACTAATTGAAAATTGACTTACTGAAACTGATTCAAGTAACTGATCAGAAATGTTTTTCTTGACCTTCATAAAAATTTAGATATGGTAGATCAAGAAATCTTACTGTATAAATTAAAACTTATTCATTTTTTTCTGATACAACTATGAAATGGTTTCAGTTGTGGTCAAGTGGTAAAAGTGGGCGAATATCAATCTAAGCAACTTGATGTTAAATCTAGAGTTCTCCAAGACTCTGAAGACCTCATTACTGTTGCTATCTAAGATCATATAGAGACCGGTCATCATAATTGTGTAAATAAACATAACAAATATAACGAAACTGACAAAATTATGGTCTATTCAATTGAGAACCATACTCAAAGTGTTTGGTTTTTATAATATAATTTTGAACTGCAATGAAAACCGAGTTGTTGTCAGTTAGTAGGCTGAGTTAGTGAAAGTGTTTCTTACCATACAAAAGGTCATTTGAGGAGAGTTCATGTGGGTAGATTAACTTAATTCAAGCATCTATTATTGGTGTGCAAGAAAAAGGGAACAGTCATGAGTACCATATATACAATAGAGATAAAGTAAATTTGTTGTAACCCCCTCCCTCTCAGACCCCCCCCCCCCCTCCAGTAAATAGAGACAGATATGAAGGGATTTAGCAAAGTGAGACAAGCGAGTACAGATAAGATTATCTTACACCCCTCGTGACCAGGGTATCCCTGTCTTGTAGGGTAGCTAACCCGATTCCACTGTTCTGGCAGGAACCTCTGGAGAGCATCAATTCTGATCAAATCAGTTAAACCACGTATATATCTTAACTTAACATCCATGAAAGATTCTTATAATTGACAATTTGCCTACCTGCGCGATGGAGAGTTTGGAGGAGAGAGGCCGGACCGCCAGGTGGAGTGTGCGGCAGGGTTACCAATGGTGGAGCGAAACATGGAGGAGCCGCCTGTTGTCGTCAACTCTCCATTAACCCAGTCTGGTACCTTGTTAGTCTGAAGTATACAGTTATAATTTCAGTGAATTACATATGAAACATTAAATACTTAAAACTGAATGTACTCTATCTGTTATTGTCCAAATATTTATGTGCTTTGTAACCAAGAATAAGTTGACAATTGCACTGTATTAAATGTCTCACCTATATGGCTTTATCACAAAAAGAGGCTATGAACAAGTCAAGTGGTTCCAGTAGTATCTACCTATTATGCAATTATAAACAAAATTTGGTTACTCTCAAGCACACAGTTTCCAAGATTACTCTGCATAATTTTAAGTAGTATTATCCATAAGACAGCTATGAACAATTTGGTGACTACCCATAAGACAGCTATGAACAATTTGGTGACTATCCATAAGACAGCTATGAACAATTTGGTTACTATTCATAAGACAGCTATAAACAATTTGGTGACTATCCATAAGACAGTCATGAACAATTTGGTGACTTTCCATAAGACAGCTATGAACAACTTGGTGACTATCCATAAGACAGCTATAAACAATTTGGTGACTATCCATATGACGACATTGAATAATTTGGTGACAATCCATACAACAGCTATGAACAATTTGGTGACTTTCCATAAGACAACTATAAACAATTTGGTGACTATCCATAAGGTAACTATGAACAATATAGTGACAATCTATAAGACAGCTATGAACAATTTGGTGACTATCCATAAGACAGCCGTGAACAAATTGGTGACTATCCATAAGACAGCCATGAACAATTTGGTGACTATCAATAGGACAGCTATGAAAAACTTGGTGACTTTCCATAAGACAGCTATGAACAATTTAGTGACCTACCCATAAGACAGTTATGAACAATTTGGTGACTATCCATAAAACAGCTATGAATAACTTGGTGACTATCCATAAGACAGCTATGAACAATTTGGTGACTATCCATAAGACAGCTATGAACAATTGGGCGACTATCCATAAGACAGCTATGAACAATTTGGTGAATATCCATACAACATGAACAATTTGGTGACTATCCATAATACAGCCATAAACAACTTGGTGATTATCCATAAGATAGCTATGAACTATTTGGTGACTATCCATAAGATAGCTATGAACAATATGGTGACTATCAATAGGACAGCTATGAACTATTTGGTGACTATCCATAAGACAGCCATAAACGATTTGGTGACTATCCATAAGACAACTATGTAGAATTTGTTGACTATCCATAAGACAGCTATGAAGAATTTGGTGACTATCCATAAGACAGCTATAAACAATTTGTTGACTATCCATAAGACAGCTATGAAGAATTTGTTGACTATCCATAAGACAGCTATGAAGAACTTGGTGACTATCCATAAGACAGCTATGAACAATTTGGTGACTATCCATAAGACAGCTATGAAGAATTTGTTGACTAGGTCAAACAGTTTTTGAGAAATGTGTTTAGCACAAGAACAAAATACTGTGTAGCCTTATTTATTTTTAAAAGACCCATGACTCTTTTTCTATGACAAGGGGAGACAAAAACCACCAAACTCCTGAAAATATTTTAAACAGAGCTGTATAGTTCTTTTATGAAAGTGCTGCATCTTAAAGTGGGACAACCAGTAAGTTATATCCTTTTAGTGCAATAAAAACCTGGTATAATTGTAATACTCAGCATATATAGACTATATCTATCATATCTGGTCTATGGTACTGTTGTGTATCATCAAAAAACATGTATTTAAACTCGCTGTTACCATCAATATTTAAATGTGACAATGTCAATGGTTAGGACTGTCTTGTATCAGCTACATCCGTAAATGTTCAGAAATTTCTGGGTACCATTGGGTAAAGGTGAAATTTAAAGATTGGTTTTTATAAACATAATTACATCTTTGACCTGTAATATTCCTATATTGTGCAGTGAATTGAGCTGCAGATTGTTACAAAGGTAATCTGAGTTCAACTGTCACAACACATACTTATTTCAAATTAATGTCTATCTATATGCATACATATATATAAGAAGACCATAGTAAGTATAATATTACTCATACCATGCAGTGTGCACCAGCATGGCAAAATACTGATAAGAAGTAACATTAAGGACGATTGCTATAGTTTTTCATGCACACCAACTCTGCTCACAAAGGGAAGCAACTTTGTCACGACCTGCCATACTACAACTGACACTTTTCGGATGGCACAGTCATTAACGAATACGCCTGAAATTTGTCTTTTATATTGTTTTCAATATATGAAATATGAATACTAGTATAAAATAATTGTTTATAGCAATTTAACCTGAATATGAAATATGATAGAAATCTTAATATGATTTATACAAATATGCTCAATTAGTATAAAAAGTTAATTTTGCAACTGCAGTTTATTTAACAATGGCACACTTAGAGCTACATATATAAAATAATTATTTAGATTATAAACATAAGTTAATGTTTAATAAACTACACTAAAACACACCGCGACAGGCACCCATGTTAAGGAGTTATTAGTGTCCATAAATAAAAGTGTTACAACTTGACTAGTTTACATCCATCAATCTTATAGGTAAAGGCACTGGATGTGGCAATGTAATGTTATACCAGCAATGTCAGCAGACTGGGTGTAAAACGACATCAAGCAATTTTGATAATCTTTTTACTCCACATGGTTCCTTATAATTATATATCTATGATGTTGATATGAAATCAAAATAATCCAGTATGTTTGCAGACCTTTAAGGCCAAAATAAATTAATTATTAGATATTCATCCCAGTCAGCTCCTGTTTTTTTTTCATTGACAAAACATGTTTGTTTGTTCAAGGAAAACCATAATTTGCCAAAATGGCACCCCTTTTTAAACTTTTTGATCTATTACATTTTTTTTTTCATTTGAAAACAATAAATTTGTATTATTGCCTAATTTTGCTACTATATTTTGAAAAGGGTTATAACTCTGGTATATTTATTTATTCTGTTTTTCAGATCATATTTTCATATTCTCAATTACTTGCAGATTCATTCTGAGGTATTCCTCCACCAAAAAAAAAAAAATCAAAAGAGCTAAGGCCATTATAAATTAATTTCTAGATTATCATCCCCACCCACCCCCTAACTTTCATGCCACCCTGACCCTTTTTATTTTCTTAAAAAAAAAATGGAAACAATTTTTTTTTTATTAAGAAAACATCAACAAATTTAAAAATAAAAATAAAATCCTCCCGCCCTCCCCATTTTTAAGAAAAATTTCGATGATAATCTAAGAATTCATTTATAATGGCCTAAAAACATGCATTATAGAATATTCAGGTAGTGTAACAGTGAAAGCATGAGAAACTGCAATATGGACATATATATAAGACCTCCATCCCAGATTTACCTCTAAATTACCAAGGGGATCATCCAGATACACTGACTGTAACGAAAAGCAATTCCACACATGTGTAAAAAGTGTACAAAACAACATGCTGTTATTGTGTGATGTCAGCTAGTGTATAAGCAAGTCAATAATATATATACATCTGTCATCAAGTAATGAGCATCATTTATGCTTCTTTGATTTATTTCAAAATTAATAAAAATATTCATACCATAAAACTATTAACTTATCTTGAAGTCAAAGGTTAAAACAATAACTGTGAAATGTTTGTTGACTCTGACCAGAGAGCTATTGACTGCAATATTGTTTATTGACTAGATATATATGTAGGGAGGAAATTAAATTCACAACGGAATTTACAATTTTTTTGATCTTTTCAGGTACTCATTGACAATGCAGCATGATATATATATGTGAAGATAATTATTTGTGAATAACCAAGACATATATGTACAGACCAGACTATAGTGAGCGCACCTAGCTACAATGCAAACCATAGACACAATATCAAGGCCTCTGCCAAACCAATAAATTTGGTGTTGACCATGAATTATATACTATGGATTTACATGCAGCACATCTGGACTGCACAGACAATTTACATACATGAATCTGACCAGAGAGCTATTGACAGAGATTGTCTATTGGCTCAATACAACTGTTGGCAGAAAGTCTCGGGCAATAGTTCTGTTTCAGGTCAATAGTTTATTATAAGGAGAAAAGTTTTCACCAATGACAAGATAAACAATTAACTGCTCTATTGTGCAGATACTTTATATATACTTTTAGAAGAAGAATTCCAGGAGTTAAAAAAATATAAAAAACATTGGAAAACAAGAAATGTCACAGGTAAGTGTCCCATGCTCCCAACCTAAACAAAAATAATGATTTACTTTATAGGTAGGTATTTAAATACAGTCAAACCTGTGTAAGCAGTCACTTCTATTGAGCAGCCACTTGTCTTAAGCAGCCACATTTGCTATTTCCCATTTTCATGCTTTCAGAGCAAATAAAACTATATAAAGCAAAATCCTGTCTTAAAAAGTTATTTTTGCTCCTTCCCTTGCTTGATTGGCTGCTTAAGACAGGTTTGACTGTACTATATCAATGAATATAAAGGTTTATGGACTAAAATTACAGACTAGACACGCAATTTTCTATTAGATGTGCAGGTCTGTGCATTGAAGTTGACACACTATCATCACATGTTGATCACTTGTGCAATGTTTTTTAAGATCCTACCATGGGAGACAAAGTTACAGACCAGACATAAAATATCAAACAGATTGAAAGTATGACCTTGACCTTTGAGGTATGGTTCTGGGTCTTATGCGAGACATAACGTCATGTCATGTTGATAAATTAAGCCATGTGTTTTTGAAATCCATCCATGTATGACAAAGTAACAGACTGGACAAATAATCTCAAGACTCATCGTGTTGTCCAACCAACCTAAAGTACATGACAGACCGAACATGAAATCTCAAAGTGTTGTCAAACCAACCTGAAGTACATAAGATCAAACAGCAATCTCAAACAGACTCAGAGTGCTGTCAAAACAACCTAAAGTACATGGCAGACCGAACATGAACTCTCAAACAGACTCAAAGTGTTGTCAAAACAACCTAAAGTATATGACAGACATAACATGAAATCTCAAACAGACTCAAAGTGTCGTCAAACAAACCTAAAGTACATGACAGACCTAATACAAAATCTCAAAAAGACTTAAAGTGTTGTCAAAAAAAACTAAAGCACATGACAGACCTAACACAACATCACAAACAGACTCAAAGTGTTGTCAAACAAACCTAAAATACATGACAGACGGGAACACAAAATCTCAGACTCAAAGTGTTGTTGGACAAACTTAAAATATGACATTGACCTGTGAGGTACGAGTCTGGGTCTTATGTGCAACTCGTCATCATGTCATATTGATAATTTTTACACAGCGGACACAAAATCTCCCTAATGTGATTGAATATGTGCAGCATGAGCTCTTGTAAACATCGGATCCAGGATCCATGGGGAGGTCATATGTCGTGTCTTTGGGCAATGCACTTATCAACATTATGTTTAGTAATAGTTCTACCCAAAAAAGATATGAAGTGTGATTTGTATAATTTGCATTAACTTGTTTCCAATATTAATAAAAGATTAATATCAAAGATTCAAACTTGAACATTGAATGAGTTTATGATCATCAATTGAACAAGTTTAAATCTTATTAGCAGCATAAGATAAGTCTGTGATTTACCATGTACTGTGGTAATGTAGGTAAGTGGCCATCCTGGGGTTTACTTGTAAATGGTCCCTCCAGCACCCCTCTTTTCAGCATGTGTAACATCAACTGTCCATACATATTTCTGTTCTTTCTGTTAATGTAGACAAGTAAATCATATACATTTCAACAACATTTATGTAAGTAGTAACAGAGTAACATATTAAACAATTCATTTACATGTACAATCAATGATTATCAATTCCAGTGGTGCTTGACCTATAGCCGGAGTCTCCTCTAACAGAGAAAGCCTTTTTTATAACCTAATGTAATTGGTTCCTTAATTAATGAACCAAACACCATCTCTATAAAATGGTTCTTAAATGTCAGACATATAGTTTGTGTTTTAAGTTAAAAAGTGAATTAAAACTCTGATTTTACTGTCCATGGGTAGGTTTACAACCACATTAAAAGAATCTATAGAAGCATTAACCCATATAAATATTAAAACCATTTCCAAATTGGCAAAGGCAATTGAAAAGAAGTATTCATTCATTCAGAGGTCACTTCTTGATAAAGTTTTAAAGAAATTAGAAAAATTAGTAATACATGACACATGTATACTTGTATAGATCTTACCTTCCAGCCAAACCAGATGTTGGTTCACATAGTTTCTTTATCCAAACAGCACATTTCTGGCGATCTACAAACAAGATTTCATAAGGTAAAAGTAAAGTCACAAAACATGTTCTGTTGGGTTTTACACGTTTTTCAACATACAGGTTATTATAACTGTTATATATGGCATATCTAGTTTTATTAGTGGAGGTAGACCTAAGAATGAATCAGAGTAGAACCACTGTCCTTCGCAAGTAACCAGTAAACTTTCTCACAAAAGTTTTTAACCAAGGCCTGAGACTGGTGAGAGGCAAGTGCTCATTAGATAATAGTACTACAGATCACCTGGCATGAAAAACTTGCTTAAAACTTTACACGTAAAGCTGTCTTTTCACTCTTTATTTCACAATTTATATAGCAACAGTAAATCGACATTACCTTCCATCAGACCAATTTATACAAAACTTGAACAAAACACTCACCTGTTTTGTGTGGCAGTTTAAGGACATGAGGTTTCATCTCTGCAAGGAGTCTATCAAACTCCTGGTCCAGTTTCAGGTATCCTGAATCATGTGTATCCATGCTTGTAATATTCTTCACTTAAATTGTTCTTGTGATATTCTGAATAATATGGAACAACTACTTGCATTTATGAATAGATGAATTGTAATTACAAGCAGGGCAGTTGATAGGGTGCAGGGCATTCAATTACCACTAGTCAAATGCCGGAGGCTAATAGAATTACACTCTGCTATCCAAAAATGTCTGTCTTGATAGTCTGTGTGGCTAATAAAAAAACAACTGGAACCTTAATTTCAAGAATGAGATTACAATTTTCACATATTCTATTGGACAATAATTTATGATCTAAAAGCATTTTATATACATGCTTTGTTCTGTATATAATTTGTTTGAATGTGGAGTTTCGACCCCTATAAATGGTTTGAATGTAGAGTTTTGACCACCAAAATTTACGCTGCAATGTAGAGCTTGTGCCTATGTTTTGAAATCAAGTGTTACGTAAATTTAGTCTATTTTAGTACCATTTTGTAATTTAAACCCAGCTAGCAGGTTCACAGTCTACTAGTCATCATGACATTTTCTATTACCAGGGTGTTAGCTGATCGCACCAAAGTTTGTAATTTACAAAAATATCTATTATTATAAACTAGATAACCAGACATAGAAGTTTTTGACTAATTTAAGCCTTACCACAAAAAATATGTCATTCTTTGGATGCACTAAATAACTTCAAATTTACCTTTTTCTAAATTTTCTTTATGCTATGACCATGTCATCAAGACATAATCGTCTGTACAATGTTCGTATGCAACAATTATAAAAAACATTCTTAATCTTCTGATATAAATAAATAGTGCAATGGCCAACAGACACAAAAAGGTTATATGGCACCAACAGGAAGATTCTGGGCTCATTCCTGCTGCTAGGTGGATGAACACAACATTCAAATGCAAATAGTGAATGTCTGTGTTATCAATTGAATGATTACATACTAAAGGTATTTTACTGAAGATATACACAAGAAATCATTATGCAGGAATTGAATTGCAAGTCACTGATATTTGTGTTACTGTAGAATATATCATCTAGAATATAAGTGGTTGCTATATAGCTGATTCTGCTTCATAATGCAATTGAAGTTGTCATGTTGTAATAGCGAATAAACTTTCATTTACATGTATTATTCATATGTTAATTTTTTCAAGTTAATGGATAAAATTAAAGCATTGATATTATAGCTGGCATTACTAATCTATATGTGTGTAGTTTGGAAACAAAGCCACCCATCGCTTCTGTGCTAGCAGTAGATATTGACATATATACAAAAAATTCTGTTAAAATATGTTTTTATTCATCAAAATTGAGTTAGTTTAATTCTTACAGATCTTGATGCATTTGAGCAGTTAAACTGTTATCCCTACAGGTTACAGACCCAGAATCAGAAAAAAACAAGACCAGACATGTTCAAGGGAAATAAAATACTTCAGATAAAAAGTACACAATGCACCGTGACCTAAAATATGTATGCTACAAAGAACAGCATAAAGTACTGATAATGAAAATATACCATTCAAAGTAATTGAGAGAAAACGTTAAATAACAAAAATCATAATTACATTACTGAAAACGGAAGCGAGTTTTGTTTACATCTGATACGCATGCGTATACAGTAACCCGGTTGCTGGACGCTTAAAACTAAATCTTTTAACTATCTTGATTTCATTTGGAATACTTCAGTTTTCTTTGCTGAGAAAAATGAGGAATATTCACACATATGGAATTCTTTCTGTGTCAGTGGCATTTGCATTGTCTGTTGTTACTTGGTTAATGAAACGGAAAGATTCTAAAAAGAGAATCCCAAAGATGAAGCTGTACTGGTTTGATAATTTTCGATCAAAACGATGCGAGTGGTTGTTGGCAGGTGCGTAGTATTTTAGAGTAACCTCCCTTCTGTAATATCAAGGGAAGTAACTCATATTAACATTTTTAATAAGCTGCATATTAATTTCCTCGAACACTTGCACAATGGCGTTAAGTTTAGATGATAAGCTTTTAGGAGAAAAGACACATTACTACTGCAGTAGTAGTGAAGATGAAGGAAGTGACCGCGATTCCGGCGATGAGGACGTGGATGGAAATGAAACTTCCGGTAGGAACAAAGCTGCAGAACAACCAACATTTATCCCAGAACCAAAATTGGAGGAGTACAATGGCAGATCTACCAATACAGGTCCAAAAGGGGTTCTTAATGACTGGCGTGAGTTCAAAAGACTTGAGACAGAACAGAGAGAGTCACAGGAACATGAAAGACAACGACTGTTGAAGAAATTAACATTGACCTGCAGGTATAGTAAAGGACAAGTTGCTAAAAAGTCAAAAGAAAAGTTGTCGCAATAACTTGTCTCATCTTAAGCCCATAACCAGAAATAATGTATCCCAGTAACTAATTTTTAAAGTAAAGAAAAAGAAATTGCAAATAAAAGACTGAACAGTGTTTAAAGTACCCAGGATTTACATTTACAAGTTATAGGGGAATTTTAGATTATGGCATAGTTTCTAGTGTCCCATTTTTAATCATTTCAATCCAGTGGCAGTCTAATCTGTGTTTGAAGGTGTCCACTAGTTTCTAGGGAAGGTCATTCCAATAATTGATGATACGAAGATGGAAAAGTTTTTCCTCATGTTAGTCCTTTTTGGTGAGTTGGTTTGATCAGATTAAGACGGATCAGACCCCTTGTCTCTCCTTCTAGATTATTTTTGTGAGGGCTGAGGGGCGAAATGACTTATCTTTTAATGGGATTGTGCTGACTATTAATAAAGAAAACAGAAACTAAATGGTGAATATTTACCGTAGCTAAAGATTGCTAATTTTTGTAAATAAAAATGTTCTTTATTTTCATAAAAATTCCAATAATAAAGTGAACAATTTCTTGTAATTTACCGCAATTCAGCTAACCATCGACACTCAGTCTGAAAAAAATACTTTTAATGGGTAGTCCGATTCATTTGTTAAATTTTACATTCATATAATGTTTAAAAGAAATCTTTTTAATTGTGTTCAGATCCCACTTGAATGATGAGGAAGAGAAGCAGAAAGATGACGACTTCATGCTGCAGTTTGAAGATCTGGAAGATGAGTTTATCAAGCAGTATAGACAGAAGCGTATAGAAGAAATGAGGAAAGCTCTAGATTCTATGCCAAAATTTGGAAAGGTGTTTGCTTTAGAGAAGAATGGTTTCATTGATGCAATAGATAAAGAAAATCCGGCTGTTAAGGTTATTGTGCATATATTTGAAGAAAAAGTTGAAGCATGCGATGCAATGAATGGGTGTTTTGCTTGTTTAGCAAAGGAGTATCCACACATTAAATTCTGTAAAATAAAAGCGTCAGATGCTCGGCTGAGTAAAAAGTTCTCAGTAAAAGGTGTACCTGCTTTACTGGTATACAAAAATAAGGAATTAATAGGAAATTATATCAGCCTTTCAAATGAACTAGGTGATGACTTTTATGCTACAGATGTGGAAAGTTTCTTACAGGAGCATGGTATTCTTCCACTAGCAGAAACAAAAGTGATCAGGGACAAGAACACAGGTGAAATACGTGGTGTATTGCCAGGAGATGAAGATGATGATGACTTCGATTTAGACTGAAATTGAAACGGATCAAAAATAGAAAAAATGTCAATGAATGTGCAACAATTTTTAAATTATTTTTTTAGCTCATTTATTTGGTCATCTTGAGCATAGCAGTTAACTCACCTTGAGCTAAGCAATGATAATTTACTTTGGTTTTTGTCCATGATTCTCCCTCTCTGAAGTAATCAGTGACTTGCAGGGATAAGGTGTGTCAGGTACTGGCTAATCATCTACTAGATTCCAGGAACATTGATTAAAGCCTCATTAAACTTCTGAAATGCACACTTTTTGATAGTAACAAAAATGATTGTAATTAAATGTGTTTATAGTATTGCTAAAACCATTCCTGTAGACCCCTTACTGGCTGTTTTTAAAAAAGCGAGAAAATAAATAACTTTGATCAAATGTGTTTTTCTTAGACAAGCGAACCAAACTTTTAACTTTTGTTTACATTTTTGTGAATCCGTAATGACTTGGTTGCTTTCTGACTGTCCCTCCACTAGTGTTTGGAAGTACACAAATGAATATGCAGTGGTAGTGTGGGGATTAAGACCGTTAGATAAGGGTTCATTAACAAGATTAAAAGAGTTATGGCTTCACTAATATTATGTATCGTTATTGGGTTTTCTTTGTTTAAAATATATAATATTGATGTCTGCAATAAAACTGTATCGAACGTAGTACACATTATATTATTGATACGCACTGAAAAACAATGAGTACGGAATACTAGTTTGGTCTTGTAACTCTTGTTCAAGATCCTCCCTTGCATATACGCGTGATACTATTGCACACACTTTTACATCACAAATCACTTTATCGCAGCCAATATTGAGAGGCTACCAAGGGTGGTTTGTTTAGTACAGTTATTAAAAAAGTAATTTTATTTTTGATTTTATATGGACGATTCGTCGTTTAGAATACATAGATAGAATACATGTTTATTTGATCACTGAGAGACTTTGCAAACGAAAAAATAAATATAAAGCACATTATTAGTTCATAATTAAAGGGATTATATTGGCAAGTAACACAAACATGCTGTTAATCCAGACTTTTCCATTATGCAGTGTGCACAAAATAATGCTTATATATTGACGTATAACCTTTATTTACTTGAAAGTTATCAAATTAACAGTAATTGAATATTGGCTAAAACTTTAATACATCCCGCAATAAAGTATTGCTCAATGTTTACATTGAACTCCGTAAACTTCCCGAACAAAGCTTCCAAAACGAAATGGGAACGAGTCTTGACGATGTTATCTGATGATTGATCGGAAACCCGAAAGCGGTTTGTTGAAAATGGCGAATGTAAACAAAATAAAAACGTGGTTTCAGAAACCCGATGTTTGTAATACAGAGGTTGTGCAACAATTAGACACTTTAGACATGTATATCTCTTAAGTTATAAGTGTATCTTCATGCTGGGCGTGTGTATTTAGGACAGGGAATTGATGGTAATATGCCAATAAAATCCCTTTTAAGAACGGGTTTTGTTTACATATTAATGTTAGTCTCTTTCCGACCAACACCTTCAGCAGAAAACGGGGAGTTACGAAGCTTGTCCGGAAACTCGTCGGTTGGTAATATATGATCAATTCACTTCAGAGAGAAACATAGTATGGGGAGCTGTAGGGGATGCAGTTGAAAATTAAATAACTGCTTGCAATTAGATAGTGTGCGTATAAAAATATAACGCGTATTACGTTTGAAACAGTTTTATTGCAGACATCAAATTTTTTAAAAAACAACAACTCAATAACAATACATAATATTAGTAAAGCCATAACATTTTTAATCTTGTTAAGGAACCCCTTATCTAATGATCTTAATCCTCAGTATTCATTTGTGTACTTCCGAACACTGGCGAAGGTACGGTCGGAAAACAACCGAGTCATTACGGAATTACAAAAATGTAAACAAAAGTTAAAAGTTCGGTCCGCTCGTCTAAGAAATACACATTTCAATCGAAGTTTTTTATTTTCTCGCTTTTTTAAAAACAGTCAGTAAGGGATCTACAGGAATAATTTTAGCATTACTATAAACACATTGAATTACAATCATTTTTGTTATTATCAAAAAGTGTACATTCGGAAGTTTAATGAGGCTTTAAGAATTTAAGCGCAAGGACATCAATATTTTGTATGAATTCATGTAGAGAACTTTACAAGATTGTTATAATGTTTGATTTTTCTTAATTTCGCTTTTGTAAACTTTTTTATATCTGGAGGTTTTTATTTAATTTTGTTCTTCTGACATCTTTTATAACGTAAAAAGAGAACATTTCCATAAAAAGTGTTCAATGTACCATATATCATATAATAAACAACTATTAAAAATAAACATGAGTCATTTCATTTTTCTCCAGTTGTCATTTTAAACAGGACATTTACAATTAAATTACTCAATTTGTTCAGGATACTGCACATGTGGTTCCGTGTTAGTTAGCAATTCCATTTGTTCGGGATACAACACATGTGATTCTGGGTAAGTTAATAATTCCATTTGATCAGGATACAACACATGTTCTGGGTTTGTTAACAATTCTTTTTGTTCAAGATACAACACAAGTGGTTCTGGGTTAGTTAACAATTCCATTTGTTCAGGATACAACACATGTGATTTTGGGTTAGTTAACAATTCCATTTGTTCAGGATACAAAACATTTGATTTTGGGTTAGTTAACAATTCCATTTGTTCAGGATACAACACATGTTGTTCTGGTTTAGTTAACAATTCCATTTGTTCAGGATACAACACATGTTGTTCTGGGTTAGTTAACAATTCCATTTGTTCAGGATACAACATGTGTGGTTCTGGGTTAGTTAACAATTCCATTTGTTCAGGATACAACACATGTGATTCTTGGTTAGTTAACAATTCCATTTGTTCAGGATACAACACATGTTCTGGGTTAGTTAACAATTCCATTTGATCAGGATACAACACATGTGGTTCTGGGTTTGTTAACAAATACATTTGTTCAGGATACAACACATGTGGTTCTGGGTTAGTTAACAATTCCATTTGTTTAGGATACAACACATGTGATTCTTGGTAAGTTAACAATTCTATTTGTTCAGGATACAACACATGTTGTTCTGGGTTAGTTAATAATTCCATTTGATCAGGATACAACACATGTGGTTCTAGGTTAGTTAACAATTCCATTTGTTCAAGATACAACACATGTGGTTCTGGGTTTGTTAACAATTCCATTTGTTCAGGATACAACACATACATGTGATTTTGGGTAAGTAAACAATTCCATTTGTTCAGGATACAACACATGTGGTTCTGGGTTAGTTAACAATTCCATTTGTTCACGATACAACACATGTTGTTCTGGGTTAGTTAACAATTCCATTTGTTCAGGATACAGCACATGTGGTTCTGGGTTTGTTCACAATTCCATTTGTTCACGATACAACACATGTGGTTCTGGGTTTGTTAACAATTCCATTTGTTCAGGATACAACACATGTGGTTCTGGGTTAGTTAACAATTCCATTTGTTCAGGATACAACACATGTGGTTATGGGTTAGTTAACAATTCCATTTGTTCAGGATACAACACATGTGGTTCTGGGTTAGTTAACAATTCCATTTGTTCAGGATACAACACATGTGGTTCCGGTTTAGTTAACAATTCCATTTGTTCACGATACAACACATGTGTTTCTGGGTTAGTTAACAATTCCATTTGTTCACGATACAACAAAATTACAAAGCCCAATACCATTAAATCCCCCCCAACATAATGAAAAGGCCTAATTTGATAGTAAATATTAAGTTCTGTCTCTTGAATTATCAATCATTGCTTTATTTGTGACCGATTTAGAGATATTATGGCCTTCTTGTTCCCAAATGGCCATGACCTCTTTAAATAATTAACTTAAAATATTTCTAAATAGTGTGTGTTTGCATTTTGACTTTGGTTCCTTCATCTAAACAGCATCTTTATCCTGTAAATTACAAGCTGAAATGACAACAGTACTGTAATCATTCTTTTCCATTGGGGCATGATTCTCTGTGGCCATGTACTTTAAGGCACTCTTGTTTATTTGCCACTTTCCTCTCACTGCTGAGGGTATGTTTTTTTTTGGCCTTGCTCCATAAAAAATGATCTTTGGAAAGCCAGTTTACTTTTCGAAGGTGAGTAATTCTACCCGCACTCATTCTGGGGTAAGATTTCTATCACCAATAAAACTGGATTTCATATATAACCTGGAAATGATTTGGGATATTCATTTGAGTAGACATATTAACATAATTTTGTTAAAAGGTTTGCTGTGTACACTATTTCACCTCATTTGATAAAAATTACCCAGGTTTTAGCTCTAATGACCAAAGGCCAGTAGGGCTTATACGATGGTGTGTTGTCTGTCGTCTGTTGGCAGAACTTTCTCTGAAACCACTAGGCCAATTAAACTCGAACTTCAAACAGATGTTTCTTTAGCATAGGAGACAATACAGAAGATTTTTTTTGTCTAAAGATTGCCGTCACTACTAAAAATAGTGATACAAATGTTTATGATCCGCCAAACAGATTTTGAAAATACATATATTTATGCAGTTCTCTTAGGTTTGTACAAATGGTGTTTAAAATGGGATTAGAAATGGCCTTGCCTACTGAGGGCACACCTGTGATTATTATACACATCAGTTTATTTTGTAAAACTGATTTTGCCTATGATTTTTTCACTTGGTCAAGGAGCTTCAGATTTGTTAAAATGACTGGGTTCCACTGTCTTGTGGGGTTCAATGATTTTTCACAGATTTATGGCCCTTTGATTCATTTCATTCATTACCATATTGCATCACCAAATTCTTGTCTGGGCTATTTATCTGCAACCTCGGGTTGGACTGTTATGAAACTTGCCAGGATACATCACTAACAAGTTGAGATGCGCATATTATTGTTTGTGCATTTTGGTTCAATGATTTTTTCACAGCGTTATTGCCCTTTGACGGCTCTTCATTTTTCAGTGTATGGTCAAGAGTCTTCTTAGGCAGTAACATTGACTGGATATCAACTCTATTATACATGCGTAGTTCCTATACTATCTTGTATAATTTTTTGTGCAAAAATATTTTTTAGTTTGAGTTCTGAAGCATCATCTAATTATGACAAATTAGATTTGGTTCAATAAGGAGAATTGACTTATCATTAGGGACCAGGTGGTATCACTAAAGCATTAAAATTGAAATTTTTCAAAAATCTTCTCAACCACTGGTCATTCAAATTTGTTCATATTTTATTCAAATTACCCCCATGAGTAAAGGTTGGAAAATTAACAAATCAAGGGATAGGGATGATATAGAGGCCCTAGTAAGAGGAGTTTGAGTTTTAACTTAGGAATACTATGGGAAAACAGAAAATTCTCTCATCCTTTTGTGTAAATATGATGTTCAGTTTGAGATCTAAAGCATTGTCTAGTAAAAGAAAATTAGATTTGTTTCAATAAAATGATTGAATTTCCATAAGGGGCTGGGAAGGGACCCAATATGTTCAAAATTTGGGGAATTTTCATAAATGTATTTTCTCAACAATCAGCTATGGTAGTCAGTCAAATATGTTCATAATTGATATTTATTATTGCTATGTCTAATGAGTAACGCCTATTTGGGTCTGAAGTTTTTACAAGTAAAGCAGCCAAAGTATATAGCAGCTTTGTAAAGCAACTTTTAATTTTATATTACACGAACACTTTGCAGTCATGGTCTTTCATAGGAATGATACAGGTAATGTCATAATAAATTAATTTCTTAGATTATCATCCAAATTTTCCTTAAAAAGGGGGAGGGCTGGAGGATATTATTTTTAAAATTTTTAATGTTTTTTAAAATAAAAAGGGTCGGGGCGGCATGAAAACTAGGGGTAGGTCTAGGATGATAATCTAGCAATTAATTTGTTATGACCTAATATGCAATACACAAGTTAGATTACTTAAGACGTATTTTGTAAAACATTTAACTTAAGAATCTTTTATCATAATTGCGTAGTTCAGAGCAGCCTAACTTTAGCAGTGATTGTGTTATGAATAGTTGTACTCAAAATCATGCAGAGTTTCTCCAGATATTTTTGACCTTCAATGATCACCATCATCGCCAAATGAAATAGGTTTTTGTGTTATGGTTTTGCTCCACTTCCTGGTCTAGATCAACATAAGTTGCATAATGAGTTGTTCTATTCATAACCATGCACCATTATTTTATACTTGGCAATTCCTCCATATAAATAACTTTAAAATATGTTTTTAATCGCAGTGTCTATCTGTCAATTTGCCCAAGATTTCATATCCAGTCTGTAACTTTGTCATATATGAATGAATTTTTAAAATAATTATGCACAAATAATTAACATCATGACGATGTGTTGCGCTTAAGACCCAGACCCAAACTTTAATGGTCAAGCACACACTTTGAGTTGGTTTGACAACGCCGAGTCTGTTTGAGTTTTCATGTCTGGTCTAATTTTGTCATACATGGATGGGTTTCAAAAACATATGGCACAATTGGTCAACATGGTGTGACGATGTGTCATGTGTAAGACCCAGACCCCTACATCAAAGGTCAAGGTCATACTTTAAGTGACATCACTTTGAGTCTGTTTCAGATTTTGTGCCTGGCCTGTAATTTTGTGACTCATGGATAGGTTTCAAAAATATTTGGCTCAATTTATCAACATGAGATGTTGACATGTCACTTATAAGACCCAGATCTGTACATTAAAGTTCAAGGTCACACTTTCAGTCAGTTTGAGATTTTGTGTCTGTAATTTTGTCTCACACGGAGGGATTTTAAAATGACTTAGCACAAGTGATCAATATGTCCATTAATTTCCAACTTGTAGAGTGAGAGGTCATGTTTAATTAAAGAGAAGAACAAAATTAAACTTATTAATTATACGTTTCAATACATTACAATTTAAACTAAATTTTGATAACTCTGGTGATCTTGAGACATCTCATTAGACCATTCAGCAGCCCTGAAATTATATTAGAACATGTACATGTATGCTGCACATGTATGATCATTTATCAACAGAGATTTTATTGAAAGTGTCAAGACTAGAATTATTTTTAACTGTCTTCTTTATACCAACACAGAACTTGGTTGCCTTGGTGATGTGGAACTTATAAGTATGAACCCTCAGGATCCCAATCAAGAATTACTTGCTGAGTATCAGCAGATTCATCCACATGGTACAATACCTTGTCTGGAAGTTGAGGGGAGAGCACCCATATTGGAGTCTGGGGCCATCTGTTTGTATCTTGCCGATATTTACAACAACCTTGGTCCTGACCTGGATAAGGAAGCATATTATAAGTAATTCATTCTTCCCATGTCTGTCTTTTATTAGCTCACCTGAAGGTGAGCTTTTGTGATCGCCTGGTGTCCGTCGTCTGTCGTCCGTCGTTTACTTTCAGCAATTAACAACTTCTCCTCTGAAACCACTGGGCCAATTTTGATATAATTTCACAGAAATGTTCCTTGGGTGACCCTCTACCAAGTTTGTTCAAGCCATCTTGATTTGTCAAAAAACATGGTGGCCAGGGATTGGGTTAGTTTACTATATAAGCTATAGCGAAAACTTAAAAAACCTTCTTGTCAGAAACTACTGGCTCGATTTTAAAATAATTTCACAGAAATGTTCCTTAGGTTCTCTCTACC
The DNA here is from genome assembly GCA_029582155.1 of Panopea generosa. Lineage (NCBI taxonomy): Eukaryota > Metazoa > Mollusca > Bivalvia > Adapedonta > Hiatellidae > Panopea > Panopea generosa. The sequence continues at coordinate 24,984,210 of CM055895.1, forward strand.
AAGTTTGTTCAAGCCATCTTGATTTGTCAAAAAACATGGCAGCCAGGGGGTGGGGTTAGTTTTATGTCAAATTACTTCCCCTGTTTTATAGCATAAATGTATGTATATAGCAATTATTATCAGAAGAGGTAATAACTCTTTAAATAAACTTTTTTTGCTATTATTATACAATATTATACCAGATATAAGTTTTTAAAGATAATTCATGATAAAAAGATGAATGATACAATTATAATCAATGATTGAAATATTATTCATATATTCATATATCATGAACCATTTTAAAATAGGTGTTTTTCTGAATATAAAAGTTAGAGTTTTTATGGTTCAGACAGGGATGGTTTACTGCTTCATAATAAAGCAATACCATATTTTTAGCTAGTTTCATAACAGCAAGAAGTCTGCTTGAGATTTTCAGTGTCAAAGTGTATTTGAAATCTTGGAGGAGGAGCTTAATTGTTTTTAAGGGAGAGTGCACTGCGACAAAGATTCTTTCGTGATATACTTTGGGAAGGCATGTGTTTGAAACTCATAGGAATATTTATTGTGCTGGAACTGTGGATTGTTTCATGCGCAACAATTTAGTCTGATGCTTTAGTTTGAAACCGTTCTCAAACATAACAGGTTAGTTTTGTGCTGGAACTGGATTTTTATCTTAGTTCGAAGGCTTAGCATCTATAGTAAAAACTTCAAAAGCCTTCTTGTCAGAATCTACTGACCTGATTTTGATGTAATTTCACTGACATTTACCATGGGTGAACCTCTACCAATTTTGAACTTTTCTACGCATCTGTTACATCTTTAAAACAAATCAAAATTCTAACTACTTGCCCATCTCGTCTTTCTGGAATTTTGAGCATACATGTATTATACAATGTACTTATGTTGTGTGACTCAAGCTCAGTCAGGTGAGGGATATAGGGCCATCTTGGCCCTCTTGTTGATCTCCAATTACCTTCAGAGATTGTTTAGATTGTAGGCATGGAAATGTACTTTTGTAACAATAATTAATAAATTTCATTGAAGAAAATGCTTAACTCCTACACAAACTTGGCCATTATGAATTCAACATGAATTCAACTATGCCAATATGTATAAACAACTCATTGTTGATAAAATTGTCATTAATCCAGTGATTTCATATTGGCCCAATTAATTTACCTTGGACAGTCATAATGGCCCACTGCATACAACCTTTGGGTGGGGGTCAAAATGAAGATAAATGGGCCAATAAGATGTACTTGTTAATAAATATTGTTATAAATTAACCTTTTTGTATTGGCCTTGAGATCGAGGAAAAAGATGAAGTCATATGATGCCAACTCTGCTAATAAAAGCTGAACTGAGCCAATATGACTGATTGATTGATTCGATATTTATCTTCATTTTTATACCATCGAGGGCTAACAGATGATCAATTAACCTAACCACTGTTTCCTGGGATCCTGGAAGGTTAACCAGTACTCTAGCACTAACCCATCTTCACAAGTAACTGATAACTTACCCACTTAAATCAGCAGTGAGAGAAGAATGATAATGAGATGCAATGTCATATATCAACCATCACAGAGATTGTGCCCGGGTGGTATTCAAACTCATGACCCCTGGAAGCCTGGATTGATAGTCAGACACACAAATGACTGAGCTAATCAGACCCGGCTGGCCAATATGAACAAGAACTGGGCCAATATGACTATTTCTGGTTGTTTGAAAGATCTTCCTCTTTAAATCCACTTGTGATAAAAAAAAGGCATTGTTTTGTTAAGGTTGACATTTTTGAAGGTATTGATTCATATAAATGTATAAGTTCACTTACACCTAACATAAATAAGGTGTGCTACCATACACCCAGGTAAATCGAGTGTAGGCCAAAACACCCCCCGGACTAACCCACCCCCCCCCCCCCCCCCCCCCCCCCCCCCCCCCCCCCTGTTATAGGGGAAACAAACTGTGGTCAGTATAGCTAGTTAAGCTGTTATAGGGGAAACAAACTGTGGTCAGTATAGCTAGTAAAGCTGTTATAGGGGAAACAAACTGTGGTCAGTATAGCTAGTAAAGTTGTTATAGGGGAAACAAACTGTGGTCAGTGTAGTAAGTAAAACTGTTTTAGGGGAATCAAACTGTGGTCAGTGTAGTAAGTAAAGTTGTTATAGGGGAAGCAAACTGTGGTCAGTATAGCTTGTAAAGCTGTTATAGGGGAAACAAACTGTGGTCAGTATAGCTAGTAAAGCTGTTATAGGGGAAACAAACTGTGATCAGTATAGATAGTAAAGCTGTTATAGGGGAAACAAACTGTGGTCAGTACAGTTAGTAAAGCTGTTATAGGGGAAACAAACTGTGGTCAGTGTAGCTAGTAAAGCTGTTATAGAGGAAACAAACTGTGGTCAGTATAGCTAGTAAAGCTGTTATAGGGGAAACAGAATGTGGTCAGTATAGCTAGTAAAGCTGTTATAGGGGAAACAAACTGTGGTCAGTATAGTAAGTAAAGCTGTTATAGGGGAAACAAACTGTGGTCAGTATAGTAAGTAAAGCTGTTATAGGGGAAACAAACTGTGGTCAGTGTAGCTAGTAATGCTGTTATAGGGGAAACAAACTGTGGTCAGTATAGCTAGTAAAGCTGTTATAGGGGAAACAAACTGTGGTCAGTGTAGCTAGTAAATCTGTTATAGGGGAAACAAACTGTGGTCAGTGTAGTTAGTAAAGTTGTTATAGGGGAAACAAACTGTGGTCAGTATAGCTTGTAAAGCTGTTATAGGGGAATCAAACTGTGGTCAGTATAGCTAGTAAAGCTGTTATAGGGGAAACAAACTGTGGTCAGTGTAGCTAGTAAAGTTGTTATAGGAGAAACAAACTGTGGTCAGTATAGCTAGTAAACGTGTTATAGGGGAAACAAACTGTGGTCAGTATAGCTTGTAAAGCTGTTATAGGGGAAACAAACTGTGGTCAGTATAGCTAGTAAAGCTGTTATAGGGGAAACATACTGTGGTCAGTGTAGCTAGTAAAGCTGTTATAGGGGAAACAAACTGTGGTCAGTGTAGCTAGTAAAGCTGTTATAGGGGAAACATACTGTGGTCAGTATAGCTAGTAAAGCTGTTATAGGGGAAACAAACTGTGGTCAGTGTAGCTAGTAAAGCTGTTATAGGGGAAACATACTGTGGTCAGTATAGCTTGTAAAGCTGTTATAGTGGAAACAAACTGTGGTCAGTATAGCTAGTAAAGCTGTTATATGGGGAAACAAACTGTGGTCAGTATAGATAGTAACGCTGTTATTGTGGTATCAAACTGTGGTCAGTATAGCTTGTAAAGCTGTTATAGGGGAAACAAACTGTGGTCGTTGTAGCTAGTAAAGCTGTTATACGGGAAACAAACTGTGGTCAGTATAGCAAGTAAAGCTGTTATAGGGGAAACAAACTGTGGTCAGTGTAGCTAGTTAAGCTGTTATAGGGGAAACATACTGTGGTCAGTATAGCTAGTAAAGCTGTTTTAGGGGAAGCAAACTGTGGTCAGTATAGATAATAAAGTAATTATAGGGGAAACAAACTGTGGTCAGTATAGATAGTAAAGCTGTTATAGGGGAAATAAACTGTGGTCAGTATAGATAGTAAAGCTGTTATAGGGGAAACAGGCTGTGGTCAGTGTAGTTAGTAAAGAATTTTTAGGGGAAACAAACTGTGGTCAGTATAGTTAGTAAACTGTTATAGGGGAATCAAACTGTGGTCAGTGTAGCTAGTAAAACTGTTACAGGGGAATCAAATTGTGGTCAGTGTAGCTAGTAAAACTGTTATAGGGGAATCAAACTGTGGTCAGTATAGCTAGGAAAGCTGTTATAGGGAAAACAAACTGTGGTCAGTATAGATAGTAAAGCTGTTATAGGGGAAACAAACTGTGATCAGTGTAGCTAGTAAAGTTGTTATAGGGGAAACAAACTGTGGTCAGTATAGCAAGTAAAGATGTTATAGGGGAAACAAACTGTGGTCAGTGTAGCTAGTAAAGCTGTTATAGGGGAACAAACTGCGGTTAGTATAGCTAGTAAAGTTGTTATATGGGAAACAAAATGTGGTCAGTATAGCAAGTAAAGATGTTATCGGGGAAACAAACTGTGGTCAGTGTAGTAAGTAAAGCTGTTATAGGGGAAACAAACTGTGGTCAGTATAACAAGTTAAGTTGTTATAGGGGAAACAGACTGTGGTCAGTATAACTAGTAAAGCTGTTATAGGGGAAACAAACTGTGGTCAGTATAGCTTGTAAAGTTGTTATAGGGGAAACAAACTGTGGTCAGTATAGCAAGTAAAGCTGTTATAGGGGAAACAAACTGTGGTAAGTATAGATAGTAAAGCTGTTATAGGGGAAAAAACTGTGGTCAGTATAGCTAGTAAAGCTGTTATAGGGAAAAAAAACAGTGGTCAGTGTAGCTAGTAAAGCTGTTATAGGGGAAACAAACTGTGGTCAGTATAGCTAGTAAAGCTGTTGTAGGGGAAACAAACTGTGGTCAGTAAAGCTAGTAAAGCTGTTATAGGGGAAATAAACTGTGGTCAGTGTAGCTAGTAAAGCTGTTATAGGGGAAACAAACTGTGGTCAGTATAGCTAGTTAAGCTAGTATGTGGTAATCAAACTGTGGTCAGTATAGCTAGTTAAGCTGTTATGGTAGAAAGCAAACAATTGTAAACTTTCAATTAGGAATAGTCTAAACTCATCTGCATGAAGCAGTATATTAATACAGAGGTCCAGACATGAAATTTGTATAACCTTTTAGTGTACTGTGGTAATGTCCAACATGACGAGAAATATACTGGAAAATGATAGAAAGTAAAGTGTAAACCGTTCTTCTAATTTTACACTGTTTCCAGTTGGATTGTGTACAGTGTCAGTACCCTGGATGAAGTTATGGAGACCATTTTTGTTCAGTGGCAGTTCACCGAACTGAAGGACCAAGATACGGAACTCATCAATAAGATGGTGCGCAAGTTTCAGGTGTTTGGCAACTATCTTACCAAAATATTACTGGAACAGGATTATCTGTGTGGAGATCGGTATGTGGGATACATTATAGAGCCATTCACTTATTTGGTTTATAATATCAAACTGGTAAACTGAAACTTTGGTTTATAAAATCAAACAGATACCTGCAATATGAGATTCTTAGGCTAACAATTTGAAATTGCGACCTGCAATATCTGAGACTGGTTTACAATATCAAACTAATACCTGCAATATGAGACACTAGTTAACACTATGAAATTGCGACCTGCAATATCTGAAACTGGTTTACAATATCAAACTTAATATCTAGTGTACATTATTAAATTGAGACCAACAATATCAGACTGGTTTACAATATTCAATTGAAGTTTTGATTACAAAATAAAAGTGATACCTACAATGTTTTGGATTTTAAAATGGATCCAGCCCTCCAACTTGGGTCTGTTACAAAGCATAAGCTTTGAACATGTTGATAGGTCAGTTGCTACAGGGAAAGTTGGATTATATCACAGTTTGGTAAGCGTTAAATAGCTATGAATTATGAAACAGGCGTAGAATTTGCTGCTTTTTCATTTGGGTTGAACAGACGTGATTCTGGAGATATCAAGGACTGGGATACAGTCTTTCTGGTTTATAATATCAAATACAACATCAAACACTGGTTTATAATATCAAATACAACATCAAACACTGGTTTACAATATCAAATACAACATCAAACACTGGTTTACAATATCAAATACAACATCATACACTGGTTAACAATATCAAACACTGGTTTACAATATCAAATACAACATCAAACACTGTTTACAATATCAAATACAGCATCAAACACTGGTTTACAATTTCAAATACAACATCAAACACTGGTTTATAATAACATCGAGATGAATTTACAATATCAGACTGAGACTGGTTAACACTATTTAATTGAGTCTCTAGTTTACAATATCATATTGGTTTACAATATTGAAATGAAATCATGGTTGACAATTCAAACTGATACATTCATTATCTGACACTGTTATCAATATTAAACTGATACCTACAATATCTTACTCTGGTATATAATATCAAATTGAGAATGGCAATATCTAATTGATTTAAAAGTTTAAACTGAGACTGATTTGAGAGTTGGACTTTAGAAACAGTCCAAAAATCTCCCAGCTAGGGACTACCACATAGCAGCATTGTGGGGATCACGACATAGTAGCATTGCCGGGACCACCACAAGGCAGCATTGGTGGGACCACCACATAGCAGCATTGTGGGGACCACGACATAGCAGCATTGTCGGGACCACCACAAAGCAGCATTGGTGGGACCACCACATAGCAGCATTGTGGGGACCACGACATAGCAGCATTGTGGGAACCACCACATAGCAGCATTGTGGGGACCACCACACAGCAGCATTATGGGGACCACCACATAGCAGCATTGTGGGGACCACCACATAGCAGCATTGTGAGACCACCACATAGCAGCATTGATAAAAGTGTACCGGTTGACTATATCTAGCAACAGTGGAAACCCACTGATTAGTCAGTGGATTATATGTTGGAAAATCCCTAATATTTGTGAGAGTTTTGATAATTTTTCTCATTATATTATATTTAACCACCGTTGTTGTCATTCTTATTCTTTGCCTCTAGAAACAATTTTCAAACCTTTTTGGACACAAAAAATAAATAAAAACGCCCTATCTCTGGGACTAATATCTCCAGTACTAATATCTCCACATAGTTATGTGTAAACATCAAGTTTCAGATAGAAATACTTGGAGATCAGTATCTCCACATTGTTATATGCTCATATGTGTAAACATGAAGTTTTAGATAGAAATACTTGGAAACCAATATCTCCACATAGTTATATGCTCATATGTGTAACATGAAGTTCTAGATAGAATTACTTGGAGATGCTCATATGTGTAAACATGAAGTTTTAGATAGTAATACTTGGAGACCAATATCAGCACATAGTTATATGCTTATAATATGTGTAAACATTAAGTTTCAGATAGAAATACTTGGAGACCAATATCTTAACATAGTAATATGCGCATATGTATAAACATGAAGTTTCAGATAGAAATACATGGAGACCAATATCTTCACATAGTTATATGCTCATATGTGTTAACATGAAGGTTTTAGATAGTAATCCTGGGAGACCAATATCTCCACATAGTTATATGCTCGTATGTGTAAACATGAAGTTTTAGATAGAAATATCTCGAGACCAACATCTCCACATAGTTATATGCTCATATGTGTAAACGTGAAGTTTTAGATAGAAATACTTTGAGACCAATATCGTCACATAGTTATATGCTCATATGTGTAACATGAAGTTTTAGATAGAATTACTTGGAGACCAATATCTCCACATAGTTATATGTTCATATGTGTAAACAAGAAGTTTCAGATAGAAATACTTGAAGATGCTCATATGTGTAAACATGAAGTTTTAAATAGTAATACTTGGAGACAAATATCTCCACATAGTTATATGCTCATATGTGTAACATGAAGTTCTAGATAGACTTACTTGGAGACCAATATCTGCACATAGTTATATGCTCATATGTGTAAACATTAAGTTTCAGATAGAAATACTTGGAGATGCTCATATGTGTAAACATGAAGTTTTAGATAGAAATACTTGGAGACAAATATCTCCACATAATTATATGCTCATATGTGTAAACATGAAGTTTTAGATAAAATTACTAGGTGATCAATATTTTCACATAGTTATATGCTCATATGTATAATACACTGATATGATGTTTGAACTTAAATGATGTAAAAGCAAATTTAATTGCCATGTGTCTTGAACACCATTTATAATACTGTACATATATTTCAACAGATTGACAGCGGCAGACTGTGTACTGGGATATAACCTCTGGTGGGCTTACGCTATGAAGAATGGAGCTCTTCTCAATGATTTTCCAGTGATACAACAATACTATGATCGGCTCAGCCGACGTTCTACATTCCAAAGAACATTTGTAGAAGAGTGAACACAACTCATGTGAGTGTGTTTTTTTTTTAATTTTTGAATTTTATTTAAGGCAATGTTTTTCCCCCATATGATGTCACTAGCTCAGACTGATCTGTGTGCATAGACACATCACTAAACTATTTTGGGTGTTTATTACTAAGCAGGGTGATTAAAAGTCATTGATTTTTAGCTCTACTGGCCAAAGGCCAGAAGTGCTTATGCGATGGCGCGTTGTCTGTCGTCCGTCGTCTGTCATCTGATGTCTGTCGTCTGTCGTCCATTGTCCGTCGTCTGTTAGCAGCACTTTCTCTGAAACCACTGGGCCAATTAAACTGAAACTTCACATTTCTATTGAATAGGAGACTATACAGAAGATTTTTTTTTTTTCGATCTGAAATTCAAGATGGCCACCGTTACTAAAAATAGTCCAAAACTTAAAAAATCTTCTTCTCATGAAAAGCCCAACAGATTTTCAAAATGTTTATGTAGTAATATTGACCAACTATAGTTTTGTTAGATTTGTTCAAATGGTGTCCCTAGGGTTAAAAATGATCCTGCCCCGAGGGTTCAATTAGGGGACACATGTCATTATAATATTTTTTTTTAAAATGGAAATGATTTTGCCTATATCTTCACAGAAGCATTGTTTGGTGAAGGAGGTTCAGATTTGTAAAAATTACTGGGTTCCACTGTCTAAAGGGGTCAGGAGGGGCCCCAAAAGGGTAAAAATTGGGAATTACTAAATTTGTTTTCTTAATAACCGGTATGTCAGATTTGTTCATATTTTGCATAAATTATCCCTATGTGTAGGGGTTTGATTGCAGATAAGAATTTAGGGGTGAAAATTTTTAGGGGCCCTGTAAGGTGACTTAGAATTTTACATAGGGATACTATGGGAAAACAGAAAAATCTCTTTTTCTTTCATCTGTTCTGAAACCACTAGGCCATTTAAACTGAATTTTCACGTGGATGTTTCTATTGCATAGGAGACTATACAGAAGATTTTTTTTTTTTTGATCTGAAATTCAAGTGGGCCGCCATTACTAAAAATAGTCCAAAACTTAAAAATCTTCTTTTCATGAACGGCCCAACATATTTTCAAAATGTTTATGTAGTAATGGTGACCAACTATAGTTTTGTTAGATTTGTTCAAATGGTGTCCCTAGGGTCAAAAATGACCCTGCCCTGATAGTTCAATTAGGGGACACATGTCAATATAATATTTTATTTTTTTTTTTTTTAAATGGAAATGATTTTGCCTATATCTTCACTAAAGCATTGTTAGGTGAAGGAGGTTAAGATTTGTAAAAATGACTGGGTTCCTATGTCTTAAGGGGTTAGGAGGGGCCCCAAAAGGGTACAAATTGGGAGTTAGTAAAATCGTTTTTCTTAAGAACCGGTATGTCAGATTTGTACATATTTGATATAAATTATCCCTATGTGTAGGGGTTTGATTGCAGATAAGAATTTAGGGGCTAAAATATATAGGGGCCCTGTAAGAGAGTTTTCATAGGGATACTGTGGGAAAACAGAAAATTCTCTTTTTTATTTCATTTATTCTGAAACCACTAGGCCAATTAAACTGAATCTTCACATGAATGTTTCTGTTGCATAGGAGACTATACAAAAGATTTTTTTCTATCTAAAATTCAAGATGGCCACCATTACTAAAAATAGTCCAAAACTAAAATAATTTCTTCTCATGAACGGTCGAACAGATTTTCAAAATGTTTATGTAGTAATGAACTATAAACTATATGAGTCAGTAGAGCGTCCTCAGGCCCTCTTGGACCTCTTGTTTATAGAAATATGCTCATTGTCTCTAATTTCACATTTGGGGTCATCTGTGGCCGAGGCGCCATCTCAAGATCACTTCCCTCTCACCTATAAGGTTATAGGTTGGAGTCCCACTCACTCCAAAAACATTATGTGAGAAAGTTTCCTGTTACTTGCAGAAGGACGGTGGTTCTACTCAGTCTGAATCAGTCTGAGGTCTTCCTTCAGTAACCTGGATATATGCCATATACAACCTGAAATGTGTTGTAGATGGCGTTATACACCATTCAAAAAAGATAAATCACATTTCCTTGAAATAAAGGTTAATAAACTTCACATAAATGGTTTGAATAAAGATATATATATATTTCTAAATGTAGTTCATGATTTATTATAAAGCATATTTGGACAATTGGACATTTCACATATTTCTGACTTTTATAAAATATATTATAGCCATGTTTAATGTCAAAATTGTCTATGTGTGCAAGATGTACATATTTAATAAGTAAACATATTACCATTATTTTGTTAAATCTACAAATTGCATTTTGTTAAAAATTCAAATATGCCAATTAACTATTTTAATTGACTCAATATTAGGATGCAGGAAATTGTATGATTTATCACTATGACTTTGATAATTCTTAATTATCACTTCCCCTTTGACTTCCCCATATGTGCTCGCACTTTGATGAGTAGGAAGTCTTTGATGCCATTTTCACACCTTCAAAGTCAAACAATATCTTTATCTGTATAAATAGAGAATCCGAGATGGTTTGACTACGTGAAAATATATATAAAAGCGTGACAGTAAATAAAAAGTCTGACTGCAGTGGCGGATCTACTCTTTAAAAAACCTGGCGCACACAAAGTGCCATATGGATGTAAAGTTTGTCTAATTAATCCAACTTATTGACCTTCTGGTTCCTGATAACTATGTGTGACTTTATAACTTTCTTTATGAATTATCCTTAACATTGTGCATTTTGTATTATTATAGTTGACATTGTGAACATCTTTATTAAAAATGGAAATTTTCATTCTGCATTGTGTTCATATCTACAACAACCACACATCATGGATTGCTACTTCCCCTACATTATGAGTGGGTTGTTTTCTACACATAATAGTTGAACAAACATATATGAACTTTACTCTGAACCATGTTCATGCCAGAAATAGTACTGACCATGACCCGTTTATACAAGAGATGGCAGTATCTCTTGGATTCACCAAACCACTTAAAATAGAACAAATTGAGTACTTGGATGCTGTTTCAATGGAGAAAGACTTCATTAAAATTACCATATTACCTGTGTGTTCTCTTGAAATTACCATATTACCTCTGTGATCTCTTGAAATTACCATGTTACCTTTGTGTTCCCTTGAAATTACCATATTACCTCTGTGTTTTCTTGAAATTACCATATTACCTTTGTGTTCTCTTGAAATTACCGTATTACCTCTGTGTTCACTTCAAATTACCATATTACCTTTGTGTTCTCTTAAAATTACAATATTACCTTTGTGTTCACTTGAAATTACCATATTACCTCTGTGTTCACTTGAAATTACCATATTACCTCTGTGTTCACTTGAAATTACCATATTATCTCTGTGTTCACTTGAAATTACCATATTAATAATAAGGTCTTTATTTTAAGAGGAAACACAGTTAGAACAATCTACAATCTTCCCTGTGGTCCTCTATTATATACATGTTAACAAAGTAATAACAAAATACATACAATAAAATTAAACAACAGAATCAATACAATTTGGAAACTTATTACAAAATAGTGAATTATTTTTGTTGACATATTCAATTTGTATGTATATTTGAATTGTCAATGAATATTTATTTTTTATTTAATTTACTCAATAATATATTTCAAAGGGAAAGGCATGACAGTATTATAATGTAAAATTTACACTTGAAAATGATGAGTTCACTACAAAATATATTTAGACAATCAATGTTAATTTCAATGATTTAAGAATCCACTGACTGCAATGAGGATACAAGCTTAATGTTTTGTAAGACAATGAAAATTTATCTTTGTTGTGACAGGGGACTGTTATATTTAAATGTTATATAATATCTCTTAAATTCTTGAACCAATGAAGCATTTTAAAAATGGTTTGGAAGGAAATTCCAGATTTTGGATCCAGAATATATAAGAGTTTTATGATATGTTTCTAACTTTGGTTTTGGTACATATAGAGAATTATTTTACTGTGAGCGTAGATTTTTTGAATGTATATTTGGTGTTGGGATAAAATTATTTTGCAAATACTCTGGGGCAAAGTTGTTGATGATCTTGAACATTAAAATAGCCTTTTTTATATTCTACTCTTTCATGGAATTTCATCCATTGTAGATCATTAAATAATGTTTCAGATGGTGTATCAATGTCTTTATCAAGGATAAGTCTTGCAGCACATTTTTGAAATTTGAATATGTTGTCAGATAGGTCAGAGTTGCAATTTCCCCATATTGTACAGCAATAGTCTAGATGAGGAAGTATGTAAGAATTGTAAAATAATTTCCTTATAGGTATTGATAAATAGTATTACATCTGTGTTCTCTTGAAATTACCATATTACCTCTGTGTTCACTTGAAATTACCATATTACCTCTGTGTTCTCTTGAAATTACCATATTACTTCTGTGTTCACTTGAAATTACAATATTACCTCTGTGTTGACTTGATGAAATTAAGAAGTTATTTCTCTAAAACCACCATTTATTTTCTGTATGTTTCAGTAAATATTTTTTTTTTGTTGTGGATTTAATTTTTCCAATTTGTATATGTTTTATAATTGGTTGATCAATTAGGAAGTTTTTTTAATTGTTCAAATACTGTCGCAAGCAGACACTGTTGCGATATGACTGACATTTTATTTTAGAAAGTGACGTTAAACACCATATTTAAGAACATAACTTCCTGTTTAAACATTGTGCATAGATTTCTCAGTGTTTAATTAAAAATCACAGTGGGAAAACTGACCATACAATGAAAATGTAAGCACATGGAGTTTGTATGAAGAAAGATTGGAACAAATTTTCTGGTGGACAGAGTGAAGGACAAGAAATAAAACAACATCTGCATTAGGCCATAATAAATAAATTGCTAGATTATCATCCCTGCCCGCCCCCAAATTTTCATGCCACCCCGACCCTTTTAATTTTTATTAAAAAAAAAAATTTTTTTTTTTTAAAATACGTCAAAAATTTTAAAAATAGAAATAAAAAATTGAATTCCTCCCTCCCTCCCTGTTTTTAAGAAAAATTTGGATGATAATCTAGCAATTAATTTATAATGGCCTTATTAACACTTGCAGATGCAAAACCCTACAGCTTATTGAGGAATTCATGTACTCCTGATAAACCACCTGAGAAAAAAACTAAGGGAATTTATTAAAAATTTTGAGAGCTCCTTTATTGCCAAGACTGCTAGTTATTGCAGAAAGGTTCCGTTTCCACAAAAAAAACATATACCAAAAAACATATATCAACACTACTGTATACATACAAAAATTGCCTGTTTTCAATTCAATCTAGAGTTTTTTATTTCCCCAAACATAGTTACACAATGTCAGTGCTTAGTTGTGAACAGATGTAGATCCACATAAAAAATAATTACTTTGAGAAGTTACCTAAATTTCATTTCATGCTTACTTCATTTCTTAAGCATGGGATGCATACGTCCAAATAGGCAAAAAACAATGATTGAAAAAATAGTGCACAATAGACCTAGAACTAAAACTAAAGAGATTACCCATGAAATTTCATTTCAAACTTTAAACAGTTGTTTCTCAACCTCGCTCACACCATTACCATAAAGCCCATAACTCTCTCACAAATGTTTTACTTGAGTTACTCCCCCTTTTTACTCGTCAAATGGAGTGGATTCATTCTTTAAAGGCAGTATGTCAGTAAAAAAAAACTGAATAATGCTCCCTTTTCACTTTTTATATTTGGGTTAACATTTTTGTGAATTAGAGCTACATAACTAAAAAAATGCAAGGCCTATCACTCAAACTTGATACATTTGTTTCTCACCATCATAACCAATAATGCTGTAACTCTCTCGCAATATTTCCCCTAAGTTATGCCCCTCTTTTACTTAGAATTTCAGTTGATTGTTTTTGTTCACTACAACTCTAACTAAATAATTACCCAAGGTATTTGCTTCCTCCTTTAAGCAATTGTTGCCCACCATTGACCAGCACCCACATCAATGACAATGGACAATGTCCACAACTCTCTCATCATTTTTCCCCAAGTTATGTCCCATTTTTACTTAGATTTTCAGCTTTTTGTGCAATAGACATTTAACTCAGATATTACCTTAAGGCATTTCCTTCAAACTTGAAACAATTGTTTTTCACCACAACCCGCACAATTATGGACAAGGTCCATAACTCTCCCATCATTTTTCCTGAATTATGTCCCCTTTTAACTTAAGAGTTTCAGGTAAGACATTTTATTAAATAGTTCCCCAGATCCCTAAAAATAATTGGCCATGTTTTCCAGATCTCCAAAACCCCTCGGACGGCCTCACCTTTATTCTGTAATTCCATTAAAATATTTAGGGGTATCTATGACTGCTGGTATGTTACTTTGAATTTCTATAGAAAAAAACTATGTTGATTGCTGTTTGACAGTCTACAAACATTCATATTTTTCAATTACAATTATCATTTCTTTTGCAAATTTTTAAACCTAATCTTATTCCATATAACTCTCCAACAATGTTGTTGGAATAAGGATGTACTAATTCCCTCAGGTGTTTTGCTGTTGAATTTAACGATATAGACTCCTGCACCACAGGGTCCTGAATTTCCCAAAGATAAACCATTTGTGAACATGCAATTAGTATCTGTAGGATTGTAAACATATACAATTATTACGTTCAGCTCCTGATTTATTGCAAAACATAATCGAGATACATCAGTTGTTACAAGGTTTACAATGAGTGCATATCCAACAACATTATTATTGACAAAAGTCAAGAGAATGACACAAATTAAGACAGTATGTTTAGAAAAAGTAACTCTCAATCATTCAAAATGTCAGTTCAGCAAGAAGAAATTAGTATTTTTTGGATACATATTTTCTGAGGAAGGTTTGTCCCTAGAATCGAAGAAAGTGGCTGCAATCAAGGATGCTGATGCACCAAAGAATCCATTTTGATTCATTTGTAATGTAAGTATTTTTATACCAAATTATTCTACCCTTACAGAACCATTAAGAAAACTGACACATGATAATGAAGGAACTGGTCATAATGCAAACAATATGCATTTCAATTACTGAAAGATGCACTCACAAGTGACTTAGTTATGATATATTTTGACCCAAATAAGGAACTTTGGGTAGACTGAAATAGATTTTTGGCTTAAAACTGCAACATATTTTGTGACATATTAAATGAGTTTTGATTTCAGTTGATCCCTTACACAGGTTTACACTCAATGTATATGATTGAAACTTTACACAAACCTTCCCAGTCATCAACCCTACTACAATAACTAAGTTAGATAACTCTTGCTTGAATATAATGCATATTATTGCCCTTGTTTGACTTAGAAATTCTGGTTTAAGTTTTGCGTGCAAGTACCAACAAGTCCATATCTCACCAACCACTCAATGTATTTGATTGATATTTTACACAAGCCTTCCCAGACATCAACCCTACTACCATAACTAAGTTAGATAACTCTTGCTTGAAATTAATCAACAGGGATATTTTTGCAAGTTATGGCCTTTGTTTGACTTAGAAATTTTATAACTCAGCAGTCACTATATGTATTGGATTGAACTTCATACAAGGTATTGCAGTTATAAGACCTACTCAATTTTGTCAATTTTTGTAAGTTAAATAACTCTTATTTGCTTGGATTTGTCACCAGTCTCAATCAAATTTGTACTTTTTGACATATAATTTTTCGAATAGCCAAGTGTGCTGTCCCTCCGACAGCTCTTGTTAGAATGGGGATTTTGTTTCAAGTTTACCACTCTGATTTGTCACATTTTGGTGAATTTGACATACCAAAACATTCGGATTTTATTTATTAATGATAATGAGATGTTTTTATCCATTTTAACAATAATTTTATTTTTTAAGACGTTTATAGCGTTGTTTTATCCTGATATACATGTACTGCCTTTTAAGTCCATTTGTCACATGGTCTTCCATTCTTGTCATGTTGGTTTGAAACTGATCTACAAAGGAAGGTGTCATCAGCAAATATCCAAGTGCTCGAGATTATGGTAGTTTCTGGTAGTTCATTTATATGGGTAAGGAATAGTAATGGGTCGAGTGCAAGTGTTTTTTTTCCCTTCTTTAAAACTGGTACAATCTATGTATTTATCCAGTCATCTAGAACAACTCCACTGTCCAGTGTCAAGTGAGAATTGGTAAAGTGTGATTAAAATAGGATATAGTTCATATGCGGCTTCCTTTAGTATGGAATAGAGTCTGAGTCTGTCGCTTTGTTTGGTTTAAGAGGCCTCACTAACTGGAATCAGCCATTTTGTGAGATAGTTATATCTTCCAATGTTGCTTTGTGGGGACCTCTGTCTGACATGTTGGTTGTGTCTTCTCGCATATAGATGTATTAGAACTGTTCATTAAAGATTTCTGCTTTAATGATCTTGTCACTTTTCATATAGCCATTCTTGTATGTTAACGTTGCCACCTAGATGCTTCCTGGCCTTGACTCTTAAAGAACAACCAAAACTTCTCTTTGTAGTTATTGCTGGCCTCCTTCATGTATTCACTGTTTGGTTGCCTTATTTCATACAGAACCTTCGGTTAATTGTAATCTGATGTACCTGTCTCCAACTCGTTTCTTGGCAGTCTTTCTTGCTATTCTGTGGGCTCTTTGCTTTCGTCTGATGGTTGAGTTCAACTTATATATTTCACTTCAATTGCAAAACAAGTTTTCACACTTGAAGTCTTCCTTGGTAAAACCAGTACTAAGCATATATAAAGTGTCTTGCTCAAAGACATCATACATGACCATGGCAAAGGTTGAACCACGACCTCCGATCCTGGGTCTGATGCACTAGCACTGAGCCTCATGTGTGTGAGGCTTCTCCTTATTTTTTTGTTCATTCTCTTAATAAGGTCATCTTTGTTGGGACACTCAGCTCCAGTACCGGTATGTTGTTTATCGTAGCTGCAAAGCACACTGTATATCCAGGTTTTTCCAAATTTGGAGACACCCTGTTAAAATACCACTAATATCAGCATTCTTCCAAATGTAAATCTTCCTGTATTTGATGGTGCCAGAGATGTTAGTATCACAGAGTACAATATCATTGACAATTTTGCCTATTGATGGTAAAGGTTTACACCCCTGTTTAAGCTTGGATGGGTGGTGAGGATAAGATCTAGTTGTTTGTCTTTCCTGATTGGGAAGTCGACCTGCTGCTTTCATCATTTTAAAATAAAGTGTTTCCCTCTGCTACACTCCCTTTAAGTTCATTCGCTACACTCCCTTTAAGTTCTTTCTTTTGATATCAAAATCTCAAAAATATGTTGGTTGGTTAAGGAAGATTTGTATTTCTAAGGTTTGGAAAACGCCAAACGTGTCACCCGAAATTTAGACAAGCACAAGTCTGCGTTACTTTAAAACGTCTAGTGTGGTAAAGTAGTGTTGTAAAAATGCGTTTATCACGTATCTACTAATTCGCACGCTTTAATTATTATTATTGTGTGATTATTACGGACACAAATACTACCAATATATTTTGTTTCGAAAATGAATGAAAATAATCGAAAACGTTCATTAGAACAATACAACGACAGTCATAAACGATTTAAAAAAAATGAATTTGAAGATATTCAGTTAACTTTAAACGTTCGAAATCAGGCTGCATTTAATTTGAAATTTCCAGTTTTCAAACAACCGAAAGAGATTGGGGGTTTCTCATTGGACATAGGTAGAAAGTTTGAAAATGGTAAAAAACAGTTGAAATATTATGTTAAGCCAGCAAATTCAGAAAACGTTCATTTTGATCTGAACAAAGGTTACAGTGAAATGATTCGTAAAGATGAGAACAAAAAAGAATATCTGGATCATATGTTGCAATGGACTCTACAAAACTATGACCAGTTTTCTAGGCAACGCCATGGATCACATATGCCAAAATCAGATGCCAAATCAAGGTTAGAAATATGAAATTACGTAATCATCATTGCTAAATGGTCATGTACCATTATTTCTGAGGTTGGCTTCGCCACAAGTCGTGGAGCTTGGTCCAGTGGTAGAGCATCGACCCCATGGTTGGAGGTTCGTGGGTTCGATCCTCTGCCACAGCTATGAGGGATGTCCTTTTTTTTCCACATATGCTTACTACAAGTTCTACCCAGGAAGATTTCAGTTGCAGTACATTATTGTTACTTCTTATCAGTACTTTCCCATACTGGTGTACACATGCATGATATGAAATACATTAGTTGAGGAGTTTTTAAAAATATTCTACAAAATTGATCCTGTACATTTTCAATTGGTTTTTAAAATTCATATCCCCATATTGCAGATGCAAAAAGTAAAACTAGTTTAACCATCGTATTGAAAAGTTTAAATCGGTCTTTCCTCTCATAATAACCAACAGTGTTTTTTAATTTAATCATTGATATAATTACTTTCTTAGCTTTCAATGCCAAGCAAATAATGCATGCAGTATCAGCTAGCTAATGAATTTTTGTCAAGTTTGTTCAAGCCATGACCCTAGGGTCAAATTTGGCCCCACCCTGGGGACATGTCAGTTTTAATATAGGCAAATTAAAATTTAAGAATTTTTTTCACATGAACCCTCCAATCAAATTCATTCATATTTGGTATAAATTATCCTATGACTAGGAGTTTCAAATTTGTTCAATGAATGTTAAATAAATGGGCTAGGATTGATAGGGGTCCAGTATTAAAGGGGACGTTGATTTTTACATAGGAACAGTATGGGAAAATGGAAAATTCTGCTTTTCTGATCTATTTTAGGTATTATTTCAATTATCTAAATGTTTGAAGCATTGCTTAGACATAGCAGTTGAGACGGGGTCCTTTAACAAAAATCGAGGTCCCATGTACCAGTGCTTAACACCAGGCATGTAAAAAAAACAGGGACACTACAAAAGGGTCTTCTGTACCTCTGCACTATCCTCCAAAAATCAAAAATTACTAATACCCTTCTTGAGGCATCTCCCATATGGAAAACCGATGGCAACAATAATATATAAAATTATCATCATCATACTGCTGTAAGAGCGGATAAGTGGTCCTGTGGTTAATGCCTTGGACTGCTAACCTAGCAGCCGCAGGTTCAGTCCCCCACTCCTTCAACTAAAATACTAGTCGAGTCTCAGATGAGACATTAATATAAATCAAGGTCCCATGTGTCAGTGCTTAACATTTGGTATATAAAAGACCCAGGGATGCTACAAAACAGTTTTCTGTATCTCTGCACTTTCCTTCAATTATCTAAAATTACTAATTCTCTTCTGGAGGCGTCACCCATAACCAGTGCCGACGATGAATAAAATTGTCATTATCATACTGCTGTAATAATCACCTTATCCTGGTCAACAAAATAACCTGTTAAATGTGCTAGAGTAAAACTTGTATGTTATATATGTGATACTGCTGTCTGAGTTACATGACAATGATATGTGAAAACAGATATTTCTCATTTTTCTCATCTATAGTTCTTCATAGGCTTGGTCCATACAAAATTTGAAAGGAAGTGACATCTGAAACCTGATGAGTGACTGAGACCCATTTGTTATACATAGCAACAGAAGTTTTATAAATTTTCCTTTTCACATCAAACACAATATATATTATTACAATGTATCATTATAATAGATTATTATTATCATATATATATGAATGAATATTTCAGAAACTTATCAACTGATTTTTTTTGTTGGCGTGGTCTGCTGACAACCTTGCTATGTACACCATATGAGAACAGAGAGGGGTGGATGATAGCAGTGACGCTGTATAATGGCACATATTATCTGTGTGACTTTGAAACAGAACAGAAGAAACAATACAAGGCCAATAGGACAGATAGGGATGATCGAATGTGCTGCTGGGGATGGAAGTTTGAACAATATCTCACATCAGGTGAAAACAACAATTTAACATAAAGTTCAAAAAACATGAGGGTTTTCAACTTTTAGAATAAAAAGTGTAATTGAAAAAGTAGGCTTGGTGAAATGAAGCAGTGCTCCCATCATATTGTATGTGATCATCTCCCAGCATTAGCCTGATTAAATAAGGTGTGAATGGACAGCTTTTGTATTATTTTGATATCTGATCTGCTGTCGATTACAGTAGACGCAAAATAAGAATCTTAAAAAGGCTTCATAGAGACGTGCAATATGTCGCACTACTCTAGTCTAGCATGTGACCAAGTTTTTCAAAACTGCATCATGTGATCAGGAAAGTAAATAATTTATATTCGTTACTTTTGGCTCAATTGCAAAGTAAGCTCAGAGCTTTTATTATATCAATATATCGAGTCCTGAGGTGTTTTTTTTTTTTAGAGGTCATTAGGTCAAGTTAGGGATTGAGCCTGCAATCTCTAGCATGAGTGGCCAACACTATCCAACCCGCTTTAAAAAAAACTTGATCTAGTATTGATCAGTATGACATACAAATTATTTGTGTGTTGTTGTTTTTTTCATGCAAAGCTTTTTTTAGACATTCATACACATGATAGAACTTCATCAAGGACTCGTATAGAAGAATTGGAAACCTGCATCTTATGACTAAATGTTGGTAAAATAACGTGGAAAGGTTTCATTATTTGGCAAATTAATAATCCAGAACTCACAGGCAGCTGCTTTCGTGAACATGCAAGTTGCATAGAAACTTACATATTTTATAATGTTTCAATGCAAGTTACTTGTGGAAGGATGGTGGGTCTACAATGATTTATTCTGATGTTTTCCTTTACCAATAAAACTGGATATGCCATATATGTTGAAATGTGTTTAAAATGGTGTAAAACCCCCATTCCAAAAAAAAGATGTTTTGATCATGCACAATAGCTGATCTTGAATTAGATCTAAAAATATTGCAGTTTGAAGCAGAATTTAAGTAATTGCGTTGTTTTTAGTTACAGTATAAAATTTTGGTATGGGAAGTAAACACAAATTGCTGGGAATTGTCCCTTTAAAATTGTTGAAAATTTCATTCTGCAAAGTAAGACTTTATATAAATTTGTATTTCCGAAATGAATGGAAGTTAAGATAATAACTAAAGATTTTTCATGCATATTACAGCTTTCAAATAATCTCAATCAGTTTCTTACATGTACTTTCTTTAAGACATCATGACTCGTGATTTTTAGCTCTGTTGGCCAAAGGCCAGAATGGCTTATGCGATAGTGCATTGTCCATCGTTGAATGGCATTTTCTCTAAAACCACCAGGCCAATTAAACTGAAAACTCACATGGGTGTTTCTGTTGCAAAGGAGACTATACAGAAGATTTTCTTTTCGATCTGGTATTCAATATGGCCACCATTACTAAAAATTGTCAAAATCATAAAAAGTCTTCTTCTCATGAACCGCCCAACTGTCAAATATGTTCATAATTGATATAATTATTACCTATTGATTGATTGAATATTTAGCGTCATTTTTATGCCATTGAGGGCTAATAGACGATCAGTTAACCTAACCACTGTTTCCTGGGATTAACCAGTACGCGAGCACACCCCATCTCTGCAAGTAACTGATAATTTTCCCACTTGAATCAGTGGTTAGAGACGAATGATAATGAGACACAATGTCGTATATCAATAATCACGGAGACTGTTGCCAGGCGGAATTCAAACTCACAACCCCTGGATTGAGTCAGCCACATAACCGACTGAGCTAATCAGGCCCGGTCTATTGGGTTTGAAGCTTTTGCAAATCCAGTGGCTAGGGTTCCAGTATATATGGGCTTTGTAAGGGAATTTTGAGTTTTATATACGAATACTATGGGGGGAAAAAATCCCATTTTTTTTATCCATTTGTACAATTCTAATTTATAGTTTCATAACTGAAGCAGTGTCTAGTCTTAGCAAATTAGATTTGGTTAAATAAGGAGGATGGAATTTCCAAAAAGGCTCAAAGGTCACCAAATTGGTTGAAATTGTGGAGTTTCAAAAATCTTTCTGTCAAACTTGTTATATGATATGGTATGAATTATCCTTACGCAACAAGGGATTGAAGATTCTGCAAATCAAGGGGCTGGGATATATAAGGACCTTGCAAGGTGACTTTTACATAGGATTATTATGGGGAAAACTGTAAATTTTTATTTTCGCATCCATGTGTACAAAAAAATTTTAAAATCTAGAGCATTGTCTGTTCATAGCAAATCCGTATGAATTGGGTGATTGAAGGTTTGACAAATCAATGGGCTGGGTTGTATAGTGTTTTGTACACAGAGATAATTTTTTGTTTAACAGATGAATGGTATGAGAATTTAAAGTATTTCCTTTTCATAATAATTAATAAGTTCAGTAAGGGTGTGGTGGGGGTATTTATCCATAAAGGATTAAGACAACCCCCAAATATTGTGACATTTCAAAAAGTGCTATGTATAGCATCCTCAGGCCCTATTGGGCCTCTTGTTTTATCACAAAATCATTATTTTCTAAGATGTTATTATCAGATCAACTGGAGACCAAACCTGACACGGAGACGGCCTTCAACAATTGTGACGCTTTCTGTACAGTTGTCAGTTCCAAGCTCGGCGCACACTCGTTAGGTTTGTAATCTGTATTACCATTTATAGAAGTTATTCTCCGCTCTTCTCAACCATATAAATGTAAATCCAACTAAAATCCCTTGCAAATTTTTTTCTGGGGATATTAAATTGAGGCACTGTCTTTGTGTCCGAAAGCTTAACCGGGGCACAACTCCAAAACCGATCAAGGTAACATTATGAAATGTTGTACACATGCCACGTAGTGGTCTATGAATGTCTTTTGCTATTGGGAGTTTTCACTTTCAATATTTTTCATGTTACCGTGGAAACAGTCAAATAACAAACTTCATCATTTTCAGAACATAAATCTAAAACCTTTCAAGATAACTTCACAAAACTTTGTTCACATGTCAGCCTAATTTAAAATAAAGAAGTGCCTTTAGCTGTGGGTAAGTTTTCATTTTCAATATTTTTTTTGTTGCCAATGGCAGGGAATATTGACGACTATGTCTTCTTCTTGTTTTAAATCTATCACAGACCGCTGAATACTGATCGAACATGCAACCTCTGGCGTGAGCAACCAACACTCTATCCATTACACTTCTACCCACATATTTGATATTGATTATGTTTTTTTAAACAAATCTCGCTATATGTCTTCCTGAGTAGAGCCAGGGCAAGCACATGTAGATAGAGATGGCATTATGAACCTTACAGTGGATTGAGAAATCTCCTATTCCCGATCCAATGTCCTACCACTAGACAGTGTACTCTACATGAAATAATGTTTTTATTTTACTGGTACACATGGTAACAATTTAATGGATTATCATTCGGATTATCTTTTACATGTTAATGAAAAACAAAATCTATGGTAAAAATTTAAAAATAAAACAAACGTTCAGTCAACAATGCTTTGTACAAAAGTAACAAATTAGATCACCTACAAATTATATTGAAAGTCTATTTTTGTAGTATTTGCCGGAGAAGTAGATGCTATTAAAACAGATGGAGGTGAGGGTGCATGTAGTCAGTATGTGGAGCTGAAAACATCTCGACATATAACACATCCAAAACAACTAACAAGTTTTAAAAGGTACACACACGTGTATTATCTTATTGATCTATGTTTGCTGCATCTGTTAGTCTGTAGTAGTTTGCAATAGTCATCAAAATAACATTATTTACCATGACAAATTGACATCATCTAGAAGTACCGCCAAGTCAGAAAGTAGACTCAACCATACAGAAGCTGGACCACCATTAATTTCACATAGACCGTAAGATTAGCACAATAGACTGTCACACTTACAGTTGTACTCCAAACTCATTGAGAATTTCCAGAATTCATATTCAATTCAAGCAGAACACAAAAAACAGTTAAAAACATGGGCATTAACTGCTTCCAATTTCACAATTTTGCTCAAAGCGAAAGTAGGTGTCCCTATTTCACATACAGAGGTCAAATCAGCCAAATTATGCAAAATTCTTACCGTCTAAGAAATAGTCCCATCTGTGTGTTATAGCTACCAGTTCACTCAATTTTGCACTATTCTCTGGGAAAATATATTCCCTTCACAAATTCACATTGCAATAGTACCTGTCAAGTGCATTTTCACACTCACACCATCTTGAATGACCACTGTCAATTTTCTATGGAACTACTTTCGGGTACTACCATTTTGACCCCCTGGTTCCTGGTCTAAGTCCTATATACATGCGGTGTTGTACTGAATATGCCAAGTGACAAATCTGTAGTGATACTAAACTAGAGTAATATAAAAAATATTTCATGCGTTCATTACTCTCGTACTGACTGGCACTGATGTTTGATATGATCGTAATTATTTTCATCATTTTAGGTACAAGTTGATCAAGTGGTGGGCTCAAAGCTTCCTCGTAGGTATTCCTGAGATAATATGTGGTTACCGTGACGATGACGGCATTGTACATAGATTGGAATCTTTTAAAACACAGAAAATACCAGAAATGATTAAGGTATTACTGATATATATATATATATATATATATATAAAACAACAGTATGTTATCTACATGATTTTTTGGCCCAAAGGCCAAAGAGACTTATGTGATGGGAATAGATATTTGTTTCAAAAAACAGAATTTAATTCCCATAAGTGACCATAAGTAGATATTTCAAGTTGGTGTAAACTAAAGCACCTGTAAAAGGACTGATTTTTACACAGGAATACTTTGGTACAAAAGAAAATTCAGCTTCAGGCTGAAAGCATTTATTACTTGTACCAAATAACTTTTGGATTAATAAATGTGGTGTGCTAATATCCATAATAATGGATTGTTAAAAATTTAAAAAGATACTATATCCATATTAAAGGCCATTATAAAGTAATTGCTTGATTATCATCCAAATTTTTCTTAAAAAGGGGGAGGGGGTGTGTTTTTTTTTTTATTTTTAAATTTTTTGATATTTTTTATGAAAATAAAATTGGTTGGGCGGTATGAAAATTAGGGGGCGGGCAGGGACGATAATCTAACAATTTATTTATTATGGCCTTACATTGAGCCACTAGAGTAGCACAGGCTGTTTTAGGTGTCCCAGTAAGGACAAGTATTGTAATTGAGTGTATGGAACGGATGTTAAAAAAGTGTGGAAGGGTCGAAGAAAATCATAACTTTTGTGTTTGATCATTGTTGGATACTCCCGGGTGTTTATGATACTCTTCATCCATCACCCGTGAGAAATTATGCCAGCTTCACGTAGTATTATTTGATCAGAATAAAATAACGTCCAACCAAAACTACGTTTGCAAAATGAATACTCTTTAATGGGAGTCCTAAAAGTAGCAAAGCCGAACAATATAAGGCCGCACCCATGGCCAAAAATGACAGTAAGTCAAAATGATCTATGAAACGGGTGATGCGATTGGATAAATTTTCCTTCATGAAAACATGGAGGAACAAAATTCATGGTTGCATCTCGCATTGGCAGCAATGACGAAAAGTAAGCGTAATATCCCATTGGTGATGAATGTAGAGTATCCTAATGGATTACCCATGGGTATTCAATGATGGTGTTTGATTGGAGAAGTTAGAAAATACAATCAAGTTGAGAAAAAGTTTTAACACTGAAAAAAGAGTTTTGTTTTGTCTGTCATTAATGTCCCTTTTTTATCAAATGCAGGTACATATTATCCGACAGCATCAAATAATTAAATTATTTGCAGTACCAATACTTATTATTTAAATTTTTTTTGTTTAGCTCACAGGTGAGCTTTTGTGATCGCCTGTGTCTGTCCATCCATCTGTCCATAGTTGAGAGTTGAAAAATATATGTGACTTTTCTAGACACTTAAAAACCAGCTTTCAGCAGCTAAATTCTGTTGTGAAGCTGAAATTTAGCCACATAAGTAATCGTCTGGGTGCAAAGAAGCCACTTAAATACCAATTTGTTCGAACATCTATCATTAACTTTTGCTTCAAATGACGTGTTACGAGTAAGACCCACACCTGTACCTCAAAGGTCAAGATCACACTGAGTTTGTTTGACACCACTTTGAGTCTGTGAGAAATTTCGTGTCTGGCCTATAACTTTGTCATGCATTGATGCATTTTATAAATACTGGCTACAAATGATCAAATAACATGATGACGTGTTGTACATAACACCCAGACTCCCATTTCAAAGGTGAAGGTCACACTTTAACTTTGTTTGAAGACACGCAGTCTGTTTAAGATTTCATGTCTGGTCTGTACCTCTGTTACCTATGGATAAATTTCAAAAACACATGGCTCAATTCATCAGCATGACATGATGATGTGTAGTGCGTACGTCCCACACCCGATTGACAACACTTTGAGTCTGTTAGAGATTTCGTGCCCAGCCTGTAACTTTGTCATGCATAGATGGATATTATAAATACTTGCTACAAATGATCAATATAACATGACGATTTGTCACGCATAACACCCAGACTCCCGCTTCAAAGGTCAAGGTCACAATTTAACTTTGTTTGACAACACTTTGAGTCTGAGATTTAAAGTCCGGTCTGTTACTTTATCATACATGGATGGATTTCAAAAACACTTGGCTCAACTGATCAACATGACATGACCAAGTGTCCATTAAGTCCCAGAAATGTCTAGTCTGAAACGTCAGTCCATTGCTCTTGATATTCATGAATATATCGTTACCTATTATAAAATCTGGAAAGTGAATCTTCACACAATATCCTACCTACTCTTATGGTTAAATGCTTTCCTGTGGCTGCTTACATTTGCAAACAATGCCAGTATTAGATAAAAAAGCATAACATTTATATAAAGTTTTAGCAAGCAGTCCTCTAGCACTATTATAATATTAATTTTAAGTTCCTGAAATACTTTTCACCAATGGATTTTCGGTATTAAATGAAGTTTTAATAGTTCATTTTACTCTGGTGCTTTGGAAGCTTTGAACTCATTCAGATTGGCTCTAAAATAAAAGTGCCAGGGAACATGAATGGTGCTGCACATTTCATTAATCCATCATGAACAGACAATAAAACTGAGTTTGCTGTTTTCATTTTTAGACATGTTCTGTGCTTCTGAAGGACCTTTTTCCAGTATGTTGAAATGAAATGCACTTATCTTTTTTTTCAGGACTTATACAATCCATGGAAACCCAATGTATGCTTCAATTTTCTGGACCAGTTCTTTAACTTTGTTAAAAAGACTGTAAAAACTGATGACTGCAGGTAAGCAAGTCAATCAGTAATACTGTAATTGTTGATTCTGATTGTTAATATTCGTTTTCCTGATATTTGTATGTAGTGATATTGTAAATCAACATAAACTGGCTATAATTGTTTAAAAGAGGAATTAGACTACTACATGTATAAACTTAATTCTTCTGATGTTGGGCAGTAACTTGATTTTTGGTGCTATTACCTATGTAGTTGTGAATATTTTTTTAGAAATAGAACATTCCATGCCAGTAATTTGCATTCTTCATTGTTATTCATTATATTCAGTTAGTTGACATTCTTTATTGTTTGTTATTCATTATATTCAGTTAATTGACATTCTTCAATGTTTGCAATTCATTATGCCCCCACCATTTTCATCCCATACGTACATACGAAAATGGTTTTCAACTTATATCTTTAGTTTTAATGAACAGATTTTAACCAAATTTGGTGTGTGACTTCACATTCAGGTAAAACAGGTCAAGTTCATATTTCATTCCAGTTTGATGATTTTTGATGGGAGTTATTCCCCTTTTTAGACAAATGTCAAGAAATTGGTTTCCCCTCGATATCTCTTGAAGGATTGGATGGATTTGATTCATATTTGGTAGAAAGATGCATGGCGATAAACTACAGCCCAAGTTTGATTTCCGTCAAAATCCCAGCATATTAATTAGGTGTTCTGGGCTCTGATTGGCTGATAGTTTCCGACCTCTAAAGTCTTTATTTATGGACCGATTTTGACGAAAAAATATATATTTGGCTTTATATCAACAAGACACAGGTCAAGTTCGACAATGGATGGAATTGGCGCATATTAATAAGGTGATCTGGACTCTGATTGGCTGACGGTTTCTGACCTCTAAAATCTTTATTGATGGACCTATTTTGATGAAACTTAATATTTGGCTTTATATCAACAAGACCCAGGTCAAGTTGACAATGGATGGAATTGGCACATATTAATTAGGTGAGCTGGACTCTGATTGACTGACAGTTTTTGACCTCTTGTGATAGTCAAACTTGCCGAAATTTATGATAGCTGCCATCTACAATGTAGTTACAAAGTGGGGGCATCTGCTTCCCATGGACACATTTCTTCTATTCAGTTAATTGACATTTTTCATTGTTTTTTTTATTCAATTGACATTTTTCATTATTTGTGTTGAAAATAGCGTTAAACCCCATTCAAAAAAAAAAAATTGTTATTCATTATATTCAGTTAATTGACATACTTCATTGTTTGTTATTTATTATATTCAGTTAATTGACATTCTTCATTGTTTTTTTTATTCAATTGACATTTTTCATTATTTGTGTTGAAAATGGCGTTAAACCCCATTCAAAAAAAAAAAATTGTTATTCATTATATTCAGTTAATTGACATTCTTCATTGTTTCTAATTCATTACATTCAGTTGTATTATGTATTTTGAATATGATTCCAGGGTTGTGCACCTTTTCCGATGGAATCCCGATGATGACATCACATGTACAAAACTTTCTGCTGACACAGAGTTCAAATTTTTGCCAGACTGGTACACCTCCTGACATCATCACATGTACAAAGCTTCCTCCGGACACAGTCTTCAAATTTTTCTCGGACTGGTACACAACCTGACATCATCGCATGTACAAAGCTTCTTCCAGACACAGATTTTAATTATTTGGCAGATTGGTGAACAAGCTGACATCATGATATCAGCAGATATCATTTTTTAAACTCCCAGATTATTATTATTAGATTAAATTGTATTTATGTATTTAGTTTTATCTGTGTGTTACTTCGAATTCCTGTTCTTGTTGAATAGAAATGTTCAATTTCATGTAGGTATATGCCTTAGCCAACACTTCATTGAAATAGAAGATATAAAAATAAGTTTCTCAAAGGTTAAATTTTTGTGAAATGTATTTATATGTACTTGGTTATATATCAATTTAAACCCCAAACTTTTCTATAAAAAGAAATGGGAGTAGCTTAATTTCAAATGGTGGCACTTTCTTGCAACAATGTTGAATTTAATTTTTGTAAACATGGTAACAAAGTTGTCATTATTTTCAAAAAAATGTGCAGTTGAAGGGACATGTTTTGTCTCACAAAAATGCCCTTTATTTACAATAGCTCCCTGAAACAAAGCAGTAATAGTCCTTACAAAAAATTGAAATATCAAGGAAAATTTGCTAAATATTTGAGTTTTGAACTGCATTTGACCCTTGTCATGTGATGTAAACAGTAACACTTGCTTTGAGATGTGTATAACTCACTTGTGACTAGCCATGCAGTGCTTGATATCTGAGAGTAGATGATGTGTTTGACTTTCAGTTTGTGAATTACATGTTGTGGAAGATTGATCTTTATAATGTTTCTGCCTTTATCATTTATAAACAAATGATTATACTATGTAGTTTATGGCTTATCTCATTCATGCATAAATGCTTTTTTATTTGGATGCAAAAAAGTAATCATTCACACTTACCTTCGTTGATCATTGTTTTGAGTCCCATAATTCACAATAGCTTCCTTTTGTAAACAACTTTAAGTTTGATTCTTTTAGCAACAAATTGTCATTTTATTGTTTATACATTTCTTATATCACAGCCTTCAATTTAAAACACTTGCTATATAGGTGGCCTTGGAGATTTGTGTATGAACCATGTATGTTAAAAACACAACTTGGCATACTTTAGGTCTTGGTTGGTTCAATATTCTTTGCTATTTGTCTTACATAATTAAGTAGAAGCCAAACTCCTACATTTGAAAACTTATTCCAGTATTTTCTGTATCTACTTTTTGGTAAATGACTGTTTTTTTATGAGCAAATGATCATTCACCTAACCAAAACTGATGTTGAAATGATACAAATGGACATGAAAACAACATCCATAACTGTTCTACAGGAATATATTTATTTTCATCACCATCATCATCATCCTTTCCCCCATCTGTGCCTCATTTTTTTTCCTGATTTCCATCTGACAGTTATTTTTCCTTTGTGTTCTGTGTCTAACGATTGTTGTTTTCATCAACATTAATCAGTCTGGTGTAGCTAAATAATCCTCACAATCACACTCATTATAATCAAAGAAATGAAATAATATACAAAACTGTATTTCCACGATTTTCTTCCATTTGTCAGTTTTGCCAGGGAAACTGTTACCTAAATAGAATGGGTCATTTTATAATTTCAAAGGGGTTTCTGTATTTTTTCAACTTTGTATGTTTTGTCTCACAAATAATTGTTTACCATTTTCTTGTGTCCAAGCAATTTATTTACTATTCATTACAACATGTATGCCTGTTTGAAATAAGTCTGTATTTTTAGGAAAATACATTTTTCATAAATAGTTTTCATTCTCTCTAGGTAAATAATGTACTTATCCTTGGAACTTGACCCAAATAATTCCACTTTATCTCTTCGATCATGACTAGTGATGTGTTATATGTAACCCAGCATGAAACTGAAAATTGGATGTACCTAATTAGCAATTTTGTTTATTATGCACGCAGATAAGATGTCGATTGCAATATATTTGAGTGTTGTGTTTGCTGTAGTAAATTTGGGAAAACCTTTGTTTCAATCCATAATACTGAGGAACCTGCACATACAATAAACATTGTTGCTTAGATTAACAACCATAATATCAATCAAACCTGTTTACAAGAAATTCAGAAAGTGTCCAATTAACTTGCAACAGGCAGTATCCTCTATGGCTATGCTGTGAGTTACCAGTCACATATGCATCACAGTATTCAATTCACATTTTATGTGATATGCTTGTGCCTACTCTGGTTAGCTTTTTGTGCAATAGCATATAGTTTCCATCTCCATCTTCTATGTGTTCACATGTGTATGATTTTGCTCATTTTAATTGATATACGCCTAATATGATATTTCGGAGATCCTCTTCATCAGTTTTAAGAAGTCTGATAGCTGTAGTCTGTATTCTAGCCCAACATGCAGACTGCCTATCTAATCCATCCTTAAGGATGGTAGGGGGTGCATAAAATATTGTTCCATCAGTCATGTAGAGGTGACTACAACAAGAAAACACTGAATGTTTTCACAATCTCGCTGAGGGAACTGCAACAAGAAAATGCTATTAATGTTTTAACAGTCCTGCCGAGGGAACTACAACGAGAAAATGACGAGTGTACTGCAACAAGATTAAAGGTTCGCGAGTCATCTCGTAGGAGAAGAAAAATGGTCACCAAGCAAACATGAAACAAGAGGGCCAAGATGGCCCTATATCCCTCACCTGACTGACCTTGAGTCACCCAACTTAAGTAGATTATATAATACATGAACACTCAAAATTCCAGAAAAACGAGATGGGCAAGTAGTTAGAAATTTAATTTGAGGTTCACCCACGGTAAATGTCAGTGAAATTACATCGAAATCAGGTCATGAGATTCTGACAAAAAGGCTTTTGAAGTTTTTACTATAGCTGCCTATATAGTAAATTAGTACCTCACTGTGAGGTCATGTTTTTTAAAAAATCACAACGGCTTGAACAAACTTGGTAAAGGGTCACACAAGGAACATTTCTGCAAAAAAAATTAAAAAATTGATCAGGTGGTTTCTGACAAGAAGATTTTTCAAGTTTTTACTATAGCTTATATAGTAAACTAACCCCACCCCATGGCTGCCATGTTTTTTGACAAATCACTACGGTTTGAGAACTTGGTAAGGATCCTCAAAGGAACATTTCTGTGGAATTATTTTAAAATTGAGCCAGTAGTTTTTGACGAGAAGATTTTTTAAGTTTTTACTAATTATACTTGCCCCACCCCCTGGCAGCCATGTTTTTTGATGAATCAAGATGGCTTGAACAAACTTGGTAGAGGGTCACCCATGGATCATTTCTGTGAAATTATTTTAAAATCGAGCCAGTAGTTTCTGACAAGAAGATTTTTTAAGTTTTTACTATAGCTTATATAATAAACTAACCCCAACCCTCGCCGCCATGTTTTTTTTATCAATCAAGGTGGCTTAAACAAACTTGGTAGAGGGTCACCCGAGGAACATTTCTGTGAAATTATTTTAAAATCGAGCCAGTAGTAGTTTCTGACAAGAAGATTTTTTAAGTTTTTTACTAATCAAACTTGCCCCGCCCTCTGGCGGCCATGTTTATTGACGAATCAAGATGGCTTGAAAAAAACTTGGTAGAGGGTCACCAAGGAACATTTCTATGAAATTATTTTAAAATCGAGCTAGCAGTTTCTGATAAGATTTTTTTAAGTTTTTACTATAGCTTATATAGTAAACTAACCCCACCCCTTGGCCGCCATGTTTTTTTACCAATCAAGGTGGCTTGTACAAACTTGGTAGAGGGTCACCCAAGGAACATTTCTGTGAAATTATTTTAAAATAGAGCCAGTAGTTTCTGACAAGAAGATTTTTTAAGTTTTTACTAATCAAACTTGCCCCGCCCCCTGGCGGCCATGTTTTTTGATGAATCAGGATGGCTTGAACAAACTTAGTAGACAGTCACCCAAGGAAATTGGAAATCTGTGAAATTGTTTTAAATTCGAGCCAGTAGTTTCTGACAAGAAGATTTTTTAAGTTTTTGTTATAGCTTATATAGTAAACTAACCCCACCCCCTGGCCGCCATGTTTTTAGATGAATCAACATGGCTTGAACAAACTTGGTAAGGGGTCACCCAAGGAACATTTCTGTGAAGTTATATCATATTTGCCCAGTGGTTTCAGAGGAGAAGTTGTTAGAAGCTAAAAGTTAACGACAGACGACGGACACCAGGCGATCACAAAAGCTCACCTGTGAGCCTTCGGCTCAGGTGAGCTAAAAATAAACACAGATAATGTTGCAGGCTTCAGGATAGAATTCTAGAAGATTTTCCCTTCTTTTATTTTGGGAGAAGTGTTTTTATGCATGGGAGAAGTGAAAGGTTGTGATTGATACTTTCTAACCTCACCTAAGTCACAGGCCCAAATGAGCTTATCTAATTTCTTTATGTCCGTCTGTCAACAATTTCTTAAAATGGCTTCTCTCTGAAACTGCTGGACAGATTTTCTTTTATTCAAATATTTCAAACATCTTCACTGAAACTACAGGGTCTGGAGCTTCAATATTTTCTCTCTAGGGTCAACATTGACCTCACCTCAGGGGCATCAGTTTAACCTAGAGAAATTTTAATTTAAAAATCTTCTTAAAAATGGACCAGTCAAATTTGTTCATATTTGGTTTAAATGATCCCTATGTGTAGAGGTTTCAAGTTTGTTCAGATTAAGGTGCTAAGGCCAAGTGAGTTGACTATAATAAAATCTCTTTTATCATCTATTTTCATCCTTTTACTTCACAACGATACAATTTGACGACAACTGTCTACCTGTTATAGACACTATTGGACATCTGTATCATCTCCTCGTTTTAGACGCTTATTGACGCATGCTTCCAATTCTAATAAAGATGCAAATTGATGCTCTTCAATTCATTTGCAAAAACAAGAGGGCCTGAGGATGCTCTACTGTCTCATAGTGGCCGTAGCACTTTATGAAATTCCACAATATTTACCCTCTTTGGGGGGTCGTCTTAACAACTTATGGATAAATACCCAATCAACACCCATACTGAACAAAAACTTAATTGCTATGAAAAGGAAATACTTTAAATTCCCATACCATTCATCTGTAAAAAAAAATATATTCCCCTGTACAGAACCTTTATACAGCCCAGTCCCTTAATTTGTCAGCTTCAATCATCCACTCTTAGGGATTTGTTATGAGCAGAAATGCTTTAAATTTTAAAATGAAGTTTTTTTGTACACATGGATGCGAAAATGAAAATAATCAGTTTTCCCTATAATATTCCTATGTAAAAGTAAAAAACACATTACAGGGCCCCAATGTATCCTAGCCTCTTGATATGCAGACTCTTTAATCCTTGCTGATGTAAGGATAATTTATATCAAATATGAACTAGTTTGTCTGAAAGGTTATTGAGAGGAAGCTTTGTGAAAATTCCCAATTTTAACCTTATTGCTCCTACCACCCCCTGGCCCCTTATGGAAATTCAATCATCTTTGAATGCTTTAGATCTCAAATTAAACAACATATTTACAAATGGAGGAAAAAATGAGAATTTTCCATATTCCCATCCCATAGTATTCCTATGTAAAACTCAAAGACCTCTTACAGGGCCTCTATACATCCCAGTGCCCCTTGATTTGTACAAACTTCAAACTCTTAATCATAGGGATAATTTATATCAAATATGAACAAATATGACTGACCAGTTGTTGAGAATAAGATTTATGACAATGTTCTATTTTACCCATTTTTTTACCCCTACCCTGCCCCTTTTAGAAAGTCAATCCTTCGTATCGAATAAAATCTTTTTTGTTAGGACTAATAGATGCTTCAAAATTGAATAAAAAAGTTGTAAATGAAAGAAAAAAAGGAGAATCTGTTTTCCAATAGTATTCATATAAAACTCAAAACCCCCTTACAGGGCCCCTATAAATACAAGACCCTTGATTTGTTCAAACTTTAAACCCATACTCATTGGGATAATCTACATGTATATCAAATATGAACAAATAAGACTGACAGTTTGTTGAGCAGATTTTTGAAAATTTTCTATTTTGACCCTTTTTTTACCCACTCTGACTGACCCCTTATGGAAAGTCAGTTATCCTTATTGAACCAAATCTTATTTTCTATGACAAGATGATACTTCAGAACTCATTAAATAATAATTTTGCCTAAAT
Organism: Panopea generosa; assembly: GCA_029582155.1. Classification (NCBI taxonomy): domain Eukaryota; kingdom Metazoa; phylum Mollusca; class Bivalvia; order Adapedonta; family Hiatellidae; genus Panopea; species Panopea generosa. The sequence goes on from CM055895.1 coordinate 25,019,143, forward strand.
AGATGAAAGAATGAGAATTTTCTGTTTTCCCATAGTATCCTTAGGTAAATTCTAAGTTTCCTTAAAGGGCCCTTATAAATATTAGCCCCTAAAATCTTATCTACAATCAAACCCCTACACATTGGGATAATTTATGCCAAATATGAACACTCCGACTTAACGGTTCTTAAGAAAACAATTTTTGTTATTCCAAATTTTTACACCTCTGGGGCCACTCCTGACCCCTTAAGACAGTGGAACCTTGTCATTTTACAAATCTGAAACTCCTTCACCAAACAATGCTTCTGTGAAGATATAGGCAAAATCATTCTCATTTAAAAAAAATATATATATGTTCATTATAATGACGTGTGTCCCCTAATTAAACCCATCGGACGGGTCAATTTTAACCCAAGGGACACCATTTGAACGAATCTAACAAAACTATAGTTGGTTATCATTTCTACATAAACATTTTGAAAATCTGTTGGGTCGTTCATGAGAAGAAGGTTTTTTCAAGTTTTGAACTATTTTTAGTTGTGGCGGCCATCTTGAATTTCAGAACAGATGGAAAAAAAGAGATTTTTTCTGTTTTCCCATAGTATCCCTATGTAAAATTTTAAGTCCCCTTACAGGGCCCCTATAAATTTTAGCCCCTAAATTCTTATCTACAATCAAACCCCTACACATAGGGATAATTTATGCCAATCTGAACAAATCTGACATACTGGTTCTTAAGAAAATGATTTTTGTAATTCCCAATTTTTACCCTTTTGGGGCCCCTCCTGAACCCTTAAGACAGGGGAACCCAGTCATTTTTACAAATCTGAACCTCTTTCGCCAAACAATGCTTCTGTGATGATATAGGCAAATCATTTCCATTTTTAAAAAAAAATTATTTGTTATCATAATGGCATGTCCCCTTATTGAACCCGCAGGGCAGGGTCATTTTTAACTCTAGGGACACCATTTGAACAAATCTAACAATCATTACTACATCAACATTTTGAAAATCTGTCGGGTCATTCATGCAAAAAAGTTTTTTTAAGTTTTGGACTATATTTAGTAACGGTGGCCATCTTGATTTCAAATTGAAAAAAAAAAAATCTTCTCTATAGTCTCCTTTGCAATAAATATCTGTGTGAAGTTTTTGATTAATTGGCCTATTGGTTTTAGAGAAAGTGCTGTTGTTAACAGATGACGGACAATGTGCCATTGCATAAGCCTTCTGGCCTTTGGCCAGTAGAACTAACAACACATTTCAACTTATTTTTCAGAGACCAGATGTTTATATTTATGTTTATATAAGAAAACATATATATGGGAATGGTAGAGGGACAGCGAGAAATTATGGATTTTTACCTCCTTCTCGTAAAGTATTGTAGACTTTTTTAAATATTCTCCATCTGTATCTATGCACATTGGCCATTTCTGTGGGAGCTTCTGAATTCCCTCTGCAAACCATGAAACAGGGTCTGGGCTATATGGAGGGTGCGACAATAATTGCCATGTAAAGGTCTGGGCTATATGTAGGGTGCGACAATAATTGCCATGAATAGGTCTTGGCTGTATGGAGGGTGCGACAATAATTGCCATGTAAAGGTCTGGGCTGTATGGAGGGTGTGGCAATAATTGTCATGTAAAGATCTAGGCTAAATGGAGGGTGTGACAATAATTGCCATGTAAAGTCTGGGCTGTACGGAGGGTACTACAATAATTTCCATGTAAAGGTCTGGGCTGTATAGATAGTGTGGCAATAATTGCCATGTAAAGGTCTGGGCTGTATGGAGGGTGCGACAATAATTGCCATGTAAAGGTCTGGGCTGTATGGAGGGTGCGACAATAATTGCCATGTAAAGGTCTGGGCTGTATGGAGGGTGTGGCAATAATTACCATGTAAAGGTCTGGGCTGTATGGAAGGTGCCACAATAATTGCCATGTAAAGGTCTGGGCTGTATGGAGGGTGCAACAATAATTGCCATGTAAAGGTCTGGGCTGTATGGAGGGTGTGGCAATAATTATCATGTAAAGGTCTGGGCTGTTTGGAAGGTGCGACAATAATTGCCATGTTAAGGTCTCGGCTGTATGGAGGGTGCGACAATAATTGCCATGTAAAGGTCTGGGATATATGGAGGGTGCGACAATAATTGCCATGTAAAGGTCTGGGCTGTATGGAGGGTGTGGCAATAATTGTCATGTAAAGGTCTGGGCTGTATGGAGGGTGCGACAATAATTGCAATGTAAAAGTCTGGGCTGTATGGAGGGTGTGGCAATAATTGTCATGTAAAGGTCTGGGCTGTATGGAGGGTGTGGCAATAATTGCCATGTAAAGGTCTGTGCTGTATGGAGGGTGTGGCAATAATTGCCATGTAAAGGTCTGGGCTGTATGGAGGGGTGTGACAATAATTGCTATGTAAAGTTCTGGGCTGTATGGAGGGTGTGACAATAATTGCCATGTAATGGTCTCGGCTGTATGGAGGGTGTGGCAATAATTGCCATATAAAGGTCTGGGCTGTATGGAGGGGTGTGACAATAATTGCCATGTAAAGTTCTTGGCTGTATGGAGGGTGTGACAATAATTGCCATGTAATGGTCTCGGCTGTATGGAGGGTGCGACAATAATTGCCATGTAAAGGTCTGGGCTATATGGAGGGTGTGACAATAATTGCCATGTAAAGGTCTAGGCTGTATGGAGGGTGCCACAATAATTGCCAAGTAAAGGTCTGGGCTATATGGAGGGTGCGACAATAATTGCCATGAAAAGATCTCGGCTGTATGAAGGGTGCCACAATAATTGCCATGTAAAGGTCTGGGATATATGGAGGGTGCGACAATAATTTCCATGTAAAGGTCTGGGCTGTATGGAGGGTGTGGCAATAATTGCCATGTAAAGGTCTGGGCTGTATGGAGGGTGTGGCAATAATTGCCATATAAAGGTCTGGGGTGTATGGAGGGGTGTGACTAATTGCCATGTAATGGTCTGGGCTGTATGGAGGGTGCAACAATAATTGCCATGTAATGGTCTCGGCTGTATGGAGGGTGTGGCAATAATTGCCATATAAAGGTCTGGGCTGTATGGAGGGGTGTGACAATAATTGCCATGTAAAGTTCTGGGCTGTATGGAGGGTGCGACAATAACTGCCATGTAATGGTCTCGGCTGTATGGAGGGTGCAACAATAATTGCCATGTAAAGGTCTGGGCTATATGGAGGGTGTGACAATAATTGCCATATTAAGGTCTGGGCTGTATGGAGGGGTGTGACAATAATTGCCATGTAAAGTTCTGGGCTGTATGGAGGGTGTGACAATAATTGCCATGTAATGGTCTCGGTTGTATGGAGGGTGCGACAATAATTGCCATGTAAAGGTCTGGGCTCTATGGAGGGTGTGACAATAATTGCCATGTAAAGGTCTGGGCTCTATGGAGGGTGTGACAATAATTGCCATGTAAAGGTCTGGGCTGTTTGGAGGGTGTGGCAATAATTGCCATGTAAAGGTCTCGGCTGTATAGAGGGTGCGACAATAATTGCCATGTAAAGGTCTCAGCTATATGGAAGGTGTGACAATAATTGCCATGTAAAGGTCTCAGCTGTATGGAGGGTACCACAATAATTGCCATGTAAAGGTAGGCTGTATGGAGGGTGAGACAATAATTACCATGTAAAGGTCTGGGCTGTATGGAGGGTGCCACAATAATTACCATGTAAAGTTCTGGGCTAAATGGAGGGTTTGACAATAATAGCCATGTAAAGGTCTGGGCTATATGGAGGGTGCGACAATAATTGCCATGTAAAGGTCTGGGCTATATGGAGGGTGCGACAATAATTGCCATGAAAAAGGTGACTATATGGATGGTGAGACAATCAATGCCATGTAAAGTTTGGCTGTATGGAGGTTGTAACAATAATTGCCATGTAAAGGTCTGGGCTATATGGAGGATGTGGCAATAATTGCCATGAAAATGTCTGGGCTGTATGGAGGGTGTGGCAATAATTGCCATGTAAAAGTCTGGGCTATATGGAGGGTGTGACAATAATTGTCATGTAAAGGTCTGGGCTATATGGAGGGTGTGGCAATAATTGCCATGTAAAGGTCTGGGCTGTATGGACGGTGAGGCAATAATTGCCATGTAAAGGTCTGGGCTGTATGGAGGGTGTGACAATAATTGCCATGTAAAGGCCTGAGCTATATGGAGGGTGTGACAATAATTGCCATGTAAAGGTCTGGGGTATATGGAGGATGTGACAATAATTGCCATGTAAAGGTCTCGGGTATATGGAGGATGTGACAATAATTGCCATGTCAAGGACTGGGCTATATGGAGGGTGTGACAGTAATTACCATGTCAAAGTCTGGGCTATATGGAGGGTGTGACAATAATTGCCATGTAAAGGTCTGGGCTATATGGAAGGTGTGACAATAATTGCCATGTAAAGATCTGAGCTATATGGAGGGTGTGACAATGATTGCCATGTAAAGGTCTGGGCTGTATGGAGGGTGTGACAATAAATACCATGTAAAGGTCTGGGCTATATGGAGGGTGCGACAATAATTGCCGTGTAAAGGTCTGGGCTATATGGAGGGTGTGACAATAATTGCCATGTAAAGGTCTGGGATATATGGAAGGTGTGACAATAATTGCCATGTAAAGGTCTGGGCTGTATGGATGGTGCAACAATAATTGCAAAGTAAAGGTCTGGGCTATATGGAGGGTGCGACAATAATTGCCATGTAAAGGTCTGGGCTATATGGAGGGTGCGACAATAATTGCCATGTAAAGGTCTGGGCTATATGGAGGGTGTGGCAATAATTGCCATGTAAAGGTCTGGGCTGTATGGAGGGTGTGACAATGATTGCCATGTAAAGGTCTGGGCTGTAAGGAGGGTGTGGCAATAATTGCCTTGTAAAGGTCTGGACTGTCTGGAGAGTGTGACAATAATTGCCATGTAAAGGTCTGGGCTGTATGGAGGGTGTGGCAATAATTGCCTTGTAAAGGTCTGGGCTGTATGGAGGGTGCGACAATAATTGCCATGTAAAGGTCTGGGCTGTATGGATGGTGTGACAATAATTGCCATGTAAAGGTCTGGGCTATATGGAGGGTGTGACAATAATTGCCATGTAAAGGTCTGGGCTGTATGGAGGGTGCAACAATAATTGCCATGTAAAGGTCTGGGCTATATGGAGGGTGTGACAATAATTGCCATGTAAAGGTCTGGGCTATATGGAGGGTGTGACAATAATTGCCATGGAAAGGTCTGGGCTGTATGGAGGGTGCGGCAATAATTGCCATGTAAAGGTCTTGGCTGTATGGAGGGTGTGACAATAATTGCCATGTAAAGGTCTTGGCTGTATGGAGGATGTGACAATAATTGCCATGTAAATGTCTGGGCTATATGGAGGGTGTGACAATAATTGCCATGTAAAGGTCTGGGTTGTATGGAGGATTTGAAATTGCCATGTAAAGGAATTGATAACTTCCACAGTTGATGCAGCGAAGTTGTCCTGACGAAGGAGATTTTTCTGTGCTAGCCTTAGATGTAGCTGTTTGAGTATTTCACGAAGTTTCATAAGAATTATTTCAGAATATTACTCAGCAGTAACAGGGACCTTTGGTATAATGCTGCATACATCCAAGAAAACATTATTACCATGACCTTTTCAGCAGAAGGGGACAGTTGAAACTTTTTGAGGGTGGGGAACTAACTCATTTCCACCATTTTGACTGGGCTTTTGTCTTGGGTTCAGCATGATGCACCTACATTTCATCACCAGTAATAATGTGATTCTAAAACGCATTCCCCTCCTGATTAAACCAGCTCAAGTTATCTTGAGATATGGTCACCCTCTTAGCCTTTTGGTCATCTTCAACTATTTTAGCACCCACCTTACACTGACCTTGCCCATCCCCAGTGGTTCATGACAGTTTTGTAAGCTGATCCTTTGCCAATGCTAAACTTATCAGCATCCTTTTGGACTTACTGGCTATTTTCACATATTGAAACATTTTTAACCATTTCTGTAATCACTGCATTAGAAAGGGTTTCCCAGACCTAGGATTGTCACAAACACTGTTTCAACCTTTGCGAAAACTAAAAATGCATACATTGCCAAATCTTTCAAGTTGTTTATAAAAAAATTTACATGACTTGATTTAAACCACCTGTAAGCTGGTATTTTATAACCGAACACTTCTTGCCTGAAATCTGTGTTTGTCAAAACCCCCATCATGTATACAAAAACCTCTTTATGAACACTTCAGTTGAAAATCTCTTGACCTAATTATTAACCAGGGATTGTTTCTGCATGTGAATTGAATTATTAGTTAAACACACGTTAAATGAGAATCGTGAGAAGTCCACATACTTTTTGTCAGTCCCTCGTACAACATGGAGAAAAAGTCGAACAGACATATCAAACTTTGAATGTTTTATTTCGGTCATTTTAAAAAAGGCAATAATGAGTGCTGACATTCATCAGCTATACAATGATAAATACACATTTACATTAATACATGCCTGTGAGATATTGGGCCAATGAAAAGTTGAACTTCAAATGGGCCTGTGGTGAAATAATGCAAAATGAAACAATAACCACTAAATCTAAGATGAACAAGTATGCATGACAGTGTATTGTGTTGTTATTCAGTGATGTGTACCATACAAGTATGAGGTACAGAAACGTGTTCTGTATAGCCACAATCATACCCTCATATATTTCATATGAGGTACAGAAACATGTAGTTCCACAATCATATCTTCATATATTTTGTATGAGGTACAGAAACATGTTCTGGATAGCCACAATCATACCCTCATATATTTCGTGCGAGATAGTGTTTTAGTTGGAAAATATCTAGTTTGTATTTACAACTTATTAAGCCTTATACTGAACTTTCGACAACAGTTTCCAGATTGTTAAATTTTATTTTGATAGTTTGGTAAATGGAAAGAACATAATGTTTACATGCCAATTGTGTTTATTTGACAAATTGCGAGCTTATATTTACTATCTACTATACTTTTTGCTGTTAAACTGTGCCTACCTTTTTACAGAATCGTTTCATTAAGCCATCTGTATCCATCAATACAAATAGAGTGTAGCACCATTTTCAACACACAATGGGTTATATATAGATGGCATTTAGTTTGATTGTTGGAAGAAAATCTCAGAATGCAGCTGAGTAGAACCATCATCCTCCCACAAGTCACTTACACTGGTATTGGGACCAAGATGGGCTCAAACCCATTTCCTAATAAGTGGGAGGCAAGTTATCTACCTTAGACCCTGCCACAGAAGATCCAACTGGGTAAGAAGAAATCACGATTACTGAAGTTATGAAGAAGGAATTCTCAGAAAAATTAAAAACATACTTAATAAAGATAGTATTCAAAATTCCTAATGATAGAATTCACAAAGGCAATCAACAAGGTAAGAATTAATGACAAAAATTCAAGGAGACAGAATGCATGTTGACAGCTATTTTTTTAAATGTTTATTAACTATTTATACAATGGTCAGACTGAGTATTACTATTTATTTTATATCCATACATGTATTGAACATGTTGCAGTTTTTATTAATCTCCAATATGTTTATTTCAATCATGTTAGCAAGCAATCACTTGCACGATTCGTATGCATGTTTTCACCATTTGAACAAACACAAAAATTGACCTGATTTTTTTTTGTAGCATCATCAGCAGCATTAACTGAATGCTACAAATTTACAATACATTTAATTACATCAATTACTACTACAAATGAAAAGTGTATTTTAAAAATATAGTTGCATAATATATCTAGACTGTTTCATACACACAGCAAATGTTCATTAAGTAATACATGCACACAAATACACCGTCGTTTGTATATAAATACGAGAATACAAATGTTACACAAATACAATGTTGAATACCAGATTTCATTATAAAAGTGAAACAAGAGATGTAGTTATAGTATGTTGGTTTAATTTAAATCTTTTCTTGAAAAAAAAACAAAAACAAATTGCTAAAATATTAAAGACAACATTGTATATTAATTGATCAATAAAAAACAACATTTTCTTAAAAATATGTGTATAAAACATTATTTTACAAAAAAAAAAGTGAATTTAAAAATAAAATCTGTTAATGGATTTGAAAAAAAGGAAGGATAGAATAAAAGTCAATTTATATTAAATAACTCCATCGTGTACAAATTAACTTCTGTAATTATTTGTGCAAAACAAATTATGTAGTCTAACATCAGTGAGATGAACACAATTCACAGGTTCTTCTGATTGACCAAATGAAATATTGATATTTTAACAAAACATAATCGAGGTCTGTACATCTAAGCATAATAACAAAGCAGTCATTTAATTTCATGAAATGACAAAGCTGGCTGGTCCAATGGTAAACCTGTAAATCCTTCCAGAGAAGCCATAAGGGGGCTTAAGTTGTTGTACAGTTAATGTTCACTAAGTAAACCAGTATAAGTCTCATAATGTGTTATTCAATAAACACCCAAAAAAGCACACAACTCATGCCAGAACAGAGTTGTTCAATTAGCCCCTAAATAACATGTTGTGATGTGTTCAATGCTCTTAGAGTAGCATGTTTACGAGGTGTAATTCATAAAGCTGCCTATTAGTTATTCCTTCTCCTACAAGCTTAGACTAGAAACTAAATATGGTTTTGATTTGAAATATTTTCATAAGACTGTTATGAAATAACTTATATTTTTGTAAATTGTACTCCATGGTCTTAATTAATGATCAACAAGTTAACAAGCTTTGCTCAGATGAGCTAAAAATAAGCAATGACAAGGATTTGAAAATCAAAGTGCCATAACTCTGTGAAAAAATCATTGAACCATACCACAAAGACAATACATCACCACAACACACCTGACAAATTGTTACCATTCTGGAAGTTTAGACATCACCACAACACACCTGACAAATTGTTACCATTCTGGAAGTCTGGACATCACCACAACACACCTGACAAATTGTTACCATTCTGGAAGTTTGGACACCACCAAAACACACCTGACAAATTGTTACCATTCTGGAAGTTTGGACATCACTATAACACACTTGACAAATTGTTACCATTCTGGAAGTTTGGACATCACCACAACACACCTGACAAATTGTTACCATTCTGGAAGTTTGGACATCACCACATCACACCTGACAAATTGTTACCATTCTGGAAGTTTGGACATCACTATAACACACTTGACAAATTGTTACCATTCTGGAAGTTTGGACATCACCACAACACACCTGACAAATTGTTACCATTCTGGAAGTTTGGACATCACCACATCACACCTGACAAATTGTTACCATTCTGGAAGTTTGGACATCACCAAAACACACCTGAAAAATTATCATTCTAGAAGATTGGACATCACCACAACATACCTGACAAATTGTTGCCATTCTGCAAGTTTGGACATCACCACAACACACCTGACAAATTGTTACCATTCCGGAAGTTTGGACTTAACAAAAACACACCTGACAAATTGTTACCATTCCAGAAGTTTGGACATCACCACAACACACCTGACAAATTGTTACCATTCCAGAAGTTTGGATATCACCACAACACACCTGACAAATTGTTACCATTCCGCAAGTTTGGACATCACCACAACACACCTGACAAATTGTTACCATTCTGGAAGTTTGGACATCACCACAACACACCTGACAAATTGTTACCATTCTGGAAGTTTGGACATCACCACAACACACCTGACAAATTGTTACCATTCTGGAAGTTTGGACATCACCACAACATACTTGACAAATTGTTACCATTCTGGAAGTTTGGACATCACCACAACACACCTGACAAATTGTTACCATTCTTGAAGTTTTGACACCACCACATCACACCTGACAAATTGTTTCCATTCTGGAAGTTTGGACATCGACAAAACACACCTGACAAATTGTTATCATTCTAGAAGTTTGGACATCACCACAACACACCTGAAAACTTGTTATCATTCTGGAAGTTTGGACATCACCACAACACACCTGACAAATTGTTACCATTCTGGAAGTATGGACATCACCAAAACACACCTGACAAATTGTTACCATTCTGGAAGTTTTGACATCACCACAACACACCTGACAAATTGTTAACATTCTGGAAGTTTGGACATCATCACAACACACCTGACAATATTACCATTCTGGAAGTTTGGACATCACCACAACACATTAATTGGTTTATTGTTATCATTCTATAAGCATGGACAGTGCAACGTATTTTCATTATCCACGATTACTATGCACAACCTTAAGACAAGATATTTTTCCTACACGTTTGTTTCCATAAGCACAATGGAAACTTTCCTATATCTCAAGTTAATATTAAATGAAGGGAAATAAATAGGCTAAATAAAAGTAAATGTACAAAAATAAAATTTATACACAATTGTAAAGAGATATACAACTACAATAGATTGTTTAGGTGACTATAATGGTCTATAATACAAGTACAGGGTAGTTACCAACATTTACATGACTTGTTAGATACTCTAAATGTAAATGTGTTGATGAAGACATTTAAGTTGGTTAGATCAGTCAACAGTTCTGCATGCTTTAAGTTTGTTAAGTATTTATTTATTAGTTAATGCCCAGTAAAACTGGAGCAGGGTTTGATTGAGTGTTTTGTCATTAACACTCGGAAATTGCAAGAAAACCTTCCGGCACAAGGAGACAATATTTCTACATGTACAGAGCAGGCAACACAATTATTCGCATACTTTTCTGATGCTTTCTTAAATTTTATCTCTTTCTCAATGGTTTCTAATTAAAAAAAAACAACAAGTCCTTAAAGTCTTGCAATTACCTGATACTGGATTTTTTTTTAATTTTAAAAGCTGGTTAATTTACTGGGGCTCATAAATGAATTTTCGTCTTATTCTCTGCATTACTGAACATTTCATCTCATGTTTTCACTTTTGAACACAAACAATTGATCTGGTTCAGTATTCACAAAATACCTTTGTTGAAGTGTGTACTTAAACTACGACTAACATCATTATTTCTAACAGTTTAAATATCTCTTGTTACTTGTTACAGCGGCCTGCATTAATGTTTGTCTATTTTAAATACACATATAATTTCTAATCAAACAGTTTTGAAATTTCAGTTAAGAGTGCATACTCCAGTAAGATGTTTTGTGACTGGGGCCAGATGATGAGAAAATATAAAATCTTTGTTGGTAACTATCAGATAGATATATAGTCATTCAATAAATCTTTTGTGCTTCTCAATTCAAATCTGGCCTTTAGTTTCAAAATAAAAATAACGGTGTACTTGTTTCTGACAGTATGAATTCAGCTATTGTAAAACAGAATAATCTTGGTAATTAAGACTTTGCGACTGGTTTCATGATATATGTACAAAATCTGAACAACATTCATCACGCAATAATTTATTAACCAGTCAAATATCAGTTCAATAACATTTCCTGTGTGCAGGTTAACTGTAAGGAAATAAATGTAAACCGATGTCTAGACATGTTATTTGATACAGATACATGACGATATATACATTGTTTGGAAAATGAAGAAATATATCACATGATTAGATATATCACATTTAACAATCGCTACTTATACATTTACAGTCGTCATAAAAAAACTGCCAAGGGCAAAAAAACCTGATTAAATGGCAATACACATTTCATGTTCTTACTTACTAAACACTGATCAAATGCAAATTGCATACAAAATCTATAGCTTTTTTTAAATAATTCATTATATTTTTTTTTTATTCTTTTTTTCTTTTTCACCAGAATTCACTGGTACTTTTTTTTTTACATGAATTAAAATGAAACTCATGGTTTGTAATGCTTAGTTAATTAGTTGGCAGAACACGTTGAATGTGACAATACTTAACTCTACATTCATCAGAGTTTCACATTCAACATTCAAAAATTAAAATAATAAGCAAAAGCTGCAAAAAAAGGTTCTATCAAGCTAAAGCTAATTCTGCCTTTTTCAGTTATTTTGCGACGTCTATAAATAGGGGAAGAAGAGACATGACAGTACGCTATTTGTTGTAGCTTGAAACAAGTCAACAATCAGCTACTTGCTTAAAATGTCACATGAGAAAGTTAACGTAAGTCGCTCACATGATTTCATTGTCACTTCTTTTCAAATTTTTAGAATTATCTGATTCACATAGTATTCCAATGTTAAAACTAAAAATGAAAATCCCATACTGGACCCCAATGGAACCTAGCCCCTTTATTTAAACAGACTTAAAACTGCTATTCATAGAGATAATTTAAACCAAATGTTAACATTTATGGTTTGTCAGTTCTTGAGGAAAAGATTTTTAAATGAAAATTTCCCTATCTTAAACTATGTTAAAGTTCCCGGGTGGGGCCAATTTTGATCCTAGGGTCATGGCTTCAACAAGCCTGAGAGAAACTGATTAGGTGATACTATATGCAAAATATCAAAGCTTCAGGCCTTGCACTTTCGAAGATTTATGATTCATGACTTGAACAAACTTGAGAGAGCTTCATGTAACAATGCTTCACACCAATTTTGGAGAAAATCTGTCAAGCGGTTTCAGAGAAGTCGTCTGAAGCAAAAGTTAACGACTATTGTCGGCCAAATGACAGACACTGGGCGACCACAATAGCTCACTTGAGCTTTGCACAGGTGTGCTAAAATTATTCATGCATTGTATCCCTTCACTAGTCTAGTGTAGGTCACAATTTTATTTTCAAAATTACATTCCTATAAACAAAATTTAAAACTTGTAAAATGCATTTCGTATTACAATGACACGACAAAACCAGTGATGTGACATTTCACATGATAAAAACAATTTAGTAGACGACACATCTCCTCCTATAGTGGCACATGTCATCATAACAGTATAAACAGAATAATTATTATGTAGATATGTTTGTTTAAATATCTGAAACCAAGGTCAGACTCAAGGTCAAATTTGGCATGAGGTCAAAGGTCATGAACACTATTACTACAAAGTCTCTTCATTCCCATAAAACTATGCTACACAGTATATATACATTTGTACAATGTCTATGGTTATTAACAACATAGTGGGGGGAGGGGGGGAGGGGGGGTATACTCGACATGGGAGGGGGGATCTGATAATGTCACAATTAGGGCAGGAAAATATAGCTTTCCAGATGATACATGTTTATCAAAATGTTGATGCTTTCCAGAATATACATTATAACAATTAGTATAGGATAAAATAATAATAAAAAAATACCAAATATCAAGTTTGGGTCACTTAATAGCCAATGAATTAACTGTACAACAGTTCTGTTTTCTATTGAAAAGATAAATCTGTTCTTCGCAAGATTATCAATAATTATATAATTTCAAAATATATTCCTACAACTTGTCTTGTCAAACTGACACTGACATGCACCAAACCACTAAAAGCATGCCAGCTTAACTTAAGGTCTAAGATAAGTTAGGGAAAGTATGCCGACTGGACACTTATGTTGATGGTTGCAGTTTTTACTTAAACATAGATTTTGTCTGTCAGTTAATTTCTATCAATCAGTATTGAATGGTATCTTAAAGATTTGTTATTACCTCACCAACAAAAAAAGTAAAAATTAAGCTTTTAAAAGAAATACACAAAAAGTATTTAGAACTGTTGCTTATATTATTCAATAAAACCAATAAACAGATAATAATAGATATCCTGAAAAACGTAGTTTTATGCTTGAGTTTAAGCATTTTTGATTTCTCAATAAAACAACACTTCGGCTGAGGGACAAATCTAATACAATTTCGATATAAAAACATGATTTTTCATACATTTTGTAATAGATTTTTTTTTCAAAATGCCAAATTGTTCAATTCAATCTTAAAACTGTGATTTCCAGGTCAACGACATGTATTAGTTTTAATTACATAATATTTGTTAACATTGTTTCATGTGTGTGTGAATTTTCTCGTAAACCTACATATTTTGACAAAATTCGAAGACAGGTATGTTGTTGGTGAAGGAATTAACAAAAATACTGCATGGTGACTTGTCTTTTTTATTTCTGATATTGCCTAAACATTAATCTAAAATATTTGGAAGTTTCATCAAATTCTATTCATAGAAAAAAATTATAAAAACTATTACAATCATCTTTAACAAGATTCTGTAGTGTGTTCAGTTATCAATGGCAAAATGGTTTTATCTCAAAACAAAAAATAATCGTGAAATACAATGATATACATGTTATCTGAGGTTATAGATATGCTGGGTTAACCCCTACCATTTCCATAGAACATGATACCATTATGATCCAGCTATCCAAACTTTTTTATTGACTGTTTGCGATTGTATTTTTTCTTTGTACCTTAAATTGAGATATTATCAAAACAATCAAAATATATAACAATAATTTTTCAACTCGGACCAGAGGTTTATTCAGCATCTATCAAACATTCATATGCACCAGTTGGTACATGTCCTCCATTCCATAATATTTTATAGCAGATTCAAAACAGCACTATCTATTCCTCAAAAACAAACAAGACAAACGAGACATTAACAAACAAAATTCAAATTGTACATTAATATTTAGCGGAAACTTTATAGTAAGGCCAAAATCAAAATACTGTTGACTCTCCACATATTTCCCTTAAAAGAGTTGCCTACTCAAAAACTATTGTATTCTGATTTTAAATAGTAATTTTTTTTTTCATCCAGAAAAATCATTATGTGTGCGACATGTAATTGCACCACCCCCACCCCCACTCTACACACACCTACAAACCCTATTTTGTAAACAAGAAGAGGGAGAGAGCAAACATTATTTTAATGTTGACCTAAGATGAGAATAAAAACAAGCAGTAACACTGGAATGGTCAATGACGGACAAGCAGAATGTAAGGCGACCAGAATGTCCCTGATTTTCAGTAAAAACTACTATACCTACAGCACAATAATAATGTCTTTTTCAAATTTCAACTCATTTCACATCAATTGTGAAAGAAGATTTTACAACTTAAACAAATTACACTCAGTGTTTCTGGGTAGAACCAGTTGGAAGCATAGGCAGATAAAGAGTTTTTCTAAAGGACAGCACACATAGCTATGTGCTCCATACCTTATATAGCTAACACATCTCAAGTGAGAACTGCACTAGCATGACAGTGACACTTTGTTGTCTTATTTATATCTATCTCTCTACTAACTTGACAATATTTTGTTATGTTTGACATTTCTAAAAATGATGACAAGTGATACCAGAATACACTGGGTACCTGTTTACAAGCTATACTATGATTTTTTTAAAATAAATAGTTTGCTACCACAAATATTATTAGTAGCAAATACTGGTGAAACTGTTATTATGCTATATGTATGTGTTGTTGCTAAGTTAAAAATGCTAGGTGAATGTTATCGTTATGACGATTGTGATTGTTCCAATTGAGATGAATCCTTTACTTGATCTAAAATGCTTATGAAATATGTGGCCGTGTCCACTTGTAATTCTTGGTACTGACGAATAAACGGATGTTCCTGAAATGTAAAATAAATACTGGTGACAACATGATATGTAACTCCCAAGTACATCAGCTGAATCAAGACCATGATTAATCAGTCAAATAATGGTTTTAAACAATATATGGTTACAAATGTTATAAAAATAGCATGCATAGAATTTTATTGGTTAATGGTTAATTAGAGAATAGCAGCCCCCTTGAATATTATCCATTTTGAAAAATTCAAATTGCATAACCCAACTATGGTTTAAATGTCAGATAAACATAGGAAGTGTTTTATTTATATGAAATGAAACACACCAAAGCCATTAAACACTAGCTATTGTTATAATACTATATCAATGTTAAATAAGGTTTATTTTAAAGTAAGTTCAATTTCACAATTTAACACAAAATTACGTTTACATCATCAAGAGGAACAATGTATTTAACTGATCAAGCTTTGATTTTAGAAACTTCTTAAATGTATTAGTTACCTGAATATGACTTCAATATAATATTTACCAAAACAATAATTAATTCTTTAAATATTGTTTAGAGATGTAACACATGTTTTTGCAATATTTTTGGTGGCAATCTTGAAATTTGGTCATTTTGAAATATTTAAATTAAGATTTTGTTTCTTCTGTTCTCCTATATTTTAATACATAATATAATTGTCTAATCAAAACTTGTAAAATAATTTCAATTTGTACTTTAACTCTGATTAAAAATTGTTTTCAACACGGATGATATTCAAGGTTGCCGCTATTCTCTAATGAGTTATAAAAACACGGAATTTTTGTGGCCATCTTGAATTTCTTCCATTTCGATCATGTTCTCCATTCTGCATCTGGTGCTATGCTGACATGTCTACTGAAACACACACACCAGGGGCCATATTCACCAACAATTCTTGAGAATATTCTTAAAACTTAAGCTTGAAAATCCAAATTTCAACCTTAGATATCTAGTTTACCATGACAGATAGAATAATGCATTGCGAGACTGTATTTAACTACCGGTATATATTAGGTGTCCCTACGTGCTTGCAAATGTTGGTCTCAAAAATGGTCTTCGAGTATGTTTGTCAAAATTAATTCTTGAGTTCAATTCATTCCTGATCTTGGTGTCATTCTCATGCAGTGGTTATATATATATATGCACATTCAATCAATACAATGTTAATTCAATAAACAATTTAGTTTGTGGTTGGATATAAGTAACAAAACAGTAGAAGAGGAAGGATGTGGTAGATACTAAAAGAATGACATTTGGGTGTTGCAGCATACTAACGCAAAATGGTTATATGATGCCAACAGGATGGAAGATTCCAGGCGCACTATCCATGTACAAAGATAAAGAATTAATTCACAGCTTGAGAAAATAGATGCTTAATGGCTCAAATGACGAGCCAAGGAATTTTTTACCCTTTCTGACCTTGAAACTCTAAGTGTGATCTTGACCATTGAGTTAAATACCTGACTCTTGCCCGCAACATATCTGATTATAGTGGACACTTGTGTCATGTTATTTCAAAATCTTTCAAGTGATGGAAATACAAGACATAGAGCAGACATGGAATTTTGTAATGTACCTATTTCTGACCTTGAACTTCCAAATGTGACCTTGGTGATTAAACTACGGACATGGGTCTTGCATGAGACACATTGTTTGATTATGATAAACATTAGTACCATATAAATTTCAAAATTTGTCATTTGATTGACAAGATATGTTTAGGACACAAAATTTTGTACCTAGTTCTGACATTGAATCTCTGAATTTGACCTTGACCTTTGTGCTATGGACCTGGGTATTGTGCCCAACTTATTCTCTGATTATAGTGAACATTTGTGCCAGGTTATTTCAAAATCTGTTGAGTGGTTTACAAGATATGGAGCTGACACACAATTTTTATCGCTAAGCATGACCTTGACCTTATGCATATTTGTTACTTTACGTTTCTGACTGATTTTTATCTATGTTGTTTTGTGAAATGCAACAGGTCATTAGCCAGTAGCGCTAAAAACTCAATTTAACCTACAACATGCATTTGCTGTTGTTGTCTTATTTTTGCCATCATTCATGTTGCAACCCTAACAAGTGATAAAAATAAGGATATAACTCAGATGCAGTGTTAATAGAACAGTCTGTATTATGTTAAATAAGAGAACCTGGTTGGCCCTAAAGTGCTCACCTGTGGCAGAGGTGACAATGTCAAAAAAGACAATTTTTGATAATGCAAGGTTATGCCTTAAACATTTTGGTCAGTTGAGAGACATATATAGGCCAGTTTTATATGTTTCAAGGACCCATTAACTCTGAATTTAGTTATCCAATTTGGCCAGTTAAAAAATTGTCCAAGATATTATGGTTATATTACTACCGTGTAAGTTCAGAAAGGATCAAATGAAAAATGCTAGTACTAGAGTGCACACATGAAATAGTGTATTTTTTTTCATGTTTCCAGAGCCACAACTCTGACTATGATTATCTGATTTGGCAAGTTCAAGAACTTGACTGAGATATTATGATTATATAACTACTGTGTAAGTTTGGTGAGGATAAAATTAAAAATGCAGGTGCTAGAATGCACACGACAAAAGGTTGTCCACGGACGCAGGGTGATCAGAATAGTAAAATAATTATGCTTTTTTTTAGCTCACCTTCAGCTTTGCTTAAGTAACTTAAAAAACAAAAGCTTAATTATTTTACTTCTTTTGCTTAAAAAAGACATCTTTACAACGTGTCCAAAGATCTTGTACAGTAACTATTATCCATACAGATAAATGACTTCATCTGATTTCAGTAAAATATACTATCGATCATTATATAGCTCACCAGTAATTTGTTGTATTTAGGCCGTTGTCTTTCATCTTTTGTTAAACTGAAAATAAATTAAAGTACATTATACTTTCAGTTTAAAAAAAATCTAAAGCATTTCTATGGCGCAGTTGACAAAACACCCAATGGCATCTTGCCAATGCAATCCACCTTACTGTTGCACGCCAGCTACCTACTCAGAAACTCTGTTCTCCAACTTCATCTGTGCCATCAAGGATAACTTCAATAGTATTTGTTTAACAATCAATGTAAATTAAACAAGAGGCCCAATATGGGCCTAAGTCGCTCATCTGGTTTCACATGTCACTATGAAGAATTTGTTACAGTTGAAGATGAAAAGAATAAGAATTTTCTCATAGCATTTCTATTTAAAGCGAAAGTCTCCATACTGGACTCCAATGGACCCTTGCTCCTAATTCAAGCAAAACTCCTTACATAATAGTATTGGAAAAAAACAACTCATACAGCATTATCAAGACAAGTTTAAAAACGCGCTTTGAAATGGTCATTTTGGCAAGTAATATAGCTGTATGATGATGATTATTTTATTTATCGTCACCATCGGTTTCCCATATGGGCGATGCCTCCAGAGGAGTATTAGTAATTTTAGATTTTTGAAGGATAGTGCAGAGATACAGAAGACCCTTTTTACATGCCCGGTGTTAAGCATTAATACATGGGACTTTGATTTTTGTTAAAGTATCATCCAAAAGACTGATTAGTATTTTTAGTTGGAGAAGTTGGGGATTGAACCTGCGACCCCTGTGTTCGCAGTTCATGGTGTTAACCACTGAACCACTAATCCGCTCTGTAGCTGTATCAGAAAATTCCAATTTTATGTCATACTTTGAAATGGGGGGATTCATTTAACTCTTGAAAAGTTTGTCCACTAATTTTATGTTAAATACTTACTTTAATATTATTACAGACTTTATTTTATGATATTTTTTTCAAAACTGTACATATTAAATTATTGAACAGAAATAATAACAAAAAAACAAAAAAAAGGGAGGTAATAAACTCTTTAAAACAAGATTTTTGACTATTCACCATTTCATCCCTTTTTGGGTCCCTGCCAAATTGATAATTAATAGCCTTTAAATGTCTTGGGCTCAGCTGCTATGACTAAACAACACTTCAGACCTCAAAATGATTAAAATAATTCTCAAAATAACTGATAAAAATAGAATTTACTATTTTTCCATAGTATTCCTGATTAGACCCCTTCACTTGAACAAATATGAAACCCCTACTCATTGGGATCATTTATACAAAATATGAACGAATTTGGCTGGACAATTCTTGAGATTTTTTTTAAAATTCACAATTTAATCTCTTTTTGACCCCTTATGGATATTAAATCCCCTTTAAAGGATTCTGTCTCAACTGTTATATCTAAGCATGCTCCAGGCATGAAGATAATTGAAATAATACCTAAAACAGATAAGAAAATCAAATTTTTTCATTTTCCCACAGTATTCTTATGTAAAAATTGAAGTCCCCCTTACTGGGCCCAAATTGATCCTAGCCCCTTTATTTGAACAAATTTGGAACTCCTAGTCATAGGGATGATTTATATGAAATATGAATGAATTTGATTGGATAGTCTTTGATAAGATTTTTAAACGTAAATTTCCCTATGTTAAACTGACATGTCCCCAGGACAGGGTCAATTTTAACCCTAGGATCATGGCTTGAACAAACTTGATAGAAAACTCATTAGATGATACTACAGGCAAAATACCAAAGCTCCAGACCTTGCACTTTCGGAGAAGAAGATTTTTGAAATTAAAAAATACTGATAAACCCCTGGGTCATCATTTGAACAATCTTGAGAGAGTTTTGTGTAAGACTGCTTCACACAAAATTTGTTGAAAATCTGTCAAGTGGTTTCAGAGAAGAAGTCGTTTGAAGCAATTATTAATGGATAGACGCATGGACTGACAACGAACAAAAAGTGATCACAATAGCTCATCTTGAGCCTTCGGCTAATAAAACAAAGCTAACATATTGTATAGGTTATTATAATGCTTTCACTCTTTGTTACTTTGTCAGTTGTAAATTATGACCAAAACAAAACTACAAAAGTGAACAGATTAAAAAGAAATTCATTCTGTACAAATTTTGAAATGTTCCAATACAAAAAAACATTTTAAAACGGTAATTGCATAAGTTATTTTTCAATAATACATGCACTTATTTATACACAAGTATACATAGAAGTGCAATGTATTCAAATTTAACAAAACCTGGATGTTTTTAAATGAACATTCATCAAAGGCCCCTGTTCAATAATAATTTCCATGATATCATTTAGATCAAACTATCACACTTTTATTCTAAATAAAGTAACCAAACAATTTACCATGTGTTTAGAAAATGGACAAAATCTTCGGAGAACTTTCCCTCTGAAGAACTGAGCTGTGGTGCTGGTCCTTGTACCACTTGAGTGAGTTGATCAAATACACTGTTCCACTTGGGATAAGGGAATCTTCCTGTGGCAAGCTCCATCTAACAAACATCAAACAAACCTGCTGTCACAATATACAGTCATATACAATTTTAATTAGAATTTGGCATCCGTCGCAATAAAGTTGAATAACCTCTTACTTCTATCATGTACCCCCCACCCCCTAAACACACACTATTAAAGAAATGAAAATAAGTCTGGTTTAAGTATTTCAAAGTGTTGAATAAATGCCTCCTAATCAGAAGTGAATGGGGTTTAACGCCATTTTCAACACATTTCAGGTTATATATGGCATATCCAGTTTTACTGGTGGAGGAAGACCTCAGACTGAGTCAGACTGAGTAGAACCACCGTCCTTCCGCAAGTAACTGGAAACTTTCTCACATAAAGTTTTTGGAGCGAGCGGGACTCGAACCTACAACCATAGCGGTGAGAGGTAAATGATCTTGAGACGGCGCCTTAGACCACTCGGCCACGGAGGACCCTAATCAGAAGTGAGTTTATGGCATGTAATACATATATTACTACTACCACCCTTCTGCAAAACGCAAGTCATGGCGCATTGTCTGTTAGCAACACATAACTCTTACACTGATTGTACGATTTGGCCAGTTCATGAACTTGTCCGAGATATTACGATTACATAACTACTGTGAGGATTAAATTAACAAGAGCTGTCTGAGGGACTGATGACAAATCCAAGCAAACAAGAGTTATTTAACTTACTTAACTGAGTAGACCTTATAACTGCAATACTGTGTATGTAATTTCAATCCAATACATGCAAAGACTGCTGAATTTCAATCAAATACATTAAGTGTTTGTTGTGATATTGACTTGATGGTACTTGCACACAAAACTTTAACCATAATTTCTAAGTCAAACAAGGGCAATAATTTGCATTATAATTAAACAAGAGTTATCTTAATTCATTATTGTTAAAGGTGTGATGACTGGGAAGTCTTGAGTGGAGTTTTAATCAAGTAAATTGAGTGGTTTTTGAGATATGGACTTGATGGTACTTGCACACAAAACTTTAACCAGAATTTCTAAGTCAAACAAGGGCAATAATGTGTATTCTATTCATGCAAGAGTTATCTAATTTTGTTATTGTAGTACATTTGATGACTGGGAAGGTGTGTGTGAAGTTTTAATCAAATACAGTAAGTGGTTGGTGAGATATGGACTTAATGGTACTTGCACGCAAAACTTTAACCAGATTTTCTAAGTCAAACAAGGGCAATAATTTGCATTATATTCAGGCAAGAGTTATCTTACTTAGTTATTGTAGTAGGTTTGGTGACTAGGAAGTCTTGTGTAAAGTATCAAGTCAATACATACAATGGTTACTGAGATAAGGACTTGCATGCGAAACTTGAACCAAGGTGTGACGCCAACGCCGACGCCCAGCTGAGTAGAATAGCTCTCTTTATTCCCCGATTAGTAGAATTAAAAATGCAGGTGCTTGAATGCACACATGGTCAAATAATGCAATTTTTTTACATTTCAAGGGCCACAACTCCATATTTAATAATATCATTGGCCAGTTCAAGAACTTGTGTATAGAAGATATTATGGTTATATAACTACTGTGTAAGGTTGGAGAGGATCAAATGAAATAAATGCGGGTACTAGAGTGCACACAAGGTAAAATAGCGCAATTTTTTATATTTCAAGAGCCTTGAGCTCTGCTCAGGTGAACTAAAAAGTATGAAAGAAGAATATACAACATTTTCCTACCAGTGTGATTCCCAAACTCCAGATATCTGACCGTACATCATACCCTCGACTTGATGCTCGTGGGTCTATTCGTTCTGGCTAAAAACAGAAGTCAACATTACACATAAATTTATATTACAAATAAAAACAATTTTTCTCTTAAGACTTTATCAAGAGGTAGTACGAGGGGTGATTAAAATGGAATGAGGTTTTCGTTCTAAAACATTTATCTGATGTTTTATACCAAGGTACTGTCTGTAAATACAGCTAAAGTAACTATCTACAAGAAAATAGTTTAAAAATGCGTAAGTTCATTTGATACGTTGCTATAGTAACCTGAAAGGAAGAGCGGGGCACAACAAATAGTAGACCAAGGCTGGTATTCATTAACCATTCTTAAACTTGAACTTAAGAATGAATTTTAAAAACACACTTAAGAGACAATTTTTGGAGAGAAAAATTTGCAAGCATGTAGAGACACCTAATATTCAGTCAAATAATCTCTCACAATTATTCTGTCTGCCATGGTAAACTAGATATTCAGGGTTGAAATTTGGATTTTCAAGCTTAAGTCCTCATGACCTCAGATCTTCTGTGAAAAGAATGTTACAATTAACAAGAGTTGTCAGAAGACAACAAAGCTCGCCCCTGGGTGTCTAAGTCCAAAAAGGTTCATAACTATGCCAAAATGCAATCCAGAGTTATGGTTCTTGTCTCTGTGTGTTCCATTGATGATGGTGAACACACATGCGAAGTTTCATTCACATCCAATGAGAGGTTGCATAAATATCTTAAACTTAAACGCGAAAGTTTAACCTGGGTGACTACAGACGACGACAATCTGAGTCGATGCACAGAACATTTATGAAATCATACTTTCAGGGGCATTGGTTTTTAAATGGCAATGATGCTATAAAGACGGACCACTAGGTATAGAAGATAAACCATGATTAGGAAGAAAGACAATAATGTGATGATGATTGAATGGATAATGTGACGTTGATTGTATCAATAAAGGACGTCATCTATGCGGACCACCGTGTTACTATTAAAGACATTTGTGATGTAACTGGATACAGTTATGAAACCTTTTACAAAGTTTGGACATTATTTTGTCTTTGTTTCAGTCTGATATTCCGAAAACATGTTCATTTTCCATACTAGACTCAGTCTCATTTTAGATCACCCACCATATGTGGTAGTTACGGTGCGCAGTGTTTTAATGAAACAAAATCTTCATCTGTCCATAGGATGCATTAAATAATGGTTTAATATTAAAAACATACTGCCATGAAGAACCTCCAGAGTCATACAATTTAAGTTAGGTTGTGTGGGTTAAGTGTTATAGTGCCAATAAATGTAGGTAGTGTGTATCCAACATTACATGTTACATGTGTCAATAAATGTAGGTAGTGTGTATCCAACATGACATGTTACATGTGTCAATAAATGTAGGTAGTGTGTATCCAACATGACTTGCTACACGTGACTATAAATGTAGGTAGTGTGTATCCAACATGACATGTTACATGTGTCAATAAATGTAGGTGGTGTGTATCCAACATGACATGTTACACGTGACTATAAATGTAGGTAGTGTGTATCCAACATGACATGTTACACGTGACTATAAATGTAGGTAGTGTGTATCCAACATGACATGTTACACGTGACTATAAATGTAGGTAGTGTGTATCCAACATGACATGTTACACGTGACTATAAATGTAGGTAGTGTGTATCCAACATGACTTGCTACACGTGACTATAAATGTAGGTAGTGTGTATCCAACATGACTTGCTACACGTGACTATAAATGTAGGTAGTGTGTATCCAACATGACTTGCTACACGTGACTATAAATGTAGGTAGTGTGTATCCAACATGACATGTTACATGTGACTATAAATGTAGGTAGTGTGGATCCAACATGACATGCTACGCGTGACTATAAATGTAGGTAGTGTGTATCCAACATGACTTACTACACGTGACTATAAATGAAGGTAGTGTGTATCCAACATGACTTGCTACACATGACTATAAATGTAGGTAGTGTGTATCCAACATTACATGGTACATGTGACTATAAATGTAGGTAGTGTGTATCCAACATGACATGTTACACGTGACTATCAATGTAGGTAGTGTGTATCCAACATGACATGTTACACCTGACTATAAATGTAGGTAGTGTGTATCCAACACCACATGCTACGCGTGACTATAAATGTAGGTAGTGTGTATCCAACATGACATGTTACACGTGACTATAAATGTAGTTAGTGTGTATCCAAGATGACATGTTACACGTGACTATAAATTTAGGTAGTGTGTATCCAACATGACTTGCTACACGTGACTATAAATGTAGGTAGTGTGTATCCAACATGACTTGCTACACGTGACTATAAATGTAGGTAGTGTGTATCCAACATGACATGTTACACGTGACTATATATTTAGGCAGTGTGTATCCAACATGACTTGCTACACGTGACTATAAATGTAGGTAGTGTGTATCAACATGACGTGTTACACATGACTATAAATGTAGGTAGTGTGTATCCAACATGACGTGTTACACTTGACTATAAATGTAGGTAGTGTGTATCTAACATGACTTGTTATACATGACTATAAATGTAGATAATGTGTATCCAACATGACTTGTTATATGTTAATATAAATGTCGGTAGTGTATATCCAACATGACATGTTACACGTGACTATAAATGTAGGTAGTGTGTATCCAACATGACATGCTATGCGTGACTATAAATGTAGGTAGTGTGTATCCAACATGACTTGCTACACGTGACTATAAATGTAGGTAGTGTGTATCCAACATGACTTGCTACATATGACTATAAATGTAGGTAGTGTGTATCCAACATGACTTGCTACATGTGACTATAAATGTAGGTAGTGTGAATCCAACATGACATGTTACACATGACTATAAATTTAGGCAGTGTGTATCCAACATAACTTGCAACACGTGACTATAAATGTAGGTAGTGTGTATCCAACATGACATGTTACACATGACTATAAATGTAGGTAGTGTGTATCCAACATGACGTGTTACACTTGACTATAAATGTAGGTAGTGTGTATTCAACATGACTTGTTATACATGACTATAAATGTAGGTAATGTGTATCCAACATGACTGGTTATATGTTAATATAAATGTAGGTAGTGTGTATCCAACATGACTTGTTATACATGACTATAAATGTAGGTAGTCTGTATTCAACAGGAATTGTTATATGCAGCAATTAATGTAGGTAGTGTGTATACAACATGACTTGTTACAAGTGGCAATAAATGTAGGTAGTGTGTATCCAACAATACTTGTTACATGTGGCAATAAATGTGTGTATCCAACATGACTTGTTACATGTGGCAATAAATGTAGGAAGTGTGTATCCAACATGACATGTTACACATGACTTTAAATATAGGCAGTGTGTATCCAACATGACTTGCTACACAAGACTATAAATGTAGGTAGTGTGTATCCAATATTACATGTTACATGTGACTATAAATGTAGGAAGTGTGTATCCAACATGACATGTGTAAATAAATGTAGGAAATGTGTATCACACAGGACTTGTTACATGTGGCAATAACTGTAGGAAATGTGTATCCAACATGACATGTTACATGTGGCAATAAATGTAGGTGGTGTGTATCCAACATAACATGTTACACGTGACTATAAATGTAGGTAGTGTGGATCCAACATGACTTGTTATATATGACTTTAAATATAGGTAGTGTGGATCAAACACAACTTGTCACACGTGACTATAAATGTAGGTAGTGTGGATCTGACATGACTTGTTCTAGGTGACTATGAATGTAGGTAGTGTGGATCTGACATGACTTGTTACACCGGACTATAAATGTAGGTAGTGTGGATCTGACACGACTTGTTCCAGGTGACTATAAATGTAGGTAGTGTGGATCTGACATGACTTTTTACACGTGACTATAAATGTAGGTAGTGTGGATCCAATATAACTTGTTCCGCGTGACTATAAATGGAGGTAGTGTGGATCTGACCTAACTTGTTACACGTGACTATAAATGTAGGTAGTGTGTATCCAACATTATTTGTTACAAGTGATTATAAATGTAGGTACTGTGGATCCAACATGACTTGTTACACGTGACTATAAATGTAGGTAGTGTGGATCTGACACAACTTTTTCCAGACAACAATAAATGTAGTTAGTGTGGATCCAACATGACTTGTTACACACGACTATAAATGTAATTTGTGTGGATCCAACATGACTTGTTACACATGACTATAAATATAGTTAGTGTGGATCCAACATGACTTGTTACACATGACTATAAATGGAGGTAGTGTGGATCTGACATAACTTGTTACACGTGACTATAAATGTAGGTAGTGTGGATCCAACATTACTTGTTTCACGTGACTATAAATGTAGGTAGTGTGGATCTGACATTACTTGTTCCACGTGACTATAAATGTAGGTAGTGTGTATCCAACATGTAGGATATGTAGTTTTTATCAATGTACAGGTAAATTTGTACCATAATCTATTTATGGAGAAAACCAAAAGTGATATTTCTTTGTAACAAGAACTAATTAGGGTTTGTACTTATATCCAATTATGGGAAAACAATTCTTGACCTAGTCTATTGATTTAAATTCAATAAATGAATAACTTACAGCCATGTATGGTCTACATCCTGCATCTCTACTTTTGGCGATTGAATCAACCAGCTGGCCACTGATGCCAAAATCACAGAGTTTTATATTGCCTTTTCTATCGAGAAGTATATTAGACGGTTTCACATCTGAAATCAAACAAGGGTCATAACTTGCATTATACTCAATGAAACTTGTCTAATTCAGTAATTGTAGTAGGCTTGGTGAATAAGAAGTCTAGTATGAAGTTTCAATCAACTACATTGGGTGAGAGGTGAGAACTTAATGGTACTGGCACGCAAAACTTGAACCAGAATTTCTAAGTCAAACAAGGGCCAAAACTTGCATTATATTCAATGAAACTTGTCTAACTCAGTAATTGTAGTAGGCTTGGTGACTAAGAAGTCTAGTGTGAAGTTTCAATCAACTACATTGGGTGAGAGGTGAAACTTAATGGTACTTGCACGCAAAACTTGAACCAGAATTTCTAAGTCAAACAAGGGCAATAATTTGCATTATATCCAAGCAAGGGTTATTTAACTTAGTTATTGTAGTAGGTTTGATGACTGGGAAGTCTTGTGTGAAATTCAATGCAACACATGAAATTGTTACTGCAATATAGCTGTGCACATAAAACTTTAACCAAGGTGTGAAGCCATTGCTTGGATGAGTAGAATAGACCTTCGTGTTCTTCGAAAAGCTTGGCTAAAAACAGACAAAATGGTGATGGACCAGTTACCAGTGCCTGATAGTCAAGAACATGAGGCAGGTAGTGAATGAGAGAAAACTTAAGTCTTAAACACTCACAAGCCTATATACCATTATTAACAAGTGGACAGTATGTTACTTAACCTAGTGCATTTTATAAAATTACTGTATTATGATGTCATTATACACTTGGGTTATGTTATAACGTGGTTGCCGGTCTCCATGGATCATGGAATAAAACTGTGATATAAAAAGAACTGCGTTATAAATATCCCAAAGTGCACTGTGCTTCACTATTTGGCAATATTTTATCTGGTCAAAGTACCATAAACTTACACATGGCAATGTGTGATAAATATAGCAGATCATTGTTTGGTGGCGTAAAACAATTAAATGTGATGTTGTTTAGAATAATAAGAAGCATGTCAGTCTGAATAATCAAGGTGTAATTGATGCACAAATACATGGTCACAGTTTGGAAAAACCTAACAAGCTCACAAACACTTAGTTAAGAGTTTCGATCTATTCATCAATTATTATATCGCTATATATGTAATAAATCTGGTTGAAAATATCGGTTTTAAATTCTGGAGTCGTAGAAAAACCCTTTATAATGAGTTTTGCTATATATTGGACCACGTTATAACAGGACCCAAGTGTATATCCATAAAATCAACATTTTCGTATTCAGATGAGATGTAACATTTGAAAAGAAAATGTGAAAAAGATTAGACACATAATGGCTCACCTACAAATATGTCCATGTATGGTATTTGCATGGAGAATTTTAGCAAAAAACATTTACCTGTAGACCTATTTAATAATCAAATAGACTCTCATTATAAATTTGTTCTAGTATGAATGTCATGATTTTAAGTACATCTTCAAATTTGGCTTTTAACAACTTTTTCATTGCCGCAAATGAGTATTTTTAGGGTGACGTTATGACCTTTAAACTCAAAGTATGCAAATTCCTTTGAGCTGCGGACCTGGGTCTTGTGCAAGACACATGATTATGGTAAACATATTTCAAAATGTGTCAACAAATGCTACCACATCACATAATAAATGCACAGCATCATATAACATTTTATTTTTTTATTATTTTTCAATTACAATCAAATTGAATAAAAAAAAAGATGCTTACCTCTGTGAATTATTTTCAATTTCTCCTTTAGATAGTTTAAAGCTTTCACAGTCTGTAAATTAAACAATACAAGTACAACATGTTATAAATAAAGATATACTGGTAATAACTAACTAACTAATAAACATTTATTTTAACCCTTTACTTCATATAGAAGCCTTTGGACACCTCTAATATTGAAAGCATTAATTCATCACGTATCAGCAATGGGTGAATTATGTTTATATTGACTGACAGAGTGGAAAACAGTGCAGGAAGTGTTCAGATTGCTCATTACGAACAATCTAAACTCTTCCTGCACTGTTTTCAATGACCTTCTGTGATTGGTGTGGGAAAAACGCGTAGCTATGGAGTAAAGGGTTAATATACATTCAGTACATTTAAAAATGCAGTATTTTTTAGTTTCGATGATATTTAGTCTGACTGTTTTTTTGTTCATATTAAGATTATATTCAAGGTTAGTACACATGTCATGTCTCTTTGTCCCAAAGGTAAAAATTTGGCTCTGCTACTTCTGTTTGAAGCATGTTTTGCACATTTACTTCCGATACCATGTGCTACTGGAGTCTGTATTCAGTGCATCTTGACAGCGGGTACTCAGTACAGTATAGTACAGTAAATGAAAGATGGCTCGCTTGTTGATTATGCTGTATCCAAGCAAGAGACACGGTTACAGTTAACTGGCACAGTGCAGGACTGTTCCAAACATGCCAGACAGCATGTAAACAAGCCATAAACAGGACATCTGTTTGAGGGTACAACATATCCACATCAGGTTCCTGACAGTTTCTGACACTGCCAGATAGCATGTAAACAAGACATAAACAGGACATCTGTTTGAGGGTACAACATATCCACATCAGGTTCCTGACAGTTTCTGACACTGCCAGACAGCATGTAACAAGACATAAACAGGACATATGTTTGAGGGTACAACATATCCACATCAGGTTCCTGACAGTTTCTGACACTGCCAGACAGCATGTAACAAGCCATAAACAGGACATCTGTTTGAGGGTACAACATATCCACATCAGGTTCCTGACAGTTTCTGACACTGCCAGACAGCATGTAACAAGCCATAAACAGGACATCTGTTTGAGGGTACAACATATCCACATCAGGTTCCTGACAGTTTCTGACACTGCCAGATAGCATGTAACAAGCCATAAACAGGACATCTGTTTGAGGGTACAACATATCCACATCAGGTTCCTGACAGTTTCTGACACTGCCAGACAGCATGTAACAAGCCATAAACAGGACATCTGTTTGAGGGTACAACATATCCACATCAGGTTCCTGACAGTTTCTGACACTGCCAGACAGCATGTAACAAGCCATAAACAGGACATCTGTTTGAGGGTACCACATATCCACATCAGGTTCCTGACAGTTTCTGACACTGCCAGACAGCATGTAACAAGCCATAAACAAGGACATCTGTTTGAGGGTACAACATATCCACATCAGGTTCCTGACAGTTTCTGATACTGCCAGACAGCATGTAAACAAGACATAAACAGGACATCTGTTTGAGGGTACCACATATCCACATCAGGTTCCTGACAGTTTCTGACACTGCCAGAAAGTCTATCAGCAGCCATGGGGGGTAAATATTGTATCTATTACAAATAAAGCAAGAGGGCCCTAAGTCGCTCACCTGTGGCAAAGAAGACAATGCCAAAGTCGGCAATTTTCATAGGTGCTGTAGTGTACATAAATTCCTATAATGCAATTCTTGACCACTCAAGGATCATAACACCCAACATTAATAATCCATATGGATAGTTATTATGGTTATATAACAATGGTGTAAGTTTAATGAAGACCAAATATAAACTAAACACTACATCAAATACACACGATTTTTGACAATTAATGGGCCATAACTCAGACAATATTTATCCGATTGGCTAGTTCAAGAAATCATTCAATATAATATTATGGTTACATAATAACTGTGTAAGTCTGTCAAAGATACATGAACACTGTAAGTGCTATTTGCACATGGTCAAATAACACAATTTTTGACAATTACTGTGTTAGTTTAATGACTATCAAATAAAAACTACAAGTGTTAGAGTGTACACAACATCAAATAACACATTTTTGATGATTCAATGTCCATAACTGTGACAATATTTATCCAATTTAACCAGTTCAAGAACTTGTCCAAGGTATTATGGTAATACAGCTACAGTAAAACTCCACCTAACGTCCACCTCGATATTAAGACCACCCCGCTATTACAGGCATTTATTTCAGGGACGGATTTTTTCCTTCTTTATTCAATGGTCGTAAACTCCGATAATCGGGCACCCCGCTAATCCGGTATTATGACCACCAAATCTGTCCCAAACACGGTTTTTGTTCTATTTTCACACCCTTAATTACGACCACGTGTGTGACCAAAAACGCCTCGAGGAAAAATTTACAACATAATCAACAAGCTGATTTGTTGTTGTTGTTAAAGGTGTCAAACAAAGCCATAAAAGACACCAGAAAGAGTGTTGTAAAAACAAACTTTGTGGTCGTTAAAATATGCAACCTGTCAAATACAGGTGGCTACGAAGAAATGAAAATCAGTACCGGTAAGTTTGCATCTTTTAATTGCTTAATTGCTATTTGAGTGATATCGATGGTCTTTTAGGATGTGGTGAATTGCATTTCTAAATTTTACTGTAAAAACGGAGAAACAAAAATACAATGAATTTACTTTTAAAGAAAATGATACTCTTATTATCGGTAATAATAGCAATTTTATATGATGATTAAGAATGAAACCATTGTTACAATTTTCATATTTTCGTGACATCTTACTGTCTTCTTTTTTGTTTTCAGGGTCTTGACAATGATGAAATGAACGTTCAAATACGTTCATTGA
Organism: Panopea generosa; assembly: GCA_029582155.1. Lineage (NCBI taxonomy): Eukaryota > Metazoa > Mollusca > Bivalvia > Adapedonta > Hiatellidae > Panopea > Panopea generosa. The sequence continues at coordinate 25,051,097 of CM055895.1, forward strand.
TAAGGATAGAATGCCATACTGAGTGAAAGGAAACGACCCTATTAAGGACCCCACAAGAAGGACTATAATTATCTACTCAAGCATAATGTTAAAATATTTTTTGTGTTGTCTTTACTTGTTATTATATTATGTATGTAAATAAAAGATAAACCAAACAACATATTTATTTTAATTATATCCTAAAAATATTAACAAATCCATAATAAGAAAAAAAGGATTTCTTTTTAAATCATTATTATCATTGGTATAACAGTATATCCACACATATGCACAATATAGTATACATCCATTTACTATTATGGCTACAAAGGCCTGCAACTTTTGCCAATGACTCTGGACCTCGATAATAAGACCACCCAGCTATTAAGACCACTTTTGCCCGGTCCCAAAGGTGGTCTTATCAGAGGGGTTTTACTGTACTATGTGAGTTTGGTTGACATCAAGTAAAAGCTGCAAGTACTGGATTGCACATAAGGTCAAATAATACAACTTTTGACAATTCAATCGTCTGTTAGCCCTCGATGGCATAAAAATGATGTTAAATATTCAATCAATCAATCAATCAATTGACAATTCAATGGTCGTAACTCAGACATTAACTATCAGATTTGGTAAGTTCAAGAACTTGTCCAAGATATTATGGTTATATAACAACTGTGCAAGTTCAGTAAGAATCAAATGTAAAATGCGGACGCTAGAGTGCACATACAGTCAAATAGTGTTTTTTTTTCATGTTTCAATGGCCATAACTCTAACATTAATAATCCAATTTGGCCAGTTCAAGAACTTGTCCAAGATATTATGGTTATGTAACTACTGTGTAAGTTTGGTGAGATCAAATGAAAAATGAGGGTGCTAGAGTGTACGCAACAAAGAAGTTAACAGACGGACAACAGGCAATCAGAATAACTATTTTACATAACTGAAAATGTCATTTTTAATTGTGTGTTTCTCATGAGGTGCAAAAATATCAAGTGTTTTAATTTTTTAATATACAGTGTGTACAAACAATTCACTTATTTTTGCTAACATTTACACAAAGTCTACAACATTACTGTACCAACATATTAAAAGTTGAATCTGTAGTCAACTTTGACATTTGAATACTTGCAAGCTTACAAGCTCAAGTTCCATGACTTTGTGGGTTGTTTTTTAAGATTTTCAGATATTTCATTATAACAACAATATAAACAGCGTTAACATGACTATTTTAACCTTGTCATAGAATCATATTTAATGTTATATAGTATAATATGCAATACCAGATAAACATACATATCTTTATCAATCAAATCAATAACTAGACCGGCACCAAATTTTGGTAGTCCCAATGCTCCGAGCAGAGGGTTTGTCAGACCCTGGATGCAGATTAAAAAATATTAAAATTAATATGAGACATCAGAAAATAAGAATCATAATACAAAAGTGAAAGTAATGTCTATATATATAAACAGTCTAACCTGTATTAAGCAGCCACCCGAGGGAAATTGTCAAACTGGCTGCTTAACACAGATGGCTGCTTAATAGAGGGTCCATATTTTTATAGAGAAAGCTGAAGTAATGTTTATTGAGACAGACATGCCTGTAAGTTGTACTGGGAAAAATCTGCAGGAAGAAAATATTTGAACTGACACTAGTTTATATAGAAGTTCATTTAAATAAATAAATAATTTATGTTATAAAATTAAAAATCATTATGTTTCAATTTAGCATAAAATAAATCCGTATGAATTTTTCATTTAGCGGACACTGTACAATCCAGTAAAAAAAATTGTGTAGCTCGTATTCTTCCATTATCTTGCGGCTACTTTAGGACACATTCTGATTCTGTGTTTTATTGACACTTTTTTTACGAAAATTCAGACGTTTAATACATTCAAAGTCAACACTTCCCTTTCGCAGCAGATATTGTGTACGATATGCATCGGGTCAATTGTATTATGATATGAAAAAAATAATGTTTTTTCCATTGCATTTGCATCCGCTTTCATAGCCGATAAAATTTAATTCAATTATAATTTAAACAAACTGACCAATTGCAATGATCTTTTTGATCTTACCCAGTTCTATAATTGTGCATAAACACCTCAGTGAAATTCACTTTCAATGTGTTTACACACGACAATAAACTTAAATAAAACTACTGTAAATACACACGCTTAAACAGTCATGTACCGAGCCTAGGTAACAGTTTAGCTAACTTCATTAATCTCGCAGTTCTATTTGCTTATTAGACCGTATATACATACTCTTGCTCTTGGTAAAATGGTGTGTTTTCATAACAGAAGCAGAAGCGTTAATTGATCACGGGATTATACAATTTGATCGAAATAGCGGCCAGCCAAAAGGTATGACCGCTAAGTAATAATGGTCGACCGCTACATCTGACCATTTACACCTGGCCGCTGACCGCTTATGGGCAGTGTTTGGGATGAAATAGACTGGCCGCTGGCCATGTTAAAGAGGTGACAGTTTAATACATATACTTTATATAGGCAATTTACAAGGGGCGATTTTGAAGTGGCCGCTAAACACAGGTGGCCGCAATCCGGTATTTCGCCTTGATTTTAAATATAACAGCTCTTTAATTTTACTTAATATCGAGGTGAATGCATACACAACTTGCATGAAAACTTTAACACAGAGTTTAAAAGACAAAATCTTACATTTTCACCATGCAATATGACCTTGACCTTCAAGTTAGGAGCCCAATATGTTACACAAGAGGCTCATGGGCCTTAACGGTCACCTGATTATTAAAAAAAACATTCACATAAGTCTATACAGTCATCAGAAATATTTTTTTTGGTCAACTTCTCTTATATAGATTTTAGTAAAGTAGGCCCCACCAAGGCCTCACCCCAGGGCCAAACCGTGAGACCCAGGGATATGGAATTCATAATTTTTACAAGAGTTGTCAGATGACAACAAAGCTTGCCGATTGGATAAAACTCACCACCATGCAAAGATTGAGATTGGCGGCAAATACCAACTAAACGGGAAAGTTTAACCTGGGTGTCTACAGATGAAAAGTCCAAAATGGCCATAATTCTGCCAAAATGCAACCCCGAGTTATGGTTCTTGTCTGTGTATATAACACTATGTGAAGTTTCATTCATATCCAATGAGTGGTTGCATAGATATCTTACCTGATAAAAAAATCTAACCTGAAAAATGTCAAACAAGGGACATAACTCTGCAAAAATACAACCCTGAGTTATGGTTCTTGTCTGTGCGTATTCCATCAACGATGGTGAACTCACATGCAAAGTTTCATTAATATCTAATGAGTGGTTGCATAAATATCTTTCCTGATAAGAAACTTTAACCTGAAAAATTAAGTCTAAAAAAGGCCATTATTCTGCCAAAATGCAACCCCGAGTTATATTTCTTGTCTGAGTGTGTTCCATCAATGATGGTGAAAACACATGTGAAGTTTCATTCATATATCCAATGAGTGGTTGCATAGATATCTTACCTGATAAAAAACTTTAACCTGAAAAATTAAGTTCAAAAAGGGCCATAACTATGCCAAATTGCAATCCAGAGTTATGGTTCTTGTCTCTGTGTCTTCCATAGATGATGGAGAACACACAATGATGGTGAACACAAATTCGAAGTTTCATTCATACCAAATGAGTGGTTGCATAGATATCTTAAGACAACAAAGCTCGCCCCTGGGTGTCTAAGTACAAAAAGGGCCATAACTATGCCAAAATGCAATCCAGAGTTATGGTTCTTGTCTCTGTGTGTTCTATCGATGCTGCTGAACACACATGCGAAGTTTCATTCATATCCAATGAATGGTTGCATATATATTTTAAACTTAAACGCAAAAGTTTAACCTGGGTGTCTACAGACGCCGCCGCCGCTGGGGTCATGGCAATAGCTCTCCTAGGACATTCTTCCCAGCGAGCTAATAAAGGACCCATATACGTCCATAATCATGGTCACTATTTGTTTTCCAGTGCTTATCAAGTTTATCTTGAATTTTACAGTTTTGGCCCCGCCCCCAAGGCCTCAGGTGGCTAGGACCATGCAATTCACAATTTTGATTCACCCTTAGGTACCAAAGCTGCATACAACATTTCATTTATACAATTGAGCTTACAGTTTTTGAGAAGTCGAAAATGTAAATTGTTTAGGGAAGCACCACGGACAAAAGGCGATCGCAAAAGGTCTCTTGAGACAAAGTCTCAATACTTAGTGACCAAATAATGCCTCAGAGTATTATCAGGCACACTTATACCAAGTTCCAGCCATATAAATGCAAGCAATGCTTAGGCCCCATCCAAAGGTCCCATGGCGGTGGTGTTCACAAAATTCACAATTTTGATTCACCTTTAAGTACCAAAACTACATACAAAATTGCATTACAGTCAGGCTAAAGGTTCTTGAGAAGAAGTAACAAGATGGCCAAGATGGCCCTTTATTGCTCACCTGACTGACCTTGAGTCACCCAACTTAAGTAGATTATATAATAAATGTACACTCAAAATTCCAGAAAAAAACGAGACGGGCGAGTAGTAAGAATTTTAATTTGTTTTGAAGATGTAACAGATGGGTAGACGAGTTCAAACTTGGTAGAGGTTCACCCATGGTAAATGTCAGTGAAACTACATCAAAATCAGGTCAGTAGATTCTGACAAAAAGGCTTTTGAAGTTTTTGCTATAGCTGCCTATATAGTACACTAGCACCTCACTGAGGCGGTCATGTTTTTTAACAAATCACAACGTCTTGAACAAACTTGGTAAAGGGTCACCTAAGGAACATTTCTGCGAAATTGTTTTAAAATCGATCCAGTGGTTTCTGACAAGAAGATTTTTTAAGTTTTTACTATAGCTTATATAGTAAACTAACCCCACCCCCTGGCCGCCATATTTTTAGACGAATCACTACGGTTCGAACAAACTTGGTGAAGGGTCCTCCAAGGAACATTTTGTGAAATTATTTTAAAATCGAACCTGTAGTTTCTGACAAGAAGATTTTTTAAGTTTTTACCAATTAAACTTGCCCCGCCCCCTGGCGACCATGTTTTTTGACGGAACATTCCTGTTAGGTTATATCAAAATTGGCCCAGTGGTTTCAGAGGAGAAGTTGTTAGAAGCTAAAAGTTAACAACGGACGACAGATAACAGACACCAGGCGATCACAAAAGCTCACATGTGAGCCTTTGACTCAGATGAGCTAAAAAATATGAATTGTTTAGGATGCACGATGGACGACACATGACGAGGGACAAAAGGTGATTGGAAAAGATAATATGAGACGAAGTCTCAAGTGACCTAAAAAATACAAGCCAGAATGGGTCACTCACTTAGTGAAGCAAACTGTCAACCCAGGGGTTGGGAGTTCAACTTCCAACCGGGCCTGACTGGCCGTGAACTTTGTTCTATTGCCATGAATCTTCCATCCATGTCAGTGACTTGAAATGAGGCCACAAACCCTATATAAATCACTGTAATACTTACAGCTACGGTTATTTTTCCTAGAATGTCTTCTGGTATAGATGTATTTAAATGGCAATAAATAAATTTGTAAAACTTGTCTAGGGAAATATCCATCAGCTCCATACAGATCCAGCAGTCACCCTGAAAAATAAACTCGTATATATCCATATATGCACAAAAAGTCAACATTGAAAAGAGCTAAATACCAATCTTAATATTGCTTTACTAAACTCTCAACTAGCAAATGTGTTTTCCATTTGCAACTAGTAAAAGTACAAAGTCATGTAAATGATAAATGGAAAAAAAAAACAATGTCAACCCACACCCACCAATCAACTTGGAGAATCCTCTGTCTGCAGACCAGGAACTACCAAATTTTTCTACCAGTCTACCTAAATTTGCTGTTTTAAATAAAATTTCCAAGTGCCAGTCCTGCTTATCCCATTTAAACCTCTTTTTTAATTACACTATCCCAGAGATTTACATAAAGCTACACCAATAGGCAATATGAAACTTTCATTTACATGACATTTGACACCATTATCCATTAATCTGTCAAAGAAATGAGTGGAAATATGGAGTGGTCATATGAAATAAATACAACTTATTTTCCCTAATTAACGATTTTTCCTTATTCATATCCCCATACCTGGGCGAGAGGTTGGGTATTATTTTTTGCAGAAATTTATGTTCACAGAATGCAAACAATTAGACAAGCGATCAATTAAAACAATTTCATATTTGATTGTTTTGACAGTTCATTTACCACACACAACAAGGGGACGTCAACTCCTGTCTATACACTGCTTAAACTATTGTGGGGATATAATTAATTTGCATTTCAAAACAGTGAGTGATGATTGCCGTAAACTGATGTATTTATTCGCATAAATATCATTAATTTAAATGTTATTTTGTTGATTTATACCAATTTAACATGTTTTTCTAAAAAAATAATATTGTATCTGTTTTGAAACAAGACGCCTGAGAGGACCTGAATCGCTCTACTGGCAACAGATGCTACATGTAAAATATCTAAGGTCTAGGCCTTTGTTTTTTTTAATTTTACTTAAAATATATGCCCTGTGGCGAGGGCATTTATGATCCAATCATGCTGGTTCAAAAACTCATCCAAGATCTTGTGGTTATATAACTGCTGTGGAAGTTGGTTAAGATTCAACGAAAAATGAAGATGCTATTGCATCTACAACATTTTCCTTATATAACTGCATGTAAAACTGACCGCTGTGGCGGCCCCAAATTTGACCCCAGGTAACCCGACTTAAATAAATCTTTTCGGAGGCCTCCATGCAATGCTACATGTAAAATATCTAAGGTCTAGGCCTTGAATTTTTACAGAAAAATTAATGTTTTTTAAAGTTTCGCTTAAAATGTGATTATAATCCCCGTGGCAAGGTATTTGTGATCAAATCACACTGGTTCAAGAACTCGCCGAGATCTTGTAGTTATATAACTGCTGTGCAAATTTGACTAAGATTCAATGAAAAATGAAGTTGCTATCGTGTTTACAACAAAAAGGTTAACGGAAGGGCGATGGACGGACGACGGCCAATTTACCAAGACATAAGCCCTACTGGCCTGTTGCCTTTAGCTAGTAGAGCTAAAAACTGTACTTTGCACACAACTCTGATTAACATCTCATTGTATGGATTTACTATTAATCTAAAATACATTACCCTGTTAAAAACATTCCAATTAAAGAAAGGTTGTCTGAAATTGTTCATACACAATTCACTGCCACTGGTAATATTTTTGTCCCTTATAGTGTTTATTTGTATATTACAGATACACTTTTAATCTACAAGTTTTTATCAAAATATACACGGGGAAAATAAATATACTCAACCAGCTCATCAAACATTGTGAGGCTCCTGCACCTTTGCTTTCATGTGTAGAAAACATTTCTAATGGACATGACCCAATTCCATAGATAAATTATTATAATGACTCATTCTAATATAACTTAAAGATCAGTATAATAAATATCCGGGTATCGTCTAAACATTTTAGCCAAACATTATTAAATACTGATCCCCTAAGACCAAGGAATCCTTGTCTAAGACCAAGTAAATAAAACTGGGTTCACTCTGTAGGAGGAGTTGGGTCCACAAAGTTGTTGGTCCAAAACAATAAGGATAGGCGGACGCCATTTCAATATCCCCAAATTTTCTTTGAAAAGCAGGAGATAATGATTTAATCAGAACACAAAAACTTCAGGCACAATATGAGCTTGCTTTAGAATATGTTCGACTAAAATCCAAGTTAAAAGAACAAGGGGCCACAACCTGGTGTTCTGGTGTGGCTTTGTAGTACAGCTTTGGTACAGCACAAGCAGTTGGCTAATGACACTAAATACAACTTTGTTTCATTATAAATTTCTATAATTTGAATTTGATTTTGTGTTTTTCTAATTGCCAAAATCAATGACCCTACCAGGGATTTATCTAGACCCACATGGGATCCTAGGTGACCCCTTGAGCCTCAGCCCATGTAACAGCAGTATACTTTACTTAAGGAAACATTTTGCATTTATTGCCCAACTATAAATTTTGTTTATAGTGAAAGGTTAAATTTAAAGTGATATTTTTATGTACTTGAGACAGTGAACCAGTCTCAGACTGAGGAGTTGGAACAGACTGTCCCTGCCGACTGGGAGATTATAGGAGCAGCAATGTAGGAAGTTGTGAACTTGCTGCTCTACACTCTGATGTTGATGATGATGAGGATGAACTGATGGCAAAGATGTGGTTATGTTACAGAAATAGAATATAAAATGCTTATGAATTTAATGTAGTATATTATGTAGTATACAAATTATATGAAACATAAATAATTGAATTGGTAAAAATGTGCTTTGTTTTATTTATAACCCAAGCAGGATGTCTGATTATCAGGAGGGAACTAAGATTTAAAAAGTAGGGATTCCTACGTGATTCCAAAGCAAAAAAGTTAGGGTCGAACTCTGATGGTCCACCAAAGTATGATGTAAAATTGAAGTTTAAAGAATGAAGGGTCATAACTTCATCAAAAATTGTTTAATTGTAACACTAATATCACAGGTATATATTAAAGCTTTATTTGAATTGGATTACTACTGCGGGAGGAGTTGTGTCTGCAAAGTTGTTGGTCCAAAACGAAACTGACATATGTGCACTATTTCAATATCCTCAATTTTCTTCGAAAAGTGAGGGATAATAAAATAGACAGAGGGACAGATTCATCTTTATGCTATAAGGCACCATACAGGGTATAGAAATAAGTTTAAAATGGTGTTAGTAGCTTTAAATGAGAATGTGAAAGTCAGACATCAAGCAATTACTCTTACCTCCTTAAAGAGTGCACCATAAAACTGTACTATATATGGACAATCATTGCTCCTCATTACAGCGTCAAGCTCCATCAACATTTGACGTTGCTCCTTCTCATCTACTATGGAACGAATTCTCTGAAATAACAATAAAGGCACTTATCCCTTGTGACTGACATGCATATATTTATATCCACTTTAACAAAAGGCCCAATTTAGGCTAAATCACTCTACTGGCAACACATGGACAGATGAACATCAACAAATCTTTCAGAAGACCACCATGCAATGCTACACATAAAATATCTAAGGCCTTGAAAGTTTCACTTAAAATGTGCTTTAAAGCCCTGTGGCAGGGGCAATTGTGATCGAATCACACTGGTTCAAGAACGTGCCTGTGATCTTGTGTTACCATAACTGCTGTGCAAGTTTGGTTAAGATTCAATTAACAATGGGGGTGTTATTGCTTCTATAACATTTTCCCTATATAACTCTAAAACAGTGACCCGTGTGGTGGCCCCATATTTGATCCCAGTGACCCAACTTCAACAAACCTTTAAGGGGAATTCCATGCAATGCTACATGTAATATATATCTAAGGTCTTGGTTAAAAACAGTTCAATATAAATTTTCGCATATTAAAGTCATATCTGACTTTAGTTGGGGGAGGAAACCTAAGATCCAGTGTTTGTTGTTTACATAAAGCCTTCAACTATATTACTGAAGAGGATCCCTTTGATTTTAATTGTGTGTACAATGTTTAAACACTATGCTCGTGCAAATGATCAAAATAAGTCATGTCTATTACTAGTTTCAAAGACATTTGAAGTTGAGTCTATTACTATTTTTACAATAGGGTCTCAAAGACACAAAAAGTTAAGTCGATTACTTTTTTTTACAATAAGGTCTTATAGACATTGGAATCATATTTTTTTTACAATTGGGTTTCAAATGCACTTGATGTGGTGTCTATTACTATTTTTACAACATAGTTTCAACATATGAAATCGAGTCTAGTACTATTTTACCTGGGCAAATTTGCCTAGATTTAGTAGTTGCATTTTAAAGCCTTGTAATATAGATGCTCTATAAATAGTAACAACTTTCAAAAACCGAAGGACATCCTAAAATAGTTCCTCACTTGAGTTCCGAATCTGATATTTTAATATAGTTTGGAGATATAAACCAGCTTGTCTTGAATTATTTTCAGTACTTTTTAATTTTGTTATTGTATATTTAATTCATACTTTTGAACTTATTTATCTAATAAGCCTAGTGGGGATTAAGATGTCGGGCGACCAAGGTTTGAATCCCACAGGTGCAAAACAATTTTATTTGATCATTTCACTAGCAATACTGTATTATTTCTTACAGTACTCCATAAACAACTGTCCTAAAAAATAGGTTAAAAAAAGAGACAAACCAAAAATAATTTGTCCATATATGCAAGACTTAGTGTATCTTTGCACTCTGCGATGGCTAACAACATGCTGAGCATCAAAATTTTCTTTGAAATACATAATTTGATTTCTACATTTTCAATATACATGTATGTCATCTGGGAAATAAACTTTCTATTACAATTCAACTTGACTATTCAATTTTACATTTCAAATTTGTACGTCAGCTCAGCAATAATGGTTTTCCATGGCCACTAAAATGTCTCTTATAATTGGGACCACAGTAAACAAAAAACTTCAAATGACTTTTAGACCGGTCCGGCTGACATCCTCATATTTCCGTAAACATTAAACGAAAATGTTAAAATAAACCATTCTAAAAGGTGACCATTTAATGTAATGTACTTTATAATTGTTATAGGCAACTTATACAGAGGGTTTTAAAGAGGCTGTTTAACACAGGTGACTGCTCATAAAAAGTGACCATATGGACAAATTAGATTATTACTATTTTTACAATAAGGTTATAAAGACATTCAAAGCCATGTACATGTATATTATTATTTTTACAAAATATTTTCAAAAATATTCAGTCATGTCTATATCTATTTTTAATTAATGCAAACATAAATCAAAGGACGCAAGGTCCCAAGGGTTTTATTCTATTTTGATATCAAAACAAGTCATTACAACTTATACAAATCATGCTCAAAGTCTTCCCGGTGGAATCAGTACTAAGAATATGCGGAAAAATGCCATGCTCAAGGACACCACAATTAGCCATGGGGGAGGATCAAACTCATAACCCGCCTATCCTGGGTTCAGTGCTCTACCAACGGACCATGTGCATATTTATGATTGACACTTTCTGATTTCTAGTTATATGAAACAGAACATTGAACACATTAACAATATATGAAGCAGTTTGATGCCAAAACTTATTCAGACCACTTCACCATTTTACCTAAATCAACTTGGTAGTCTTCGAATTATTTTCAGTATTTTTTTTACATTTTTCATTACTTTCATTACTGCTCATCCTATTTCACTCCATGTGTTTAATTTGCTTCGGTAGTGGGTTAAGTTTAAAGATAACACTATTAACATGTTGACACTGTCAATATAAGTTCTAATCCTCTGTGGTGTGATGGTTTCAGTGGTGACTTCCAGTCCTTTTACTACCAAAAAGCCTAATGCCAGAGGAGGAGAGAATTAGAGGAGTACAAATCTTGACAATTACTACATACCTTTACGGACATGATTTTACTACTCCTTTCATGACACATTTTGTTTACTGTACCATAATTGCCACGCCCTATCTCGCCCAAATCTTTCAGATCATCAGCCGTAAAATCATATGTCTGCAGATAAAAAAAGTTTTTGGAAGATAGTGCTTTCAAATCATGAATGAAGGAATCTTATCTCAAACAACATGCTCACTATACACCGTGAATTGGAAAATTTAATATTTTACCAATAGACCACCTAAAAGGTGGTGAAGATATGTTATATTTTGTTGATATATAACCAATAGTTTTTTAGATATCATTCATAAATTTAGCATGCCAAAATAATTGGAACAAAATTTGTGCAAGCTTAACAAGTGGCCTAATTCAGCCAAAGTTGTCAAATTGTAAATAGACCAATCATGTGAAGGTAGAGTAGAAAAGTGAGAATTATAAGTTTTCCCATAGCATTCCAATGTAAAAATCAAGTCTCCTTATGGCAGGGCCCATTGCTCTTTTGTTTGATTAAACTTGAATCCCTACTCATAGGGATCATCGGTTCTTAAGAAAATTCACAATTTATTCCTTTTTGCTGCTGCCCCTTATGGATAATAATTCCCCTTTAAAGGACCTAGTCTAAACTGTTACAGCTAAACAATGCTCCAGACATCAAGACAATTTAAATGATGCCTCAAATAGATAAAAACGCAGAATTTAAACAAGCTTGAAAACATTTATTCATAGAGATCATTTAAATCAAATATGAACAAATTTGAGCCTATGGTCAGGGTCATGATTGGAGCAAACTTGAGAGAGCTTTATCTGCAAATGCTTCACACCAAAGTTGGTAAAGATCTGTCAAGTAATTTCAAAGACAAACAACAGACATGGGGAGATCACAAAAAATAATGCCAACGCCAGGGAAAACAAAATAGAACCACTTTCTCTTCAAAATATATCTAATCTCTTACCTTAAAGAATAAAATATTATTTGAAGGAGTTATGGGGCTGCATTCATAAATAGTAATTCTCTACAAACGAAAGATTATTTATTATGTGGGAATCTAAATTTCTTTAGCCCAGACCCCCAAATTCATGTTAAGTCATGTATTTAAACAAACGTGCATATGTTTGCTAAAATTTGTTCAGAACTTTGACTTGTTTAAGCCAACATTACCTAATACTTTAATATAAAGCTAACGGAACAGAATGCAGCTATCGCAGCCAGATGAAGGAACTCAACCTAACCTTATCATTTATTTGTAGTTTGCCGGCTGACTCAAGTCCTCCATGAGAACGTAACCTCTCACTGAAATCAGAAATATACAACATTAACACAATATGGCAATATAACTCGAGGCAAACTGTGACTATTAAAAAATGCTCAATAGTTTCCCAAATATTTGAGATTCTGGTGCTTCAAAATGTTGCATAAAAAATAATACATATTTTCAGGATTTTTTTTTAGATCAACAAGCATCACTGGCTTTGTTTTAAAAATTGGTTTCTTACTAAAACAAGACTGGAGTATTGCAAGCAATACATAAGTCCCTGTCAGATTACCAATTTTGTTGCCATATCAACCACAATTTTTGTCCAACTGAAAAAGCAATAAAACATTAAACCTCACAAATGTAGCTTGGATATTTTTTGTGATATCACAGGATCCAGGTTGTATCTGTAATTCTTTTAATTTTTATTGCCATAGCAACCGCAATTTTTGTCCAAATGAAAAAATAGAATCATCTGCATTATCTCCATATTGCCCTCTATCCACATACAAAGTTTCATAAACCTAGCTTGGATACTTTACGAGTAATCTTTCTGGACACATGGATGGTAAATCTGTAGTCTCCTCAGGTGAAACTGGTATAGGGGACTAACAAAAACAGATGGACATATATATATTACATATATTACAGAATGTTCATAAAATCAAGGAGGGTCACTCATCGGGTGGCAGTGACGTCTGACTAAATGAGTAACCTCTCTCCAAACCTCTTGTTTGAAATTACACGAAACTGATAGAAAATTCCCTTTCTCTCTGATAACCACCAATTTCCTTTGTCTCTGATAACCAATTTCCTTTCTCTCCGATAACTAATTACCTTTCTCTCCGCTTCCCAATTTCCTTTCTCTCTCATTACCAATTCCCTTTCTCTCTGATAACCAATTTCCTTTCCCTCCAATAACCAATTACCTTTCTCTCCAATTACCAATTCCCTTTCTCTCCTATAACCAACTACCTTTCTCTCCGATTACCAATTACCTTTCTCTCCTATAACCAATTACCTTTGTCTCTGATTACCAATTCCCATTCTCCCCGATTACCAATTCCTTTCTCTCCGATTACCAATTCCTTTCTCTCCGATAACCAATTACATTTCTCTTCGATAACCAATTACCTTTCTCTCTGATTACCAATTACCTTTCTCTCTGATTACCAATTCCTTTCTCTCTGATTACCAATTTCCTTTCTCTCTGATTACCGATTCCCTTTCTCTCTGATTACCAATTACCTTTCTCTCCGATTACCAATTACCTTTCTCTGGTAAATACCCCGCAATACCAAGGTTACTTACATTTGTGTTCTGTGTCCCATACTGGCAAGGGACGGGGATACTGCATTGTTTTTAGCACCGAAGGAATTGAAGTCGAGCTGTAGTTTTTTTCTAATAACACATGGATTGGCTGTAAAAATAAACCATGTCATACTCATAAACTATACTTTATATTAAAGACAAAAACTAGAAGGTATACGTGTTCTAAATCTCCCTGTTACATGACATTCCATTAAGATGAACTTACTTCATGACTGGGACCCAAACACACAGACCCTACTCAAACGGTGACCTACTTGCAGGCTTAAACAAATTCACATTTTGTTTGCAAATGGAATCATAGATGTAGAATAGGAAGGCACATTTATGCGAATCTATTTTACACCTAAAATAAAAATAAAGTTCCTTTTTAAAAGGAAAAGCTTGCCTTGTTAAGTGACTATAAGTATTCTGTAGGTAAACAATACTTCAATAGCTGTAGGAGAGGCAACCTCGGGGGAAGTGGGTGAAGGGTGTCTCTCTCCTGGTGGTAGGATAAAAATATGGTTATTATATCACAGTGAATATGCCAATATTGCGATTTATGCTTTCGACTGGGACTGTGCTCGCTCTCAGATTTTCAAATGAGTATTCTACCAAAATGCATTGTTTTTGACAGACACATTTTATCAGGAATGTCACCTGTTTTAACTTACAAAGGAAATTTGGCATACCTTTTCCAGGTAAATATGCACATTACTCAATAGCATGTAGTTCTATAAACATGTCAAAATTACACTTAAGGTTAATGCATACAGATAGGTAAAATAACAATATTTCAGTTTTACCTTGTAGATTACCATGAAAATACTTAACACATATTCAATTGATATCATATGATGTATGTGATGTACATGTATAAGAAGTGAACAGTGTTTGCAACCACAAAACATTACAATGTTTTACATACGTTTATAATAAATATAAGTAAAACTCAACTGGTGTAAGAAAATGCAATACAAACTACAACAAGAGGGCCTGGGCCTGAGAATGCTCTACTTGCTCATAGTGACCATAGCACTTTTTGAAATTTCACAATATTAAATATCTTAAAAAGTTAATAACCCCATAAAATTATGTATCAATACCTCCACCACACCCTTACTGAACAAAAGGTAATTATTATGAAAAAAGAAACATTAAATACCCATACCATTCATCTTTAACCAACACTGTTGCTGATTGCTTCCTGAGCAGCCACTGTCAATCACATGTTATTCAAATGAGAACACTTGGAACATACTGTATCACATTTATCAATTCACATTTCTACTATTTTATATACAAAATAATGGTTAACCCATCAGACAGTCTGGACTATGAAATTTTGCATATGACTGGCAAAATAACAACATTTTTTGGAATCAACTCGGAGCTTATATTGAAAATTTAGAACAAAGTGTGTAAATTTGCTTTCAAAATGGCAGCCGAGTGCACAATGTCATGCGTGTTAATTTCTATGGCAGCAATATAAAGTTTGATTTATTTTCATAATTCAATAAATATTAACTAATGTGCAATTTGCAGTTTTATCCATATTAAATCAACTTTAATTGCATTCTAGAATATTCTTTCAAGTTTATGACAAATTAAATAAGAATAATCCATTATTTCATCATTTGTAAATACCAAACATCAGATTCTTCATGGTTTTCGCTCCTGGCATAGTTTGTATCAGTTCACTGATATATTTTTTTTTTTGTTACATGTGGGGGAAAATCATCCTCCCCTCCTATAGTTGTTACAAAAAATATAACATGGACTTTTTTTTAATGAAATAGAATGGTAATTAATAGACAGACCTTTGTGCAAACTTTTAGAGAGTTTTTCATCATCAAATTATTGAGATATATGCTTTTGTTCTTGTTGTATGGTGTTTAGCTTTCAACAATTTTTCTATCATGTTGCGAATTAGAACCATTCAATCAAGAAACTGAATACTTGAAACAATATTCTGAATGCTGTCACAATGGAGTCTTATGTTGCAGACACATAGTATAATACTCCACCCAGTCATATTATATTGACACCAGACCAACCAGGCCGAGAACTATCATCTAAATACTGAGCACCAAAAAAGCTTCTAGTAGCATTTTTAAGTCTTTGGTATGACCCGGTCGGGGATCAAACCCACAACCTTCCATATGTGAGGCAGACACTACCACTAGACCATGCTACGGTACTGAGATATGCAACCACTAGAATACTATTTTTAATATACTTGGGAATCAATAACACAATAGGTTTTGGGAACAATAGAATTAATAATGTCTTTAGAACTGTTTTGGAAAGTTGATTTCAAATTTGGCCAGTTGAAATTTGATGCATTGGCCAAAATGGTAGTGTATAAAAATTTAATTTTTACACCCGACTGATTCTCCTTCAAAATAATCAATACCAGTATTCCATTGACGAACACATATTGAGAACAGTGACTTAATATATATTATCATTATGTATTATTCTACATAATAAAGCAACAGTACAATTAACTTTTGCTTTATCGGCAGGGAAGGTTTATCTTGCAGCGACACATAAATTGATGATATCATTGTTTTTGTATTGTATCAAACCAACATTTACACACAATTTTGACCATTGATAAACTGTCAATTATCAATAAGAATAAACTAGTTAATAATTAATATAACAGTTAAACTGAGTCGAAAAATTTCCATAAAAACTACATTTGGTTTGTTTTAATTTCATCACGATATTTGGAACTATGTTCAGGTGCATTTATCGCATCTAAACACAAGCATTAGTTTGCAGGACTAAAACAGTTTGTTTTAAATAAAATCAAATAAAACATGCAAACAATGACATGATAAATAGTATACCATGTTAGTGCCTGATAGTCTATTATTTATCAGGTTCAGCTCGATAAAAAATAGCACTCGCCAAGGCCCGTGATTTTCTCAACTTCACCCGACAAATTTTGGACTATCAAGACAAGGTATTAACATGGTATTCTCTATGTTTCTGTCAAGAGGGGTGCTGGTTAACAGACACAACAGCAAGCTCCTATTTTATAAGAAAATTCAAGAATATTGGCAGTTTCTTGTATTCAGGTCTTAACTTGTAATCATCCTATTTACCAGCTAATGTATTAATCTTTATTTACCCATTAAGGTGAATTTCAACGTTTTACACAAATTCTGACATCCAATTCTTTATATTAAGTGCCGACGAACTGTGGGGGATATAGCATAAATACATAGTTTTTGTATATCATTAATCAAGATCACAACAGATAGCAGGATGCACGTGACACTATCTACATCAACTGCTTACAACTAATCAGTTCATACTGTAGACAAGGGGAAATGGCAATCATTTACACTTCCTAGATTTCATGAAAATTTTACGTTTCTGACAACGAAATCTTAATCACTACATAGAAAGGAACCTTTCAACAAGTGATTGTTTCCTTTATATAGTGAAATACACTATGATCATACTTATGCTATGACATGACTCATAGAAGCCAAAAATAGTGCGACAGAAAGTAGGTTTCCGTATAAATCGGGACTACCCACCTTGTCCTCCACCAGGCGGTTTTTGAGGATCCGCCATCTTGAAAATTTACCAAATTTGTCTTCGCGTTAAATCTGTCATTTGTGACGATTTTTAAGTCCTGGTCAAGTCCGTTTTGTACCACAGAACACCGTCTATCAGACTGCTAAGTCCCTCAACGAAATGTAAATATGACTAGGCTGAAGAGATCATTTCTTGTCGATGACTCATCAATGAAAACCTACTCGGGAAAATCCCTGTGACGTCATTAGCTCTGACGCCTGTCACGAGACCGAAACGGATGTTACCGATTAACATCGGTATTTTCCGTGATAGCAATTTTAAGGAGGATTGATACGCGAGGAAATAAACGCTATGTTACACCCTTGGTCTTCCTGTTTCCCTTCTACAGTGACGTGATTACTGGCAGGCTATATTGTAATTAGATCACTGCTTATAGCAATTCAACATGTATGCACGGCTGGAATGTGGTTGGCACCTTTAGTATTTCTTTAATAACTCTTCGAACATTTGTCTGTATTTAATGATTTTGGTACCAAAGTAAAGCTGTAAAATATGTTGACTATTACCAAGTATCAATTATGAAATATTTTTCTTTTGAATTAAAATTATTACAGGTTGAATTTTTAGGCTACTATTTTTTAACTAAAAAATGTAGTGTATGATCTACTCGTTTTAGCAAAAACAATTTAATAACGCATCATAGGAACGAAACTTGCTTTCATATCACTTTTAACGAAGTTTTTCTTATTTCTTACTTTAAATGGGGTAAAATGAGAAAATGGCCACACAAAAAAATAACTAAACATAAAATATATATATATTTTTTTAATTAAAGAAAAGTTTATCACCCAAAGTTACAGTCAAGCATTTCTTTTGATACAAACCTCACAAATATATGTTGGACGTTCAGTCGGATTTGTGTTTCCAAGATTTGAAAAACGCTAAATGTGCCATCCGAAATTTCGAAAAGTACTTGCAATAACTTATTTCTGTTTATATGTCTTTTTATAGTTACCTCTGGCGGCCTCTTCTATTTCATTTATCTAGCCAAGGACCTGTCGATTATATATAATATATATGTTATTCCTTGATCTAGTATGTCAATATTGTATTATATCCTAAATAGTTTGAACATATGTTGGTATTCTATATTATACCCGCATAATAGCATAACTTGGTGTCAGAATAGTATGGATATATTTACTCATGACTCACTGGTGGTAAACATTCTTACAATAGAAATGAATAGTTTTATTTTTTAAAAAAAACATATCACAGTAGATCTAACTTGCATACATACGAAATAAATACACAGTTGCACCATGAAAATGAAATAAAAGGTTATTTCATCATAAGTATGTTGACATCCTTGAACAGTAATAAAGCAAAGCTAAGTTCAGTCCTATATTTAGATTATTTGTTACAGTAAAGAAAAACGTGCTCTTCATTTTCGATATTATTATAACATTGTCATATTCTTTGTTCACGGGGATAGTTGGGCTCCAAATAACGCCCCACTTTTATTTATAAATCATGTACAGTTATTTTCAATTTTGATAGTGTTTTTGTTGTTTTCTTTGGAAGCCCAAATGTTAAATATGGTTGCATCTGAAAATCAGTAGATCTATATCATTTAGAATAAGTATTCAATTTGTTTTAATTCTTTTCATTTTGGAAAGCTTTTTTATGAACTGATAATGTGAAATAAGCTGTGTCAATGGTGAGGTGTTAAACTTTAAGATTTTTTTATGGCGTGGAAATGTATCCAATGATAAAAGAAATACCATGATTTGTATCAACATCACATATTTTTTTCACTTACCTTATATTTAATTATTTCGTCATAAAACTATAGTGACAAAGATGTTATACAATTTAGTATATTTTCACGACCACGTTCAAGTTAAGCTGCAACGTTTGGTGCTGGTTTGTGTATTCTATGTGTGTATTTACAAAATCTATATTATGGTGTGTTTTTTTAAGCATCAAGTTATCCAAAGTTTTTTTCATCAGTTTTAAAATCAGAAGGACTTATATAATGCATAAAATGGAACAGTTCAACCCTTCCAGAAGCATGCAAGGAACTCCGGGAACTATGCGACCTTAGCTCCCAGGGTCCATTAAAAGATGAAAGTGCCAAATCATATTCATGATGTTATGGATGAGAGAAACTATGATGGCAGGGACATTTTCACAACACTCAATCTCTCAGCATCCAATAGGCAAATGTTGAATATGATCTTTGAGGCAGTGAAGATACACTTGGTAGAAAGAAATGCAAGAAGAGCAAATATTTCAACAATTTTTGACACATTATTCGCAGTGTTCTAGAAACTTGATATAGAATAATAACTCATATGTAAACAAAATATTACTTCCTCTTACAATTATTCATCTTTTGTATATTTAATATGTTGAAGGGAATTTGGCAGGATTTTTCATAATTTTCAAATTGGCTTAAAACATTTTCCCCCAATAAATCATATCTATATGTACTCACTAACCCTGTATTGAAAAAAGGATATCTATTTAAACATTAAAAAAAATATATATTGAAAAGGGATTTCCTAACTTGGGCTACACATCTAAAATATATTTCCTGCTTAAATTGCAACATATTTTGTGATGTATTAAATGAGTCTGATCCGTTTTAAAGGTTTACAGGTAGCAAAAAATGTTTCATCTTAGAAAGAACCCGAATGACTATGTGAAGGTTACCAAGCAGTTTATAAGCAATGTTTATTTTTGAAATGGGATTTCGTTTCAAGTTTACCACTCCAACGTAAATATTGATTTTGTCAAGTTTTGGTGGACTTGGCACATTAAACCATTCGGAATTATTTATCAATGATTATGACAGGCTTTTTATCCATTTTAATCAATATTTTATTTTTAAGACATTTACAGCATTTTTTCTGATATACTCCCTTTAAGTGCTATTGCACTTCCAATGTTTTTCAGTTCACTCCTCTGACTGTCCTTACGCTGTCATGACAGAGTTATTTTAACTATAATTTTACATGGTAACAGTTATGTTGATATATATTTGAATGCAAATCAGAACTACTGAAATCACCCAGAAATTAATTAATGCCTACAAAATCTAGACCTCAACCAGTTGTTCCACATGATTTGAATTATTTATACGTTATAACCCGGAATGTAAGGGGAGCTATGTGCTCAGCAATCAGCCAATAAATCCGTTGAATATTGATATAGTGCTTATATTAAAACATAAGCTATTACCACATATGAGTAGTTTTATGGACAGTATTTATTTAATTTCTATAATCATACCTCGTGCGATTCCGCTTTTGTCTCGCTGCGACGAAGGAGCGAAAGCGAAATTAAGGTGTTGCTTTTCCATCGACGGCGGTGGCGGCAAACATTTATATTTAGCTCCAATGTTAAGTTTTCGTTTTTTTTCTCTCTCCAATGTGTGTATTAACGGCCAAGATGGACACAGCAAGACATATCATTCCGCGGAATTCTTGTTAATGTATACGGTTCATTAAAAACCGTATGACGGGTGTATCTGTTATTTATAAAAAGGAGTTACAATTCTCATTTCAAACAATGTACGAAAATGAAGATGATAGAAAAACAGAAATTGAGCTTGCATTATGTAACAAGACTAGGCTATTCTTTATATGTATTTATATGCCTTCTTCCAAGTATTCCACATTCGACTATATGAAGGTATTGAGTTGTATTCAGGCAATTCTTGATACATACTCTGAAAAAAATTTGGTGCAGTTGTATGAAAATAAACAATTGTATAAATGGGCACTAAGTGTGTATTTGAACGATTCATTGCATTACAAACTGCTATCGAACCAGCTATTGTATGGACTTGTGCTTCGGACAGAAACTCTTTGAACAATTTGGTTACTGTAAGTAAAATATGGAAAGAATTGCGCCTGTGTGCCATTTCTGTGAAGATATTTACCACGACGCAAACTTACATATAATAATGACGTGCCCATTATCGCAACCAATACACCAGGACTTTATATATTATGTGTTTTTACGTCTCACACCACTATTACATTTCCCATAGGGCTCCATTGTAACATTTATGTCCAAAACAGAGTGAAAAATTAAATTCTGCAGCATGTGTCTGGGCTCAAATTCTTCACTGGTTCAAGATATGCAATTATAAAGGAAAAAAAGTATACCGTGACCAGGTTGTTTTTTTTTAAATTCAATGCTTTTGTGAGACCTATCAATTTCCAGAGTAATTATATGTCAACTATTCGCCCTAGATGCGCTTCGAACCAACAATTCTGAAATGACACAGAATTGTCCAGAAAGCTGGTATCAGCATCAAATTTTCAGTGGTGATTTCTAAAATACTGACCATTTAACTCATGCTAGCAAAAAACAAACCATTGCAATACAAAGCCCTGAAAAAAGAAGAAAAAAAAACTAAAGTTTTATTTCTACCTCCTTCATTCTGTACGGAGTACTCAAGGGAGATAATAGTGGTGTGAGTTCTTTAAGTTACTGGGAATAGAATTGGTAACAAATTAATAAATATTGACAAAGAAAATATGATGAGATGCTCTCTGGGACAGGCATCAAAAGATGTCAGTAGAACTGCTGTACATGAAAGGTTTTGCAAAGACACGTTCCAATATATTGGAAGACGTATGCTTTGGATTGAAACAATGAATTGATTACTATATACATTCATCTAATGCCAGTGCATGTTGTCATTTCAAGTCATTGCACGCGAATGTTTACTGTGTTCTGTATGTATTTGTGCATGCATGCGTGTACGTATGTATGGCGTGTGCGCGTGTGTACCTTCCTACTGCATTTACCGATTTTTTTTACATCTGGTGTAATTTATCAAAAACTGTACAATTGATCTATGAAGTCACAGCTTTCAAAATTTTCCCATTTTACACAAAATGTGTATATAAACTGCAGCTATTTTAAAATAACTAGCAGGAATGACTTTTTCAGTTAATTATTTAAATAGAGTTCTGCAATCTTTATAAATCTAAACTGAATATTCGCTATTGATAACTATGCAGTTTTACTACATGTAGTAACATCTTCTAAAATAATATCAAAATAAACTTATTGAAAAACATTTAATTATTCTACTAAAAAGAAATAAAAATTGTATGTTTTGTTACTTCCTTTATTTCCACATGTAAACTGTAAGGACGAATCTTGGGAAGACGGTTATAGACTGTTACATAACAACAAAATTGTGAGAATTTTTGCTTCAAACTTCAATATCTTTAATTCAAAATCATGTATCGTGATCAAAACATATGAAAACATTTAAGACATACAATCACGGAAGTATATATAGAGAAGGATTCTATACTTGTAAGTCCTTGATACAACTCTACATTAAAATATAGATGTACAAGAAAGCAGTTGCCTGTGGATTCTGAATGATTATTTGTTAAATAATTAATCCTTCGTGTACTTTATCAATATTTAGTCAGGAGCTGCATGTTTCCTCTTTCTATGCACGTCCTTGGTATCAACCCTCCTCACACATTATACACGCAACGGAAACTAACGAACTGAGTCGGAAACAGCCGATATATGGGTCATGGGTCATACAGGTGTGCAATCTACATGAGAAGTCTAACAGGAAGTGATTGACAGAAAATGACTGACTGAACAAAGCGGATATCACGGATTTTCTTGACTTTTGTGTCATAAAGTGTACGACTTTTAATTTCGCCAAATATTGTTTTTGGAAAGACAAAGGAAAATGCATTGTTTAAAATTTTCAGTGTTTGCATTAGTTTTGCTAACTGTAATTCAAGTTTGTCATGGTGGCACTGATAATACAACGAAAAGCGGAACAGAGGCCCAAGGAAATGTTGTCACCGACAACACAGAAAATGAAAAATCATCACTGGAAAAAGGAATGGAACCAATATTTGACCTGTATAAAAACTTTCTAAAAACCGTGATGCCGGATAGTTTTTACGACGATAAAACAGATTTCAGTAAGTATTTTCGGATTTGATTATAACTATTTAAGATAGTGCTATAATATTGTGTACTGTCAGCTGGTCAGTGCCTCTCTTTCCCACATCAGATTTGTATTTGAAAAAGGACATGATTTTTTTTGTGTGCATAAAGTTTTCATCCATGTTTTGGAGGAATGTATAACAACTCAAAGGTGGATATATAGGCTTGCATGATTTTCAGCCAGGGGTTGGGTGTGATGCAGAATTATTTATTCATATATACAGAATAATTGACAGATATATAGGGAATTTATAACATTCTCTTTGACAATGAACAAGACCTCATTCATGTTGTCCAGGTTCCAACCCTAATGGAAACATCCATGATTTTTTCCTCACCTGTAACCCCACCCTTGTAAATAGAGTCGGTGTTATTATGCCTGGACACAGGAAACAAGACAAACTTAGAGGAAATATCAAATCTCGGAACATTCACATATACTACCATATACTATCTTGACTTTTTTTTTTAATTTCAGTCACCAAAAATATGGTGACCATTTAATCACCCCATAATAGGTCTGTAGGGGTCAGGGTGGGCCATCCTCCAACAAACCGTACAAATAATTGACATGCATGTTTTTATATATATTTTGTAAGTATGTATAACATGGAGCAAATCAAAACCACAAAAAACAATGCATATTATACAAGCTATATAAATGGGGAGGTTTTTATTTTTATGTCATTACAATTATATAGAAGATCTCCACCAAAATGATTGATTTAACATTATTTTTAACATGATATAGTTCTAAATTAATCAAAAGACAAAAGTAGCAAGAAGAATAAGATATAATTATATTAAGAATAAATGATCAAGACAAACAAAAATTATTACATACATTATTTATTTGACTTTTCACCATGTAAAAGTAACGACATTTTCCCCCCCGAAAACCCAGCCTTTAGTATCACAAATAAAAGAATTATTATGCCAAGTTTTATTTCTACCAGGTATTCCAAACCCGTTTAACAGTACGAATTATATAATAAAAAAATTACAGTACAAAAAATAGCAATAAAAAAAAGGCAAAATATTTCTTTTGGAGAAGTGACTTCGCTTTTTCAAGTGAGAACAAAAAAAGGAAAAGAGAAGCAACAGGGAACACATTTGACAGTTTGTTTAAACATATTGCATTTAGTTGATGATTGGTCTAGGCAACAGTTATGAGAAACAGTTGACCCTGTTAATTTTTTTTAAAAAACCAAACAAACAAGCAAAAGGAATTCAATTAAGTAACAATATTACTACAATAAAGATTCATCTGCTTTCCAGTATTTTTCAAATTTTACTAATGTATCTTTTTTATTTTGCATTTAATTTTTCAATTTGGTATAAATATTTTATTTGTGATATGTAATTGTTGAAAACTGGTTGTCTTCCATCTAACTTGCACTTATAAATGTAATATTTTGCATGTAGTATTAATATTATTTAGAACACTGTCATATTTAATTGACCCAAAGATAATATCTTTCACAGACCATTTTGGTTGAACATTTATATTTTTGTCAGTGCATAGAGTTTCAAAATTAGCCCAAAATGTTTTTGTATATTTACACTCCCAAAAACGATGTGTAATATTTTCTATATGCTCTTTACAAAAAGTGCAAGAACTATCGTCTTTTATCTTCATTTTTGTCAATAAATAATTTGTAGCAGTAATTCTGTGATTTATTTTGAACTGAAACCATTGTAGCTTGGTGTCTTTAGTGCAACTAAATGGTATTTTAAATAATTTATTCCATTCCTTATCTAGACTTATTAATTACATCATAAATAACTCGACAACCTTTCTTTGTACTTGTTATAACAGAAACTATAAGTGGGCTGATAGGATTTTCTAATTTTATTGCTAGGTGAGTAAACTTGAGAGTTTGAAGGTAAGTACGTACTGCGGTAATCATGCCTTCATATTCTATCAAATTTGAATTAACAGAAAATTTTCTTTAAATGATCTGAAGGACAGAAGATTACCATTTTCATTTATCAGATAATTGATCATTATTATGCCTTTATAATACCATTTTTTGTAAAAAAACACTTGACCTTCCTATCTTAAGGTTATTGTTGTACCATAGAGGTTGAGTTAAAAATTGTTTCCATGACAATGGTTTTGTAGCAGATATTAAAAAATTAAGACTTTCATAAACATCTTTCCAGAACTGATTGCCTATTTTATGTAAATTATTGTTCATAAAATCATTACCAAAAATTAACATCATTGTGATAAAGGGATACACTTGTTCATGGATTTTCATACATTTTTTTCCATCAAATAAAAGCCGTCTTATCCAAGTTAGTTTTAAAGAACATATGAACTATTTAATATTAATCATTCTAAGTCCCCCATATTCGTAGCTTTGAGTAACAACATTTCTTTTTATTTTGTCTGGGTAATTGTTCCATAGAAAACTAAAACACATATTTTGTAACAGCTTAACTTGATCTTCAGGCGGATTTGGTAATGAAGAAAATAGATGATTAAGCTTCGGTAAAGCTAAACTTTTTAAAACCATTATCTTTCCAAAAGGAGTAAGTATTCTTTTGGACCATGAATGTAACAATAATTTAATTTCATTAATTTTTTTTTCATAATTTAATTTGATCATACTGTCTAAATTAGTAGACATAGTTATTCCAAGAACTATAAAATCTCCCTGATCCCAATTTAGTTCTACTTTCGTACATAATTTAACATCTGAACCTGTCTTTTTCCCAAACCATATAATTCTATTTTTTTCAGCATTAACCTTAAGACCTGAGATTTCAGCATAAAATTTTAAAACTTTAAGAGCATGTTTAAGTGACTGTTCTGTACCATCTAATATAAGTGAGGTGTCATCCGCATATTGTGAAATAATGTATTCAGTGTCGCCTACTTGAACACCTTTTATGTTTTTATTTGTCCTGACCAGTACAGCTAATATTTCCACACACAAGAGAAAGATATATGGAGAGAATGGGTCACCTTGTCGGCAGCCTCGGTAAATAAGGAACCATTCTGACAGATGACCATTTACTGATAAGCATGATTTAATATCTGTATAAAATAATTTAATCCATTTTTTAAAACTATGACCAAAATTAAAAACCGTTAAAACCTCCTCAATAAACGACCATGAGATAGTATCAAATGCTTTAACGAAATCAGCAATAACCAATAACCCTGGTACCGTTATATCATTTTTTTCTGTGTAATAAAAGAGATCATAGATAGTGCGAGTGTTTTCGCCAATATATCTTCCTTCCAAAAATCCTGTCTGATCATCATTTATAACACTTGGCAGGGCTCTAATTTAAGCACTCGCCACTCGCAAAATGCGAGCTGTATTTTGAAAATGCGAGTTGAAATTACTTAAGCTGGCATTTTTTTGCAAGTGGATTTCAAGTTGAGAAAATTACTTATTGCATTCATTTTATTGATTATTGAAAATAAACAAGTATTATCCTGGTAAAAACAACGAGTTCTTGTCAATTTTACCAAATTTCTTTTGCTTCTCGCGCCAAATTACCCACTAGCAGCAAGATTGTCAATGACATGTATTAAATATTTATATGTATTGTTTTTGATCTCAAGTTCATTCTGCAAAAAGGAAGTAAAGTTAACACCCGTCAACAACATAATGAGTAGACTGCGTCTAGTTTGATCGATCGCGCACTCACTCTATAAAATAAAAGTAAAGTTGAAACCCGTCAAATTTATTGTTTACATATTTTGTCAGCTGTTAAAGTGGCTGATAATATAACATATTTTTCTCCATTGAACCGACGAATGAAAGTGAGTCCCAACAAGAAAAAAGAGAAATAATCCTTCCGTTAATACTGAAAGGAAATGGGAGCGACAGCTCAATATCACATAGGGCTATAAACTTGACAATGACAAAATGGTGTGTCAATTGTAGAACCACCGCGATCGACAGATCATCCATAATTATTAAACTATTGTTATTGTTGAATCCATGATTCAAATTATGGTTTAGTTAAAAGTTTTTATTAATGATATATCATTGTATGCATTTATTTATGGTAGTATAATAAAAAACAACTATTAGACAATTTTATTTTTTTAAATATTTTGTTTTGTAAATTACTGCTTTGAATTGTACCTTAACATATATAATAACCTTGATACCATTGTCTATAAATAAAAAAAAAAGCTAATAATGCATATTAAATAACATGCAGGCTTTGAAACAATTAATTTTGGGTTTATTTAGACATTTAGGACTACATGTTTCTGAAAAATTGGTTTGGCTAGTTGGTTTCAAATTTGGCCAGTTGAAATTTTAGGCACTGGCCAAAATTGCCAGTGCACAAAAAAGTTAAATTCTAGCCCTGCTTGGTATTACCTTTTTTAGACGCTGTGCAATACAGGCAGAGACTAATTTATAAGAACAATTTAATAAAGAAATAGGCCTCCAATTTTTAAAAACTGTCTGTCTTTATTAGCTTTGGGAACAAATGTAATAATACCTTCTTTTTGTGTAATTGAAAGTTCTCTTTTCAATAAACCGTAGTTTATGGACCTCAAGAGGAAAACACCTATATCAGTCCAAAAGAATTTATAAAATTCCATTGTAAAACCACTAGAGCCAGGACTTTTAAGATTTTTTGCCCTTTTTAAACAAAGCAATAGTTCTGGTAATTCAAAAGTGCATTCTAATGTGAATTGTTGTTCTTGGGTAAGTTTAGGTATGTGAAAATCTTTAAATAATGTATTCAGATTGCTATTTGTAACTGGTTTGTGGGCATATAATGATTGATAAAAAATCCTTGCTTCTTTCAAAATTAATTCTTGGTTTTTCAAAACTTTGCCTTCATTCGAAGGTATACATTTACTTACAAAGTTTCTATTTTCTAGATTACAAAAATAATTTGTTACCTTTTCCCCTTCATCTAACCATTTAGCTTTTGATCTTATCTTAACCCTTTACTTCATATAGACACCTTTGGACACCTCTAATATAGACGCTTTTGGACACCTCTAATATAGGAGGCTTTTGAATGTTTGGTGAATTATGTTTATATTAACTGACAGAGTGGAAAACAGTGCAGGAAGTGTTCAGATTGCTCGTTACGAGCAATCTAAACTCTTCCTGCACTGTTTTCAAAGGCCTTCTGTGATTGGTGCGGTAAAACGCGTATCTATGGAGTAAAGGGTAAATGCCCTCTAATTTTTTTGTCATAATTCAAACAGACTTTTTTTTTATTTTCTAAACTAACTAAATTATTATCTAATTATTTTTCATGTCTTTCAATTTCTTTTAGAAGTTTAGACTCAGTTTGATTTTCTTGTTTTTTAAGAAAAGATGAATATGATATTGTTTCACCCCAGATTTCCAATAGTAACATTTCAAAAAAAAGTTGATCGTTAATATCTAGCATCAAATCTTTACAAGGTATGTCACAAATTTGTACATTTAAATTTTGATATTTTGTTCCATATTGAAATTTTGTATTATCAATTACATCTTTAATTTCGTTTACATAAGTTTTATCTTTAAAAAGCGAGTTATTAAATTTCCAATATGAACGTCCTTTTTTAAATTTCCCAAAAGTAAATGTTAAAGTAATTATTGAATGATCTGTTCAGTAGAATATTGCTATCCTCAATGTCAGTAAGTAAATGCTCCGAAATCAGAGAAAAATCTAATCTGGCCATTATTTTTGTATTTAGACGTCTCCAAGTAAACTCTCTCTTATTAAGTTCTCTCCAGCAGTCTGTCAAATAACATTCATTAATAATACTTAAAACATTTTCCCTAGCTATAGGATTGTTGATATTTACATAATTATGTGTATCTATTTGGGGATTGAGAACTAGGTTAAAGTCTCCTGCTAAGATTGTATCATTTCCATATCTATCAATGTCTTGTTTAACCCCTGAATAAAACTCAGGTTTATCTTTGTTTGGTCCATAAATATTTATTAAAGTCATCCTTTTCTTATTAATTGTTATATCTAAAATCAGTTTATTACCATCTATATCACCTTCAGTTTTATGTATTTTGTATTCAAAATTATTATTAAATAGAATTGCAACACCCCTAGATTGACTGTTAAAATTATAAAAAGAAAACAGTCGTAACCCCACTGCGCACATATATAATTTTCATCTTTGCTGACAAAAAATGTATCTTGTAAAAAATAGACAGAATATGATTTTTGCTTCAAAAAATGGAAAACATCTATACGTTTATTTCTATCACCAAGGCCTTGGACGTTAACTGAAATAAATCTTGACTTAACCATAGCTGAAACAAAGTTGGCAATTTTTTATGAAAAAAACCTTTAAGATATACTCAGTGTTGAATTTGACTCTCAAGATGGAAATAATAAACAAAGACCAAACAGTTAAAAACTATACTAACTCCTGAAACATTCAAAACAAGATCATTCAGGAATAGATTCATAAACAAAATAATAAGTCATATCAGGCAGGTATAGATATCATAAAACAATCGTGCTGAACAAACAATTTCATTCAGTTTTCTCTCACAAATCTCCTGTCTCATCTCTCAAATCTCTTTCTGGAATGAAATGTCAAGGTAATGCCAATGTAGAGGAACAAGCCTGGTGCCAGTTTCACTAAGCGTCTCAACTTGAGATTTTCCTCAACTCGATTTTTTGAAATGTAGAACTTCATTCACTTTGCTCATGCTGCCGGATATTTTTTACTAATGAGTAAAGATGTGTTCTGACTTGAATTATATGTAGCATAGACATAGACATATTTTATTAAGTAATATAGGCCTCTGGCCCAAAATACAACATGTAAATACATCATATAGAGTGACACAAATTGAATATTATACATTTATACAAGTCAATATTACAGAATTCACATATTCAAGTGAATATAAGCTAATAACATGCCATATAAATCCAAAAATAATAACATTTGTATTAGATCATTTCAGGTTTAAGCATTTCAAAAGTGTTATAAAGTAACAGATGTAACATATTTTTGAAGATATATGATTTGAAATAAATGTAGCGATATATAAATCCAATATTAAAACTATAATGAACAAGACTATTAAATCATATCATGAATATCTATATTCAAAATAAAGTGAAACTATTTAAATACTGTCTAATTAATAATACAGTAGTTTACTCTTGTTAATATTTCTTTAAATCGGCAAATCTAGAATTTCTTTTCTTCTTTTAAAAGCATTAAAAGATATCTAGCAATACTGACAATGCTTTTCTCATCTTTCAAGCTAAATATTATGTACAGAAATATTATTTTTCATACATATAGCCATTTAATGTGTAAAGAGTTCAAGTAATCAAATAAAAAAATTAAGATTTTTGAGTTAGGAAAAATAATATTACACCAATAAATTGCCATATAATTGTGAAAAGTGAATTCGTTGCAAAGTTCAATATTTACAAAAACACCAAGTTTTGATGGTTTTAATGAGGGTTCCATGTTTATGCTGGGTTGTTGGAAGAAACATCCCATATTACTGAAACATAAATTACAGAAACAGGTTTCTAAATGTAACAAAGTTATGTGAGCATATTTTTTTCAAAATCGATGCTTAAATGTGTTTTTATTTTAAAAATACTTACTTTTTTCATCAGTTTTCACCAATTTATGCCATAGTATATGAGGTTTCTGAACTGATGTGATGTGATCAAGGCATGACGGTGATACAGTCCACACAAACAGATATCTCCACTCCAGACTTAGAGACACTTCTCCCTATACTTGGCCCTCACAAGGCCACTTGTCCTGGCCAGATCCCATCTATCCAACCATTAGTAAGAACATTTCTCTCTTTTGCATTTGTGCTTTTCACAAAATGTCTTCAATCCGGTACTGTTCAACAGCCCTGGAAAATGGCCAATGTTCCTCTAGTATATAAGAAAGTTCCAAACACCAAAAGTCAAGTTAACAGTAATTTTTCATTCTTCTTGATTTTAGCAAGCATTTGACATGGTAAATCATGAAGAACTTCTCCATAAACTTCATGACATTAGAGGTCTTTGATAAAATGTTTCTTAGATATCAGATCGTAGTCAGACTGGTCTCTGAAACTCAAGTGCTTGTTTTTTGTAATTTGAGACTTGTTCAGAGACAGGCTGCTCACTTAGCAGTGTGTGACTTTGTCAAACTTCCAATGTTACAGATATGCTAAACAAACTAAATTGGAGATGCCTTGACTGCCATAGTATTGACAAGAACCTGATTATGTTTTATTACATCTCTCATAAGCAAGTTGCCATCCCGCCAAAAAATTAATAAAATGTCCAGGGGTTTATCCCATTCCTTGACCTGTCGTCAAATCTTGGATTCTTACATTTACTTATGTTTTCACACGAGCCTTGTCTCCATAGAAACCTGCTTGATGTGTTTTAACTTCATTTTAACAGCAGTGTGTGCCCATTCTTTATCTTTTGGAATTATCAGTAGTTAATTTCAGGTCTCTATGCGTGGGTATAGCTTCTTATAGGTACTGTAGGCATGTGCCTACACTGTTTCTGAGAATGAAAAAAATAAAAAGGTAAAAATGCAATAAAAATCGAACCTCTAGGCTATTTCATTTTTCCCGTTTATTTATTGAACTGATCAAACCATAAAACATAATACTTATTTGGTTATAAAATATTGAATTCAAAGTTAATGTTAAGGATAACCAGGGCCTTTAAAACATAAGAAATATACGCCAAAATGCATTTACGACAGTAATGCCTACACATTGTTTTCATCTAAGCTACATCCCTGCCATGCATATGATTGTTACCACTTTCATTGAAACATACTTTTTTGTTTTGCTTAGTATTTTGTAAATTCCATGGAGGTCTAGACCTCCATACCTCCCCATAGCCTTCAACTAGATATGTTGCCAATGTTCAATATTTGACACATCCTTTGTTTCAATTAGAAAGTGTGCATAAGTCAGTAAACACTAAAACAGGACTGGCATTGTTTACATTGACATTTTTATCATTTCATTGGTACACAACATGGTTGATGTTGTGTTTTTACATCTGTGAAAGTAATGATGTAAAATATGATATTATAATTAACCCCCAAGTTTATTTTAATGACTATTTTACTGCTTGAACTTGTATGAAATACTTATTTTCTGAATGTTAATGGTAAAAACAAACATCAAATTGCTATTTAAATCAACACTGAAAGTGAAGGTATATGATGTTTAAATCATCACACTAAATTTTAATACTTTATTCAAAAAATGTGTCAATACCCCAAATAGTGCTTACTGGTATCTGGAGCTCTGTGTAATAAATATATCTGAAACTCCATATTCAGGAAATTATTTCTGCTGACATTTTTATTTCATAAAACTAGTATTTTCATGCTAGTTTTGCATGCTGCAATGAAAACTAATAAATGTAAATAATGTAGTTTACCCTTTTTGTGACAGATTACCACAAATGTGTGAGCTACACATGTATAATGTCT
Organism: Panopea generosa; assembly: GCA_029582155.1. Lineage (NCBI taxonomy): Eukaryota > Metazoa > Mollusca > Bivalvia > Adapedonta > Hiatellidae > Panopea > Panopea generosa. The sequence goes on from CM055895.1 coordinate 25,084,099, forward strand.
GTCAACCATTTACCCAACCAATATACAGGCATTATGAGTCTGCACAGGGAGTGTTTTAAATGCATGTAGAGAAATAATTTTATTTTCAGAAATAGTGTAAGTGAAAATTTATTAAAATACTGTGTGTTGACTTTTAATGTGTTCTTGAATACGTGAAGCACATTCATCTCCACAAATAACTGATAACCAGTAGCAGAGAACATCCATCTCCACAAATAACAGACAACCAGTACCAGAGCACACTCATCTCCACAAATAGCTGAAACCAGTACCACAGTACACCCATCTCCACAAATAACTGACATCAAGTACCAGAGCACATCCATCTCCACAAATAACAGACAACCAGTACCAGAGCACACCCATCTCCATAAATAACAGACAACTAGTACAAGAGCACACCCATCTCCACAAATAACGGACAACCAGTACCAGAGCACACCCATCTCCACAAGTAACCGATAATCAGTACCATAGCACACCCATCTCTACAAATCACTGACAGCCAGTACCAGAGCACACCTATCTCCACAAATAACGGATAACCAGCACCAGAGCACACCCATCTCCACAAATAATGGATAACTAGTACGAGAGCACACCCATCTCCACAAGTAATGGATAATCAATACCAGAGCACACCCATCTCCACAAATAATGGATAACCAGCACCAGAGCACACCCATCTCCACAAATAATGGATAACCAGTACCAGAGCACATCAATCTTCACAAGTAACCGATAACCAGTACCAAAGCACACCCATCTCCACAAATACCTGACAGTCAGTACCAGAGCACACCTATCTCCACAAATAATGGATAACCAGCACCAGAGCACACCCATCTCCACAAATAACAGACAACCAGTACCAGAGCACACCCATCTCCACAAGTAACCGATAATCAGTACCAGAGCACACCCATCTCTACAAATCACTGACAGCCAGTACCAGAGCACACCTATCTCCACAAATAACGGACAACCAGTACCAGAGCACACCCATCTCCACAAGTAACCAATAATCAGTACCAGAGCACACCCATCTCCACAAATCACTGACAGCCAGTACCAGAGCACACCCATCTCCACAAATAATGGATAACCAGTACCAGAGCACACCCATCTCCACAAATAATGGATAACCAGTACCAGAGCACACCCATCTTCACAAGTAATGGATAATCAGTACCAGAGCACTCATCTCCACAAGTAATGGATAACTAGTACCAGAGCACACCCAACTTCACAAATAATAGGTAACTTTCCCACTTGAATCAGTGGTGAGAGATGAATGACAATGAGATACAATGTCATATATTAATCATCATGAGTATTTGGACTTATGATCCCTGGATTGATAGGCATATGTGCTACCAACTGAACTAACTAGGCCCAGCTATAAATAGAGACTGAGATTTAAGTATTTTGGATATTCCCTCCCCCACTCTAGTGCATGTCTCATAGGAACCTTTTAAAGATTTTTATTTTGCTTCTCCCAAGTGGACAGCTGATGGGATATCTAAATTATGTAAAAGTTTTCCATCCATGCCAGATTTAATAAGGCTAGTCCATGTGGTTCTGGCTAAGAATAGAATCACTGTCGATCTCTGCAAAGGGGTAGGAATCCTCCGAATGGGTGTCATGTTTATTTGATCATTTTTTGTCATGTTCACTATTGTGGTAAATTACCAACCCCTGTGTTGTTCCAAGGAGCCATATCAGTGATGGTAAGAATAGGATCACTGTGGCTCATGGATGTCGTAAGAGGCGACACTTTGAGTAATACGACAGAATTTGCTGAAACTCTGCAGTTCTGCAGGTATCAAGGTTGTAGGTTTGTTCTGCATATTCATTTATTAATGTTATTTTTTAAATCTGTATGTTTATTTGTTGTTTTTAACATGTTGAGTGAACCTGGAATCTTCCTTCCTGTTGGCATCGAATAACCTACAATGTGTTGGTACACTGTAAAACCCCATTCATTTAATAAGACTGTCCCACTCCCATCCCTAGCATAGATGATAAAACATCACCAGTGAAGTGTAACATTTTGTATATAAAGACCTTCATTATATCTGAATGTAACATGGTAAAGTGTGGGATAAATTAAGTGAAGAAGTTAACAATGGAGTCTTGTTCTATCTTTCAATTAGGTTATCTTGTAATTTAATTACTAGTATACAGTATACCAACCAACTTTTTTATGTAAGGGGTGCGAAACATTGAACTTCTAGATGTTTATTATATCTGTTTATTTGTACTTGTTTTTTAGTATTATTTAAGGTTCATTAAACTTCCTTTTATTATTTCAGTTTTATTCATCCAGATGATAGATTACATGTTTATTTGATCACTAAGAAAGAATACAAATTAATGAAATAATAAAATAAAATAATTGTACATTACTCTACATAATTGTGAACAAGTGTTTGTTAAAAACTAAATACAAATTAATGGTCATCTTTTTTCAAAGGGGTCCTCCGTGGCCGAGTGGTCTAAGGCGCCGTCTCAAGATCACTTACCTCTCACCGCTAAGGTCGTAGGTTCGAGTCCCACTCGATCAAAAAACTTTCTTGTGAGGAAGTTTCCAGTTACTTGTGGAAGGATGGTGGTTCTACTCAGTCTGAGGTCTTCCTCCACCAGTAAAACTGGATATGCAATATATAACCCGAAATGTGTTGAAAATGGCATTAAACCCCATTCAACAACAAACCAAAAAAATTATTTTTTTGCGATAAATACAATTGGCCGAGAAGTTTGTTCAGTGTCGCATGTATGCACTACCGGTATTCGTTTTTCAAGAGAGTAAGTAACACAGAGGATTGAAGGGGATGTACTGTCTGTTTATCAAGCTGCTTGCGTTGATATAGATTTTAAACACATCCCTTTTATTTTCCTCGGTGTATTATTGAATTGGAACCAACAAGCTGATTTACTTCACGGAAACAACAAAATTTTCATATAAAAATACAATTATTTATTATAGCTGTACTAAAAGAAAACCCTTAGTAACCTCTCAATATTGACACTGTGAGTCGTCAACATTATGGCGGATACTTAACCAAAGTGAGTGTACCAGTATGTACCGGTAATGGGAAGGTGAAAATTTTATACTAAAGTGTGTCCTAAATGCACTAGATCATCTCCAAATCATCACCAAATCAAACCATTGATTAATTTCAAAAGTTTTATGGGGAGAAGATTACCAGGGTTTTTTTCTCACCATTTTGGGAAGATGACCCATATCCATGGAATTGGGAATTTTAGCGACGTTTTAATTAACATCAACATGAGAAAATTTTTGCATTAAATATATTTGTTCAACTTCATAAAAATGTGTACACTTGCTTCTCTGGTCATTTAATTAAAGAATCAATGTCATACTCAATTCAGATTCAGGAAAACTTTGTTTATTTTATCAAGGAATTATGGCAAGTTTTAATTTACAATTATTGAAGCTTTCAATTAATAATTTTTACCACTTAATTGGGAAAAAAATATACTATTTGCCATTCGGAATATGACCCAATAACGACTATAAAAATGGCCGAAAATAAACACTGATTAACCATTGTAACTAAATGGTTTCCTCATTGTGTATAGATAATAATTTTATATGCTCACTATATACAGAAAAACAATCCATTATTATCACACCAAGTTTTGTTTAAATCAAACCATAAACAAATGTGTGACTCCTTGTTGATGAGGATCATCTTTAAAAAATCTAACTGTCAAATCAAGTAGAGGAGAGAAGATATGGCAGAATGTTCAATGACAGTAGTTTTAATATTTCATCTCACCAAAATATGTGCAGTGACTTGTGTACTTCCGAATATTGGCGGAGATTGCCTGAGTGATTTGTTATCAATATAGACTCACACTAGCATGTGGACACTCAGCCATCTCGATGATCAGGGGCTTCCTTGTTTGGATCTCAGTCAGTAAATTCTTATGAACATCCCTTCTGGATTATAAGTAATGGAGTGGTCCAAAAACAAAGATGGAAGAGTTTATTACGATCGGGTTCCTTTATAATGCGGTCCAATATAATGCGAAATTCATTATTTATAACATGGTTTTTATATGGCTCCCAAATTTAAAGTTGATATTTTCAACCAGATTTATTAAAAATTCATGGTATAATAATTGATGAATTATCAAAAATCTCAACTAAATCGCTAAGTGTTTGCGAGCTCGTTACGTTTTTTCAAACTGCGATCATGTATTTGTGCATCAATTACACTTTGATAATTCAGACATTATAACATCTTCTTATTGTTATAAACAACATCGCATTTAATTGATTTACGTCGACAAACAATGGTCTATCATATTTATTACACACGATATCATGGTTTCATTTCTATCTGTAATAATATTACAGTTGCTTGTAATATAATCTTAAATAAAATAATTAACACAGATTTACAACATGGCACCACATGTTATGTTAATACCATGTGAACATGAAAATCTATATTCCTTTATTAAATGCTTCAAACATAAATAGCTTCTCTGTTCACTGCTGATGCCTGCCTTACCTGTGTAAAAGATACATACAGTATATATATATATATATATATATATATATATATATATATTTGTATGTATCGGTCAATAGCCAACTTGACACAGTCTGTTTATTTTCTAGTCGTCAGTGTTTCTTCTCCAGATTTCTTGTTTCATCATGGGGTTGTATCGATTGAAATAGAAGGGTGGGGGGGAATAATATGGTTTTGTTTAGTGTTTCTTGTAAACAGTTCATTATTTATCACCTGATCTGACAATAATTGGACTGGCTGTATTTCACATGTTACAAATACTGGAAATTGCTTATTTCTTCATCTGGGTGTTGAGAAGCTTGTAAATGTCAGTTATTTGCCAGGGTTACCTAGTAAAGGACGACACTTTACAAAAAACTGAAATATTGTTTTCACTGACTTGGAAACTGGTATGGCCCAACTTTAATATAAGTTGATATAATAACATATCATGTTATATAACAATATACGTTTGAACGATTTTGATTTTATAAGATTATTTTATTTAAATTCTATCCAGGGGTCGTGACATTGTGTCTTATTATCATTCGTCTCTCACTGCTGATTCAAGTAGGAAAGTTATCAGTTACTTGCGGAGATGGGGTGTGCTCAAGTACTGGTTAACCTTTCAGGATCCCAGGAAACAGTGGTTAGATTAACTGATTGTATATTAGCCCTCAATGGCATAAGACTGATGCTAAATATTCAATCAATCAATCATTGTAATCTAATTTCACACAAATTAAATTCTGCAGTATATTTTCTTTTTGAAACTTTGGTAATTTCACACTTCTAAGACAACACCAATTATGTATACTGACCAAAAAGGAAACTTTCGCTAAGTTTGAATGTGAATATTTTGTAAACATTTAACTAAATTTGGCTGAAATCTTCTGTTTGTTGTATAATTATGTCTTATGAATCTAAAAAGATTTTATATTGATACAGTATTACACTGACCCAAAATGAAAACTTAAAAAAGTATCTCTTTTACTGATAAATATATATTCAGGGTTGAAAAAAATTTTCATCAAAGCTTTATGGTTATATTAATGTTTCTGTGTAATTTACTGGAAAAAAAATCAGACATCGCATGTTTTTTTTCTGATCAATTAAGTGAAGAAACGTCAAAATGATAATTCCAGAACAACTAAAATTATCATGTAACATTTGAAATAAACACAAAGTGCTTACTAATTGCAATAACTGATTTATTTTAAAACATCAGTAACCAGTGTGGACTCCATTTTTTATGAATGCATTCCTGAATGTCATCTCTGTGAACTTACGTAATGCTAAATGAATGTATTTGGAATACGTTGCCATTCCAACAGAAGTGAATATCTGCGATTGTGTATGGTATCAATTTGATGTTTGGACCTGAACTACCGATCCAATTCATTCCATACATGTTCTTTGTGGTTCAGGCTCAGGGATACAGAGGCATTGCCACTAGTTTTGCGTGTATTGCAAATGACATTGTGCCCATAACAGCTTGGTGGCTCGCTGTCTAAATCTGACCAGTGTATGGCCAACAAGCACGAATTGGAACATGATTTTATCTCAAACGGTTTATGATCATCTGTGCATGAACACCACAATGCCAAGGAGTATGTGTTGCAAGTAAGAAATGATTACGTAGGTGAGTTAACGTAATAACGTGATGAATACGTAACGTTGTTGCATGTATGCAACCGTGTCTGACACGATCTCTGACATATCTAAAAGTATCGTATCCGTTCACAAGAATATTAATAGTCTATCTGGAACAGCCAAAATGATGTGCAACGGTATATACAAATGACGCAGCCCGTAGCATACAAAGAACCTGATTTCTCTCAGTTTCAGAAAGACGTGGCATCGCTAAATAAGTGTTTTTTAAAACAAATTTTTTTTATCTGTGCGCCACGAATGATTACTTGTTGGTGTAAAACCTGTAAGTGAAAAACCGGATATTGCGCACATGCAAAGTAAGGAAATGTTTTTTTGTGCTCAGACATATGAATACGTTGGAAATTTTGAAATGAAAAATGCAAATAAAAAATCAGTATAGATATGGCTCAAATTCGCGACATTTGGGTTGACAGTTAAAACGGTTATCACTACGCTATTGGAACAGACAGTAGTACAAACACTTTATATTGATATTTAATTTATTTCATAGTTTATGTAACACATAAATCTGCTATCGTACTACAAACACCCCTAATATGGAAGGTTTCATCTAAAAATAGAATGATGTATTTTCAAAATAGCTGATTTGGTTTATACAGGTTGTTTTCTTAAATCCACAAACTTTAGTGATGACATTTTCAAATCTGGATTGTCTGTTATGATCTGTAAAATTTAGTTAAATTGACCATAATTATATTGACCATTATCTGTCAAACCCAGTGTCTGTTGGTGTGTGAATACTATACACATACCTATCTTGACTATAAGTGGAGGTGTCTGTTGGTGTATGTATACTATACACATACCTATCTTGACTATAAGTGGAGGTGTCTGTTGGTGTATGTATACTATACACATACCTATCTTGACTATAAGTGGAGTTGCTGTTGGTGTGTACACTATACACATACCTATCTTGACTATAAGTGGAGTTGCTGTTGGTGTGTGTACACTATACACGTACCTATCTTGACTATAAGTGGAGGTGTCTGTTGGTGTATGTATACTATACACATACCTATCTTGACTATAAGTGGAGGTGTCTGTTGGTGTGTGAATACTATACACATACCTATCTTGACTATAAGTGGAGGTGTCTGTTGGTGTATGTATACTATACACGTACCTATCTTGACTATAAGTGGAGTTGCTGTTGGTGTGTGTATACTATACACGTACCTATCTTGACTATAAGTGGAGGTGTCTGTTGGTGTGTGTATACTATACACATACCTATCTTGACTATAAGTGGAGGTGTCCGTTGGTGTATGTATACTATACACATACCTATCTTGACTATAAGTGGAGGTGTCTGTTGGTGTGTGTATACTATACACATACCTATCTTGACTATAAGTGGAGGTGTCTGTTGGTGTGTGAATACTATACACATACCTATCTTGACTATAAGTAGAGGTGTCTGTTGGTGTATGTATACTATACACATACCTATCTTGACTATAAGTGGAGTTGCTGTTGGTGTGTGTATACTATACACGTACCTATCTTGACTATAAGTGGAGGTGTCTGTTGGTGTGTGTATACTATACACATACCTATCTTGACTATAAGTGGAGGTGTCTGTTGGTGTGTGTATACTATACACATACCTATCTTGACTATAAGTGGAGGTGTCTGTTGGTGTGTGTACACTATACACGTACCTATCTTGACTATAAGTGGAGTTGCTGTTGGTGTGTGTATACTATACACGTACCTATCTTGACTATAAGTGGAGGTGTCTGTTGGTGTGTGTATACTATACACATACCTATCTTGACTATAAGTGGAGGTGTCTGTTGGTGTGTGTACACTATACACGTACCTATCTTGACTATAAGTGGAGTTGCTGTTGGTGTGTGTATACTATACACGTACCTATCTTGACTATAAGTGGAGGTGTCTGTTGGTGTGTGTATACTATACACATACCTATCTTGACTATAAGTGGAGGTGTCTGTTGGTGTGTGTACACTATACACGTACCTATCTTGACTATAAGTGGAGTTGCTGTTGGTGTGTGTATACTATACACGTACCTATCTTTACTATAAGTGGAGGTGTCTGTTGGTGTGTGTATACTATACACATACCTATCTTGACTATAAGTGGAGGTGTCCGTTGATTAAGGGTTGATTGTAAAAGTAGCATGTCTCATTCTTTATCTATATTAACTGACAATACTTGAAATTTTATATCACCTTTATGTGTCTTCCGCCTTTAAAAGGATTTGGTTTAGAAATTGGTTAGATTATGAAAGATTGCCTCTTAAAACTTTGTAATTCAGTTGAAATGTTAGGACAGAAAACATGGGTTTAATTTTCCATACCACAAAGTGAATATTTGCATATACAGTGAACTGTTATCACTTTAACAATATGGCTGCTATCAGTTGAGATAAAATTGTAGGTTTTGCCTTTTGTGAAATATTTGAGCCAACCACCAATGTATGCATTGAGTTTTAAAGGGAAAATATGACAAGCTTTCAATTTATGGATATTATGATTGATTGATTGAATATTTAGTATCATTTTTTGCCATCGAGGGCTAACAGACAATCAATTAACCTAACCACTGTTTCCTGGAATCCTGAAAGGTTAACCAGTACTCGAGCACACCCCATCTCCGCAAGTAACTGATAACTTTCCCACTTGAATCAGTGGTGAGAGACAAATGATAATGAAACACAATGTTGTATATCAGTCATCACAGAGACTGGTGCTGGTAGGGGACTCAAACTCATGACCCCTGGATTGATAGTCAGACATGCTACCGACTGATTTAATTATGGATATTAAAGTGGACAAAAATATAATCAGATTAGATATGTCACCATTTATAAATAAAAAATTTAACATGTCTAGAAGAAATGAGATAAATCTAATCGCATGAGAAACATGTCTGGTTAAACTATCTACTGGTCAGATTTTTGTTTAGAAATGTAGATATTTTGATAAATAAAACCCTAAGGGCGCATCTCATTTCAGATGATTATACACATCTGGCTGCTATAGTGTTTGTAGCAAGCCATTGTTAAAAGTAATCAATCTACAAGATAATTACATATTATCTATACCTATATATATACATAGTATAGTGAGGTGTGGCAAGTCACTATTGTTATACCATCATGACATCATCAGGTAAAACATCAATATATTGTCACAATATGTGGCAATCTAGAAACTCGTTTTTTTACATAAGGATAATTCAAATCTCACTTTAGTATATATATATATTGGATATCACCAGTTTTTTAAAAATATTTTTTTGATGTTTTCTATGGTATTCCATCCCAACTCCACCACCACTGGAATTACAGAGCCCTCTTCCAACAATTATGCATTGGACCCTCCGAGATGCACGTAGTTCATACGTCAGATGAAAGTCAACTCTTGGTGGTGCAATTCAATCTTTAGATATAAGGAAAAAATAAAAGTCACAATAGCAACAGTTTGCAAACACAATCACATGTCATTGTAACTATAGATGTGTTTAAATAATAACACAGTCTAGGCATATAATCCTCCGGTGGTATATATACCGGAAGCCATGGGGCTATCTGGTGATATCCTATTGTATTTTTAGGTAAAACGTGGAGAGTGGTATTTTTACAGTAGCACTCTTACCATGTATGGTGTCTAAATATAGCATACAGGGTCATGTTTTTTTGTAACTTAGTGAAATTATGATTTTTATAGTTTTATGTTCTATTTTTTAACTGCTATTTCAGTTCAGAGTAGTTATAAAAATGTTTGATCAGGATTAAAAATGACAAGGGTATCAGCTTGTATAATTATTATTGTGTATTGAATTGTCCCTCATTAGTTTCTGCAGCAGACCGTTACTTTATAAATGTAATATGTGTTTGGTATACACACCCTCTAACTGTTTGTGGTAACAGGGATAATTCTGTAAGAAGTAAATCATTACAAAATCAAATCAACACAAACTCATGCTAGGCATGAATGACAAAACCCTATATAAGGGTCACTTAGAAATTGGCTGTGGGCACTGCCATACAGAAACATAATGATCACATGATTAAAAACATGGCGTTCCCCATAAAGTAGACATTGCTATTCAAAATAGTCCCTATTTTTATTAGCTCTACTGGCCAAATGCCACCAGTGGATCTGTGATGGTAAATTGTCCACCATCAGGTGTCAGGCATCTGTCTGTTGCCTTTTCCTTGTAGACGCGATAGCACCCCCATTTCCAATGAATCTTTACCAAAATTATGCAGCCATTTTATATCCTTAAGATCTCAGATGATTTGCTGAACCAACATGATTCGACCACAAATTGGAATAATTGTTGTAATCGATGAGTACGGAAATGTTTTTTTCTGAAAATATTAAAATGTATAATTATCTTAGTGGCGCTATAATAAAAATGTTGTAATTTCGTGTAGACATGATAGCACCCTTATTTTTCTTTGAATTTTAACCAAACTTTCACAGCAGTTATATAACACAAGATCTCAAGTTCAAAGGACCGCAGCATGGTCTAGTGGTAGAGCGTCCGCCTCACATGCGGAAGATCATGGGTTTGATCCCTGGCCAGGTCATACCAAAGACTTTAAAAAAATGGTACTAGAAGCTTCCTCGCTTGGTGCTCAGCATTTAGAGGAGAGTTCTAGGTCTGGTCAGCCCCGTGTCGGTATAATGTGACTGGGTGGGGTATCATACCACGTGTCTACGGCATGATACTCCAGTGTGACAGGGCTCAGAATACTGTCTGAAGTAGACACCATTGCGATATGACTGAAAAATTGTTGAAAGCGATGCTAAACACCATACAATAACAACAACTCAAGTTCAAGTTAAATAGTTTCAAAAGGAGTGTGGGTTTATTGGGGCCCAGGAAGTGGACTTTAATTTTTACATTTTTTTTAGACAAGCATATATATTCAAACAGCTCTTGTTATCATTCCCAGGGGTTAAAAATAGTCTCCCCTTAAGGGCTCAGTTAGTGTACAGTGTCATGTGGTAATAATGGAGAGTAAGTTTTTAATTAATTTTAACTTACTTAAATTTTCACAGAAGCAACGTTTGGTCAAGGAGATTCAAATTTATTCATATTTGGCATAAATTATCCCCATGAGTCTGGGATTGAAATTTGTGTGAATCAAGGAGCTACCTGGTATGTACAGGAGTCCTGAGACTTTTACATAAGGGTATTTTGGGAAAACAGAAAGAAGACTTGTTACCTCTTAGATACTTTTAAAGTTTAATCATACCATTTTCAAAGAATGTAGACCCAGCTCGATCAGTCTGTAAATTGTTATTATTACATTCCTAATGATGCCTTACCTACATTTCTTGAATAAAGAATTCCCTGACTTTTACAAAATATTTATAATTACTCTCTATTTAATTTCACCGGTACTCAACTCATTTTCTGGGTCGGCATTGAGCATTTGGCATCAATCTATAGACTGAAATTATTATATAGTCATAATTACGTAATCCGTGTGGTTTTGGGTAAGAACATAATCACTGTTGGTCTCTGCAGAGAGGTAGGATTCCTCCGAATGGGTGTCATGTTCATTTTATCATTTTTTATCATGTTAATTATTGTGGTTAAATTACAAACCCCTGTGTGGTTCCAGGGAGTCATATGAGTGATGGCAAGAATAGGATCATTGTGACTCATGCATGTCATAAGAAGCGACAATTTGAGTAATACAATAGAATTTACTGAAACTCTGCAGTTCTATAGGTATCAAGGTTCTAGGTTCATACTGCATATTCATTTGTTGATGTTTTTATCTTTATTTTAATTTGTTTTGTATATGTCGAATAAACCAGTTTCCTTCCTGTTGGCATCAAATAACCTACAATGTGTTGGTGCGATGTAAAGCCTCATTCATTCATAGTCATATTTAAGAATGACTTGTGGAGAATGGTTAAGTCTTATCATTTGAGTATTGGTAATGTCAATAAAAATATATGCCAGTTGTTTCAATAAAATGAAGAATTATTGTCTTTTGAATAACAACTGATGTCACTTGTGGCACTCCATTCTTGAATAACTCTTGAATTTTTCTTCTATAACAGAAACTCAATGTTCATGAAATCTAAACACAGTATTATAAAGTTATTGTATTTTTTCTCTCTAGATGTTCAGAAACTGACTGATATAATAAAGAAGCAGTCCTATGGTGACCTTCAGAAAGATTGGCAAGATGTAAGTAACAACTTTACAATTAGTTCATTGTATCATTTAACATATTTGGCTCCTAAATTCAAAGTCAAGGTCATATTGCATGGTGAAAAGGTCATATTTGTCTTAAACTTTGTGTTACAGTTTAGGTGCAAGTTATTTATGAGTGTGCATTGCTTGCAGTTATATTGCTGTAATTTGGTATAAGTGTTTATGCTTATACTCTGAGGCAGTATGTAACATATTGGGCTCCTAGCTCTAAGGTTACCCCCCCTCCACTTAATTTTACATTTTTTGTGTGAGCTCAACAAGAATCGTGTATATAGCAAGAAAAGGTGTGAGCTCAACATTAATCGTGTATTTAGCCAAAAAAGGGGTGAGCTCAATATTGATTGTGTTTATAGCCAGAAAAAATGTGAGCTCAACATAAGTCGTGTATATACACAAAAAAAGTTGTGAGTTCAACATAAATCATTTATACAGTCAGAAAAGGTGTGAGCTCAACATGAATCATGTATATAAACAGAAAAGGTGTGAGCTCAACATAAATCATGTATATAGCTGGTAAAGGTGTGAGCTCAACATAAATCATGTATATAGCTGGTAAAGGTGTGAGCTCAACATAAATCATGTATATAGCCAGTAAAGGTGTGAGCTCAACATAAATCATGTATATAGCCGGTAAAGGTGTAAGCTCAACATAAATCATTTATACAGCCAGAAAAGGTGTGAGCTCAACATAATTCATGTATATAGCCGGTAAAGGTGTGAGATCAACATAAATCATTTATTCAGCCAGAAAAGGTTTGAGTTCAACATAGATCTTTTATACAGCCAGAAAATGAGTGAGCTCAACATGAATCATGTATATGGCCAGAAAAGGTGTGAGCTCAACATAAATCATATATATATAGCCAGAAAATGTGTGAGCTCAATAAAATAATTTATATGTCTTGGAAATGTGTGAGCTCAATTTAAATCATGTATATAGCCAGAAAAGATTTGAGCTTAACATAAATCCTCTATATGGCCAGAAAAGGTGTGATCTCCACCCACTGAAATGGTGTTGAAAATAAAGCTCAAAACCTCAATGTCATAGAAACAAACAATTCTTCAAATATAGCTTGAGGGTCCTCCATGGCCGAGTGGTTTAAGGCGCCATCTTCCTCTACCAGTAAAACTGGATATGCCATATATAACCTAAATTGTGTTGAAAATGGTGTTAAACCCCATTCAAAAAAAAAAAATATATATAAAATTATATAGCATGACATAATGTATAGCTACACATGATCTGTATGGACCAGAACCAGTTTAGTACTAATCTATTCTGTAGTGTGTTGAACCAGGACTTGAACCCAGCTTAAGGTAAACAATAAAGATATTAAGGGAATGAGTTCAGAATATATATATATATCACCTACATGCCAAGAAGTTAAAATTATATTCTCAATTAGAATTGCAATGCATTTTGGGATGCATCATATGAGTCGTGGACTTCAGTTTGATTTTGATTTTACCTGCCATACTGGTTACATGATTATTATGAATGAATAATTGAATAAATTAGTAAATAAATGAATGAATGATTTGGTGTATCATAGAAAGAGTCCAAACTATGAGGTTTGATTGATTGAATATTAAGCTCATTTTTTTGCCATCGAGGGCCAACAGACGATCAGTTAACCTAACCACTGTTTCCTGGGATCCTGGAAGGGTGACCAGTACTCGAGCACACCCCATCTCCACAAGTAACTGATAACTTTCCCACTTGAATCAGAGGTGAGAGACAAATGATAATGAGATGCAATGTTGTATATCTCTCATCATGGAGACTGTTGCCAGGCTCAACCTCTGGATTGATAGTCAGAAGCGTAACCGACTGAGCTAATCGGGCCCGGCTATGAGGTGAAGGTTATTAAATAGATTTTATATTTAGAATTGGAATTCAGTTTCGCTTTTACATCTGTTCTCTGAATGAAATATTGTTTTTGTTACATTTTGGCAGATTTGAAATTTCAAATCATATTTGTATTTTAGATATAAATGAGATTAGATGCTTTATATTCTTTTTAAACTTAGTTTTGTTTTTAAAAAAAATTAATTTAAAGCGTCCCTTCAAACATGCTAATTGTTATACTTTCAGCTGGTGAAGACATTTGGAGGATTTGCAGCATGCATCTTTATGGGCCTAATTTTCTTTTTCTTTATGCCAATAATTGGGATGATATATTGCTGTTGCCATTGTTGTTGTCACAAATGTGGGGGCACCAAGGAACAAAACGACCCCAAGATGGCGTCCTGTAAAAGAATGACATACGCATCACTTCTTCTTATCTTCACCACGTTAATGCTGTAAGTATTAAACTTTGTTGAGATTAAGGAATCCTCTGTAGGTCTAAGGTTGAGATATGGGTATTCCAACTTTGAGTGGTTTCACTCTTATAATCGGAAGCGAGGCTGAGATCTCATTATGTCAATCATGTGCTCATTGATTCTTTTCTTATATTCTTGCATTAAGATTTGTATATATTTTTTATTCTTAACAACATAACTGATTTTCAAACTTCTGAGAATACCATGACATGCCACAATGTGCACAGTAAATTTGATCTCAACACTACAAAATAGGTAATAGTACTGAAAAAATAGCAGGTTTATGCAATTTTTTTTTCATTTATCTTTTAAAAAATAGTTCATTTATCTTTCTAGCACTATATGCTAGAATGGACTCCTGAAGGTTCCTGACTGCTAGGTTCTTGACCTGTAAGTTCCTGACTGCTAGGTTCTTGACCTGTAGGTTCCTGACTGCTGGGTTCTTGGCCTGTAAGTTCCTGACTGCTAGGTTCTTGGCCTGTAGGTTCCTGACTGCTAGGTTCTTGACCTGTAAGTTCCTGACTGCTAGGTTCTTGGCCTGTAGGTTCCTGACTGCTAGGTTCTTGGCCTGCAGGTTCCTGACTGCTAAGTTCTTGACCTGTAGGTTCCTGACTGCTAGTTTCTTGACCTGTAGGTTCCTGACTGCTAGGTTTTTGACCTGTAGGTTCCTGACTGCTAGGTTCTTGACCTGTAGGTTTCTGACTGCTAGGTTTTTTTCATTTATCTGTTAAAAAATAGTTCATTTATCTTTCTGGCACTACAATTTTATGTTCTTGACCACTAGGTTCTTGACATCGTATTCTGGGTAGAACCAATACTGAGTGTTGTGTCATGAGAGGCAACAGGATGAGCTTGTGATCAAACCCACAACTTCTGGTGTGAGGGGTCGCGTAGCCCAAGATATCAGATATCTTTTCAATATATTATTTTGGGATGTTTAAATAGATATCCTCTTGGCAATATAGGGCCAATGAGTATATATAGGCATAATATATTTGAAAAAATGTTTTTAGCCAATTTTAAAATTGTAAAAAAATCGCGATTCATTTCCTTTAAAGGTATAAATGTAAGGTTGTAAAAAAAGCTATGAATTATTTGACTAAAATTCCCAGATGTTGATAAGACCAATAATCAACTTTAAAACTTTAGACTACCATTATTTGCGATAAAGCAGTATTGTGTACATTGCTGAGCCCAATTTTACCTGTAAGACCTATAGGCAAGGGAACTCATGTCCAATTTTTCAAGTAGATATTCATTATGAATGAAGATGATGAGCATGACTTCCCATTATTAATGAACAATAATTCAGATAATAATTTAATTAGTCAGCTATTATTAGTCAATCATCATTTGTAAACACATTTATCTAATTTATTAAAAAGTCATTGTATATACAAATGTAGCCCCCTAAAAGGATTTACATGATTTGTATACACTTATATGCACACATTTTAAATAATATATTGTGTATATTTATGATGTGCACATTTATTGAATTAATGACATACATACTTGAGTGGTTTATACAAATATGACCTATCACAATACATACTACTTCAGATACTTATATCTGATAGCTTGTATAAATTCTTCTGCTCCCTATTCATACCAAGAAAGGAAAATATTTGAAACTAACATTCTCACATAATTATGAAGAAAGGCAAAAAACTTAGCATACTTTAGCTTACTTGTTACTTAAATAACTCCAGTAGCTGTTATCTAGATATCACCAAACCTGGGATATATACAGCTGTGTACTGTGAAGATAAAATGATAGCTTGTGAAGCATGACCAGAAAAATACACTCTACAAACCAGGAAGTACCAGCTCTGCTTGGCCCAATAAGCTCATTTGGTTATGTGTCTGACTATCAATCCAGGGGTTGTGAGTTTGAATCCCAGACCGGCAACAGTCTTTGTGATTTTTGATATACGACATTGCATCTCATTATCAATCATCTATCACTACTGGTTCAAGTGGGATAGTTATCAGTTACTTGTGGAGATGGGGTGTGCTTGAGTACTGGTTAACCTTTCAGGATCCCAGGAAACAGCAGGCCAGGTGCAGACTGTCCAAGGCTCCATCTAAAGAGCGCTTACTTTTTGTTCCTATATCAACACCTTCATCCATTAACTTTCAGGATCCCAGGAAACAGTGGTTAGGTTAAATGATCATCTGTTAGCCCTCGAAGGCATAAAAATGATGCTAAATAATCAATTAATTCAATTATAAAAGCTGAATCTATCATTTATATGAGTCATATGTAGACCTTGTATAATGACCATTGTCACGAGAATATTCCTTTTTCTAGTTGCATCTTTAACGTCCGAAATTAAACAGATAGGATGAAGATATCAACATTTTATAGTACATACTAAAGGTATGTACTAGAAATTACACTTGTTTGTCTTCTGGCACAGTGTTTTATTTAAATGATAATAATTATTATAATGCTTTCTTGATCACATGGTTCAACTCATAAAATTTTTTTTTGATGTCATAGTTTTGACCTAAAGTCTAACTCTTTATAAAGATTCCTTCTACAAAATAAAGTTGTCAGGTGTTTATGCAAGTGTAAAAATTAAAATATTCACGTGACATGTCAGATAAAGATTTCCTTCTTGAGTAAAACCTTTATCATCTTCAAGCATACGTGGAAGAATTACTCTCACTGGTCAAATTTTTGGCCATAATTAATTCACTGGTATTGCGATAATCATATTAATAAGGTGTCCAACATTCCAAGGTCTCCGTCATCATTATATCAACATCTTCATCCATGCTGAATGGTTCTCTGTGGCCAAGTGGAAACTGTCCAAGGCTCCATCTCAAGAGCACTAACCTTTTGTTCCTATATCAATATCTTCATCCATGTGGAATGGTTCTCTGTGGCCAGGTGCAGACTGTCCAAAGCTCCATCTCAAGATCACTTACCTCTTGTTCCTATATCAACATCTTCATCCATACGAATTGTTCTCTGTGGCCAGGTGCAGACTGTCCAAAGCTCCATCTTAAGAGCACTTACCTCTTGTTCCTATATCAACATCTTCATCCAAGTGGAATGATTCTCTGTGGCCAGGTGCATACTGTCCAAAGCTCCATCTCAAGATCACTAACCTCTTGTTCCTATATCAACACATTCATACATGCTAAATGGTTCTCTTTGGCCAGGTGGAAACTGTCCAAGGCTCAATCTCAACAGCACTAACCTCTTGTTCCTATATTAACATCTTCATCCATGCTGATGGCTCTCTGTGGTCAGGTGGAAACTGTCCAAGGCTCCATCTAAAGAGCACTTACCTCTTGTTGCTATATCAACATCTTCATCCATGTGGAATGGTTCTCTGTGGCCAGGTGCAGACTGTCCAAAGCTCCATCTCAAGATCACTAACCTCTTGTTCCTATATCAACATCTTCATCCATGCTGAATTGTTCTCTGCGGCCAAGAGGAAACTGTCCAAGACTCCATCTCAAGAGCACTTACCTCTTGTTCCTATATCAACATCTTCATCCATGCTGAATGGTTCTCTGTGGCCAGGTGCTGCCCGTCCAAGGCTCCACCCCAACAGCACTTACCTGTTGTTCCTATATCAACATCTTCATCCATCTTGAATATTCAGGTGTTCTGTAGCAAGGTGCAGACTGTCCAAGGCTCAAACCCAAGAGCACTAACCTCTTGTTCCTATATCATCATCTTCATCCATGCTGAATGGTTCTCTGTGGCCAGGTGAAAACTGTCCAAGGCTCCATCTCAAGAGCACTAACTTTTGTTCCTATATCAACATCTTCATCCATGTGGAATGGTTCTCTGTGGTCAGGTGCAGACTGTCCAAAGCTCCATCTCAAGATCACTAACCTCTTGTTCCTATATCAACACCTTCATCCATGGGGAATTGTTCTCTGTGGCCAGGTGCAGACTGTCCAAAGCTCCATCTCAAGATCACTAACATCTTGTTCCTATATCAACACCTTCATCCAAGTGGAATGGTTCTCTGTGGCCAGGTGGAAACTGTCCAAGGCTCAATCTCAAGAGCACTTACCTCTTGTTCCTATATCATCATCTTCATCCATGCTGAATGGTTCTCTGTGGTCAGATACAAACTGATCATGGTTCCATCTCAACAGCACTAACGTCTTGTTTCTATATCAACATCTTCATCCAAGTGGAATGGTTCTCTGTGGCTAGGTGGAAACTGTCCAAGGCTCAATCTCAAGAGCACTTACCTCTTGTTCCTATATCAACATCTTCATCCATGCTGAATGGTTCTCTGTGGTCAGATGCAAACTGATCAAGGCTCCATCTCAACAGCACTAACTTCTTGTTCCTATATCAACATCTTCATCCATGCTGAATGGTTTTCTGTTGTCAGGTGGAAACTGTCTTGAGATGCACTTACTAATTGTTCCTATATCAACATCTTCATCCATGTTGAATGGTTCTCTGTGGTCAGGTGGAAACTGTCCAAGGCTCCATCTCAAGAGCACTTACCTATTGTTGCTATATCAACATCTTCATCCATGCTGAATGGTTCTCTGTGGCCAGGTGCAAACTGATTAAGGCTTCATCTCAAGAGCACTAACCTCTTGTTCCTATATCAACATTTTCATCCATGCTGAATGGTTTTTGTGGTCAGGTGCAGACTGTCTAAGGTTCCATCCCAAGAGCACTTACCTCTTGTTCTTTATCAACACCTTCATCCATGTGGAATGGTTCTCTGCGGCCAGGTGCAGACCATCCAAGGCTTCATCCCAAGAGTACTGACCTCTTGTTCCTATATCAACACCTTCATCTATGCTGAATGGTTCTCTGTGGCTAGGTGCAGATCATCCAATCATCCAAGGCTCCATCCCAAGAGCATTTACCTCTTGTTCCTATAGCAACACCTTCATCCATGTGGTATGGTTCTCTGTGGCCAGGTGCAGACCATCCAAGACTCCATCCTAAGAGCACTTACCTCTTGTTTCTATATCAATATCTTTATCCATGTGGATTAGTTCTCTGCGGCCAGGTGCAGAGCACCAAAGGTTCCATCCCAAGAGCACTTACCTCTTGTTCCTATATCCATATCTTCATCCATGTGGAATGGTTCTCTGTGGCCAGGTGTAGACTGTCCAAGGCTCCATTCCTAGAGCACTTACCTCTTGTTCCTTTATCAACACATTCATCCATGTGGAATGGTTCTCTGTGGCCAGGTGCAGACCATCAAAGGCTCAATCTTAAGAGCACTTACCTCTTGTTTCTATATCAATATCTTCATCCATGTGGAATGGTTCTCTGTGGCCACGTGCAGACCATCCAAGGCTCAATCCTTAGAGCATTTACCTCTTGTTCCTATATCAATATCTTCATCCATGTGAAATGGTTCTCTGTGGCCAGGTGTAGACTGTCCAATGCTCCATTTCTAGAGCACTTACCTCTTGTTCCTATATCAATATCTTCATTCATGTGGAATAGTTCTCTGTGGCCAGGTGTAGACCATCCAAGGCTCCATCCTAAGAGCATTTACCTTTTGTTCCTTTTATCAACACCTTCATCTATGCTGAATGCTTCTCTGTGGCTAGGTGCAGATCATCCAAGGCTCCATCTCAAGAGCACTTACCTCTTGTTCTTATATCAACACCTTCATCCATGTGAAATGGTTCTCTATGGCCAGGTGCAGATCATCCAAGGCTTCGTCCCAAGAGCACTAACCTCTTGCTCCTATATCAAGTCTTCATCCATGTGGAATGGTTCTCTGCGGCCAGGTGCAGACTGACCAAGGCTCAATTCCAAGAGCACTTACCTCTTGTTCCTATATCAACACCTTCATCTATGCTGAATGGTTCTCTGTGGCTAGGTGCAGATCATCCAAGGCTCCATCCCAAGAGCATTTACCTCTTGTTCCTATATCAATATATTCATCCATGTGGAATGATTCTCTGTGGCCAGGTGCAGACTGTCCAAGGCTCAATCCCAAGAGCACTTACCTATTGTTCCTATATCAACACCTTCATCTATGCTGAATGGTTCTCTGTGGCTAGGTGCAGATCATCCAGGCTCCATCCCAAGAGCATTTACCTCTTGTCCTTTATCAACACCTTCATCCATGTGGAATGATTCTCTGCAGCCAGGTGCAGACCATCCAAGGCTCCATCCTAAGAGCATTTACCTCTTGTTCCTATATCAACACCTTCATCTATACTGAATGGTTCTCTGTGGCTAGGTGCAGATCACCAAGGCTCCATCCCAAGAGCATTTACCTCTTGTTCCTATATCAATATCTTCATCCATGTTGAATGGTTCTCTGTGGCCAGGTGTAGTCTGTCCAAGGCTCCATTCCTAGAGCACTTACCTCTTGTTCCTTTATCAACACATTCATTCATATGGAATGGTTCTCTGTGGCCAGGTGCAGACTGTCCAAGGCTCCATCCTAAGAGCACTTACCTCTTGTTCCTATACCAACACCTTCATCAATGTGGAATGGTTCTCTGTGGCCAGGTGCAGACTGTCCAAGGCTCAAACCCAAGAGCACTTACCTATTGTTCCTATATCAAAACACCTTCATCTCTGCTGAATGGTTCTCTGTGGCCAGGTGCAGATCATCCGAGGCTCCATCCAAGAAGCATTTACCTCTTGTTCCTATATCAACACCTTCATCCATGTGGAATGGTTCTCTGTGGCCAGGTGCAGACTGTCCAAGGCTCCATCCCAAGAGCACTTACCTCTTGTTCCTATATCAATATCTTCATCCATGTGGAATGGTTCTCTGTGGCTAGGTGCAGACTGTTCAAGGATCCATCACAAGAGCACTTATCTCTTGTTTCTTTATCAACACATTCATCCATGTGGAATGGTTCTCTGTGGCCAGGTGTAGATCACCCAAGGCTCCAACCCAAGAACACTTACCTCTTGTTCCTATATCAACACCTTCATCTATGCTGAATGGTTCTCTGTGGCTAGGTGCAGATCATCCAGGCTCCATCCCAAGAGCATTTACCTCTTGGTCCTTTATCAACACCTTCATCCATGTGGAATGATTCTCTGCGGCCAGGTGCAGACCATCCAAGGCTCCATCCTAAGAGCATTTACCTCTTGTTCCTATATCAACACCTTCATCCATGTTGAATGGTTCTCTGTGGCCAGGTGTAGTCTGTCCAAGGCTCCATTCCTAGAGCACTTACCTCTTGTTCCCTTATCAACACATTCATTCATGTGGAATGGTTCTCTGTGGCCAGGTGCAGACTGTCCAAGGCTCCATCCTAAGAGCACTTACCTCTTGTTCCTATATCAATATCTTCATCCATGTTGAATTGTTCTCTGTGGCCATGTGTAGTCTGTCCAAGGCTCCATTCCTAGAGCACTTACCTCTTGTTCCCTTATCAACACATTCATTCATGTGGAATGGTTCTCTGTGGCCAGGTGCAGACTGTCCAAGGCTCCATCCTAAGAGCACTTACCTCTTGTTCCTATACCAACACCTTCATCAATGTGGAATGGTTCTCTGTGGCCAGGTGCAGACTGTCCAAGGCTCAAACCCAAGAGCACTTACCTATTGTTCCTATATCAAAACACCTTCATCTATACTGAATGGTTCTCTGTGGCCAGGTGCAGATCACCCAAGGCTCCATCCCAAGAGCATTTACCTCTTGTTCCTATATCAATATCTTCATCCATGTTGAATGGTTCTCTGTGGCCATGTGTAGTCTGTCCAAGGCTCCATTCCTAGAGCACTTACCTCTTGTTCCCTTATCAACACATTCATTCATGTGGAATGGTTCTCTGTGGCCAGGTGCAGATTGTCCAAGGCTCCATCCTAAGAGCACTTACCTCTTGTTCCTATACCAACACCTTCATCAATGTGGAATGGTTCTCTGTGGCCAGGTGCAGACTGTCCAAGGCTCAAACCCAAGAGCACTTACCTATTGTTCCTATATCAAAACACCTTCATCTCTGCTGAATGGTTCTATGTGGCTAGGTGCAGATCATCCGAGGCTCCATCCAAAAAGCATTTACCTCTTGTTCCTATATCAACACTTTCATCCATGTGGAATGGTTCTCTGTGGCCAGGTGCAGACTGTCCAAGGCTCAAACCCAAGAGCACTTACCTATTGTTCCTATATCAAAACACCTTCATCTCTGCTGAATGGTTCTCTGTGGCTAGGTGCAGATCATCCGAGGCTCCATCCAAAAAGCATTTACCTCTTGTTCCTATATCAACACTTTCATCCATGTGGAATGGTTCTCTGTGGCTAGGTGCAGACTGTTCAAGGATCCATACCAAGAGGACTTACCTCTTGTTCCTTTATCAACACATTCATCCATGTGGAATGGTTCATTGTGGCTAGGTGCAGACTGTCCAAGGCTCCATCCCAAGAGCACTTACGTCTTGTTCCTTTATCAACACCTTCATCCATGCAGAATGGTTCTCTGTGGCTAGGTGTAGATCTCCATAGGCTCCATCCCAAGAGCACTAACCTCTTGTTCCTTTATCAACACCTTCATCCATGTGGAATGGATCTCTGTGGCTAGGTGCAGACTGTTCAAGGATCCATACCAAGAGCACTTACCTCTTGTTCCTTTATCAACACATTCATCCATGTGTAATGGTTCTCTGTGGCCAGGTTTAGATCACCAAAGGCTCCATCCCAAGAGTATAACCTCTTGTTCCTTTATCATTATCTTCATCCATGTGGAATGATTCTCTGTGGTTAGGTGCAAACTGATCAAGGCTCCATCTCAAGAGCACTTACCTCTTGTTCTTATATCAACATCTTCATCCATGTGAAATGGTTCTCTGTGGTCAGGTACAGACTGTCCAAGGCTCCATCCCAAGAGCACTTACCTCTTGTTCTTATATCAATATCTTCATCCATCTGAATGGTTCTCTGTGGCCAGGTGGAAACTGTCCAAGGCTCCATCCCAAGAGCACTTACCTCTTGTTCCTATATCAATATCTTCATCCATGTTGAATGGTTCTCTGTGGCAAGGTGCAGACTGTCCAAGGCTCCATCCCAAGAACTCTTACCTCTTGTTCCTATATCAACATCTTCATCCATGCTGAATGGTTCTCTGTGGCCGGGAACGCTCCATCCCAAGAGCACTTACCTCTTGTTCCTATATCAACATCTTCATCCATCTGAATGGTTCTCTGTGGCTAGGTGGAAACTGTCCAAGGCTCCATCCCAAGAGCACTTACCTCTTGTTCCTATATTAATATCTTCATCCATGCTGGATGGTTCTCTGTGGCTAGGTGCAGATGGTCCAAGGCTCCATCCCAAGAGCACGTACCTCTTGTTCCTATATCAATATCTTCATCCATGCTGAATGGTTCTCTGTGGTCAGGTGCTGATCATCCAAGACTCCATCTCAAGAGCACTTACCTCTTTTTCCAAAAACTTTATCTGAGAAAGTTTGCTAGTTACTTCCAGAAAAAGGCGGTTTAACTCAGAATCATCCTGCCATAATATATAACCTGATTTAGTTAAAAAATGGTAATTTATCCATGGTGACTTGTATGCTATGGTGCTATTAGTCTTACTGTATTCCACATGACATTCATTGATAGCAATATGATTATTGTTGCTTTGCTGTGCATATTCCACGTGACATTCATTGATAAAAATATAATTATTGTAGCTTTGCTGTTCATATTTCATGTGACATTCATTGATATCAATATGATTATTGTTGCTTTGCAGTGCATATTCCACATGACATTCATTGATAGCAATATGATTTGTGTTGCTTTGCTGTGCATATTCCACGTGACATTCATTGATGGCAATATGATTATTATTGTTTTGCTCTGCATATTCCACGTGACATTCATTGATAGCAATATGATTATTGTTGTTTTGCTCTGCATATTCCACGTGACATTCATTGATGGCAATATGATTATTGTTGTTTTGCTGTGCATATTCCACGTGACATTTATTGATGGCAATATGATTATTGCTGTTTTGCTGTGCATATTCTTTGTGACATTCATTGATAGCAATATGATTATTGTTGTTTTGCTGTGCATATTCTTTGTGACATTCATTGATAGCAATATGATTATTGTTGTTTTGGCGTTCCGATTTCACATGCCATTTCTTGATAGTAATATGATTGGTGTTGTTTTGGTGTTCATATTCCATGTTATATTCATTGATATCAATATGATTATTGTTGTTTTGCTGTACATAGTCCATGTGCCAGTTATTGGTATTAATATAATTATTGTTGTTTTGCTGTGCATATTCCACATGCCATTTCTTGATATCAATATGATAATTGTTGTTTTGCTGTGCATATTCCATGTGACATTCATTAATGGCAATATGATTGTTGTTGTTTTGCTGTGTGTATTCCATGTGACATTCATTGATGACAATATGATAATTGTTGTTTTGCTGTACATATTCCATGGGAAATTCATTGATAGCAATATGACTATTGTTGTTTTGCTGTGTGTATTTCACATGCCATTTCTTGATATCAATATAGCCAGCGGCGTGGTCTAGTGGTAAAGCGTCTGCCTCGCATGCGGAAGGTTGTAGGTTCAATCCCCGGCCGGGTCATACCAAAGACTTTAAGAATTATACTAGAAGCTTTCTTGCTTGATGCTCAGCATTTAAAGGAAAGTTCTAGGTCTGGTCAGCCCGGTGTCAGTATAATGTGATTGGTGGGGTATCATACCATGTGTCTACAGCATGATACTCCAGTGTGACAGTGCTTAAAATACTGTCTCAAGTAAACACCATCGCAATATGACTGAAAAATTGTTGGAAGAGATGCTAAACACCATACAACAATTAATATCAATATAATTATTGTTGTTTTGCTGTGCATATTCCACATGCCATTTATTGATATCAATATGATTATTGTTGTTTTGCTGTGCATATTCCACATGCCATTTCTTGATATCAATATTATTGTTGTTGTTTTGCTGTGCATATTCCACATGACATTTATTGATATCAATATTATTATTGTTGTTTTGCTGTGAATATTCCACATGCCATTTCTTGATATCAATATTATTATTGTTGTTTTGCTGTGCATATTCCACATGCCATTTCTTGATATCAATATTATTATTGTTGTTTTGCTGTGCATATTCCACATGCCATTTCTTGATATCAATATTATTATTGTTATTTTGCTGTGCATATTCCATGTGACATTTATTGATATCAATATGATTATTGTTGTTTTACTGTGCATATTCCACATGCCATTTATTGATATCAATATGATTATTATTGTTTTACTGTGCATATTCCACATGACATTTCTTGATATCAATATGATTATTGCTGTTTTACTGTGCATATTCCATGTGCTATTTATTTATATCAATATGATTATTGTTGTTTTTCTCTGCATATTCCACGTGCCATTTCTTGATATCAATATGATTATTGTTGTTTTACCGTGCATATTCCACGTGCTATTTATTGATATCAATGTGATTATTGTTGTTTTACTGTGCATATTCCACATGTCATTTATTGATATCAATATGATTGTTGTTGTTTTACTGTGCATATTCCACATGCCATTTATTGATATCAATATGATTATTGTTGTTTTGCTCTGCATATTCCACATGCCATTTCTTGATATCAATATGATTATTGTTGTTTTACTGTGCATATTCCACATGCCATTTATTGATATCAATATGATTATTGTTGAGTTGCTGGGCATATTCAACATGCCATTTATTGATATCAATATGATTGGTGTTGCTTTGCTGTGCATATTCCACATGCTATTTCTTGATATCAATATGATTATTGCTGTTTTACTGTGCATATTCCATGTGCTATTTATTTATATCAATATGATTATTGTTGTTTTTCTCTGCATATTCCACGTGCCATTTCTTGATATCAATATGATTATTGTTGTTTTACCGTGCATATTCCACGTGCTATTTATTGATATCAATGTGATTATTGTTGTTTTACTGTGCATATTCCACGTGCCATTTCTTGATATCAATATGATTATTGTTGTTTTACTGTGCATATTCCACGTGACATTTATTGATATCAATTTGATTATTTTTGCTTTGCTGTGCATATTCCACATGTCATTTATTGACATCAATATGATTATTGTTGTTTTACTGTGCATATTCCACGTGACATTTATTGATATCAATTTGATTATTTTTGCTTTGCTGTGCATATTTCACATGTCATTTATTGACATCAATATTATTATTGATGCTTTGCTGTGCATATTCCATATGCCATTTCTTGATATCAATATTATTATTGTTTCGCTGTGCATATTCCACATGCCATTTCTTGATATCAATGTTATTATTGTTGTTTTGCTGTGCATATTCCATATGACATTCATTGATGGCAATATGATTATTTTTGTTTTACTTTGCCTATTCCACGTGACATTCATTGATATCAATATGATGATTATTGCTTTGGTGTGCATATTCCACATGCCATTGATTGATATCAATATGATTATTGTTGTTTTACCGTGTATATTCCACTTGACATTCATTGATGGCAATATGATTATTGTTGTTTTGCTGTGCATATTCCACATGACATTCATTGATGGCAATATGATTATTGTTGCTTTGCTGTGCGTATTCCACGTGACATTTATTGATAGCAATATGATTATTGTTGTTTTGCTCTGCATATTCCATGTGACATTTATTGATGGCAATATGGTTGTTGTTGTTTTGCTCTGCATATTCCACGTGGCATTTATTGAAGGCAGTATGATTTTTGTTGTTTCGCTCTGCATATTCCATGTGACATTTATTGATTGCAATATGATTATTGTTGTTTTGCTCTGCATATTCCACGTGGCATTTATTGAAGGCAGTATGATTATTGTTGTTTTGCAGTGCGGGAGGCATAATAACCTTCCTTGGGTCGGAATTACTTCACCAGTCATTGAAGAATGAAAATAATAAAGGCCTTATGGGTGAACTGGACACAAATTTGGGAGCAATGCAGACTTATGCTACTGACACAATAAAGGTAGGTTATATAACTGTGGCAGAGTATGAAGTGTATGGCGGGAGACACAATGAAGGGTGTGTACTGATTCTTAAGCTCAAACAATAATTCTTGATGTCACAACTAATGTTATCATGCATATATAATCTTAATGAGTTACCTTTTAAAAAAAAAAAACCTTATTATTATGATTATTACTATAATAAATTAATGTGGAGTCACGTTTTCAGTTATCTCAACCTTCATTCATCTCAGAAATACAAAATGCTTCAAAAAATGAGACAATTCCCGCCAATTTTGTTTAAAATTGTTGAAGTATATGTGTACTATTAATTATAAAAAGTGTATGCTGTCAATAAAAAAACTAAGTTACATGTAGTTTTACTTCAAACTGCAATGTTTGTATTTCAAGATCAGTTTGCATAATCAGCACCATCTTTATGCCTCATGTTTTATTGAGTGAGTGTATCAGCACCATCTTTAGGCCTCTTGTCTTATTGAGTGAACGTGTCAGCACCATCTTTAGGCCTCTTGTCTTATTGAGTGAAGGTGTCAGCACCATCTTTAGGCCTCTTGTCTTATTGAGTGAAGGTGTCAGCACCATCTTTAGGCCTCTTGTCTTATTGAGTGAAGGTGTCAGCACCATCTTTAGGCCTCTTGTCTTATTGAGCGAGCATGTCTGGACCATCTTTTTTTTTTTTTTTTGAGCTACCGTAAAGTTGCCCGTTTATTACCCCATAATGGGTCTGCATGGACCGGGGCCATCCCGCTGCAAATCGCACAATAATAGCATGTATACAAGTTTAGCAACATTTTGAAAAACATACTTGCATAGGTGCAAAAATTAAACATACATATCTCAAAACAGGATAGTTATACGTTGAATATTCACTATATATACTGGAATATCGGCTCGGACAAAACGTACAAGCTGATCCTTACAGATATTCAAGCATATATCGAAATTGTTTATTAGAATTAATGTTTTTCACATTTCATATAAGTTACGTAAACTTGAAAAAATGCGAAACGAAAGCATTGAGGAATTTATTATTTAGTTCTTTTCGATTTTGCATAATTGCAATAGGTTAATGTTCACTACAAAACTGTCTGGACCATCTTTATCACTCTTGTTTTATTGAGTGAGAGTGTCAGCACCATCTTCAGCCCTCTTGTCTTATTGGGTGAGTGTGTCCGGACCATCTTTAGATCTCTTGTCTTAGTGAGTGAGTGTGTCATCACCATCTTCAGGCCTCTTGTCTTGTTGAGTGAGCGTGTCTGGACCATCTTTAACCCTCTTGTTTTACTGAGTGAGTGTGTGAGCACCATATTTAGCCCTCTTATCTTATTGAGTGAGCGTGTCCGGACCATCTTTAGGTCTCTTGTCTTGTTGAGTGACCGTGCCTGGACCATCTTTAACCCTCTTGTCTTATTGAGTGAGTGTGTCAGCACCACATTTAGCCCTCTTGTCTTATTGAGTGAACATGTCAGCACCATCTTTAGGCCTTTTGTCTTGTTGAGTGAGCGTGTCTGGACCATCTTTAGCCCTCTTGTTTTATTGAGTGAGTGTGTCAGCACCACATTTAGCCCTCTTGTCTTATCGAGTGAGAGTGTCAGCAGCATCTTCAGCTCTCTTGTCTTATTGAGTGAACGTGTCAGCACCATTTTCAGCTCTTTTGTCTTATAGAGTGAGCATGTCTGGACCATATTAAGCCCTCTTGTCTTATCCAGTGAGAGTGTCAGCACCATCTTCAGCCCTCTTGTCTTAGTGAGTGAGCTTGTCAGCAGCATCTTCAGCCCTCTTGTCTTAGTGAGTGAGCTTGTCAGCAGCATCTTCAGCCCTCTTGTCTTATTGAGTGAGCTTGTCAGCAGCATCTTCAGCCCTCTTGTCTTATAGAGTGAGTGTGTCTAGACCATCTTTAGCCCTCTTGTCTTAGAAAATGGTTAATTATGTATTTAACGTGAAGTTAGCAATGCCAACAGTAATACTTTGAGATTAATATCCTCATATAGTTACATTGTATCTCCATCTGTGTAAAGACCATTTCGATGGGTGAAAGTGAAAAAGGTCTAAGTGCTTCTTTATTTATATGTACTTAGACCTTTTTTGCATTCACCCCTCGATTTGATGCATGAACATGGGTGTTCAACATTGCCATTTGTCTTTTTAAGTATAAGCGAGTAAACATTGAATCAAATAATTACACTCACCATATTATCTCGTTTTCAGGATGTGAAACAGAAATCAGAAGAACATGTCATTGTTAATGGACTTAACAAAATTTTACCCCTTGTTGAAGGTAAGTAATTCAAATTGGCGTTTCTCATAATGCCAGTAATTTACAGTTCAGTTCACCTTGGTGTCACCATTTGCAATTTGTCACAGATATCTCCATGAATAACTCTGTGTCAGATCTGGGTCGGCCCGGTCTCATTAGCTAAGTATCATGTCTGACTATCAATCCAGCGGTTGTGAGTTTGAATCATTGTTATCCATCTCTCACCTCTGATGCAAGTGGGAACGTTATCAATTATTTGCAAAGATGTGTGTGCTTGAGCTCTGGTTAACCTTCCAGGATCCAAGGAAAGAGTGGTTTGGTTTACTGATCATTTGTTAACCCTTGTAGCATAGAAATAACTCTATATTCAAACAAACTGAATTGGGTCCATAAATTTCAATTTCGAGTCTGATCCTGGTCAGTTAAGGTCTTGCTTCATTAACATCACTAGCAAGTCTTATCTGGGTCTATTAACATTACTTCAAGTCTGATCTGTGTCTATTAAGCTCACTTCCTGCCTGATCTTGGTCTATTAAGGTCACCTTCTATTCTGACCCAGGTCTATTATCATCACTCCAGTCTGATATGGGTCTATTAAGGTCACTTTCAAATCTGATCTGGGTCTATTAAGGTCACATCTGAGTCTGATCTGGGTCTGTTAATGTCCGAGACTGACCTGGGTCTATTAAGGTCACTTCCGAGTCTGATCTTGGTCTATTAAGGTCACTTCCGAGTCTGATCTTTGTCTATTAAGGTCACTTCCAAGTCTGATCTTGGTCTATTAAGGTCACTTTTAGTCTGATCTGGGTCTATATAGGTCACTTCCAAGTCTGATCTTGGTCTATTCAGGTCATTTTCAAATCTGATCTTGGTCTATTAAGGTCACCTGCAAGTCTGATCTGGATCTATTTATGTCTGAGTCTGATCTTGGTCTATTAAAGTCACTTCTGAGTCATATATTGGTCTATTAAGGTCACTTTTAGTCTGATCTGGGTCTATGTAGGTCACTTCCAAGTCTGATTTTGGTATATTAATATCTGAGTCTGATATGGGTCTATTAAGGTCACTTTTAGTCTGATCTGGGCCTGTGTAAGTAACTTCCAAGTCTGATTTTGGTCTATTAAGGTCACCTCTGAATCATCTGGATGTGTTATGGTCAATTTCACTCTTGATAGTCATTAAAGTTTGAGTCGGATCTGGGTATAGTTACATCACTTTTAATCCAATCTTGGTTTATTAAGGTCTGAGTCTGATCTGGGTCTATTAATGTCACTTCTAATGTGATCTAAGTCTATAACCATCTCTTCCAGTCAAATCTGGTTAGTTACCATCGCTTCGAGTCTAATCCGGCTCCATTAACATCACTTTTAAGTATGATCTGGATCTATTAAAGTCTAGTTTGATCTGAGTCTATTAAGGTGGCTTCCAATCTGATCTTGGTCTATAAACATCACTTCTTAGTCTGATCTGGGTCTATGAAGGCCACTTCCAAATCTGATCTGGGTCTATTAAGGTCATTTCAAAATCTGATCTGGGTCTATTAAGGTCACTTCAGAATCTGATCTGGGTCTATTAAGGTCATTTCTGAGTCTGATTTGGATCTATAAACATCAATTCCTGGTCTGATCTAAGTCTACTAAGGTCACATCCAGTCTGATCTGGGTCTATAAATGTCTTGAGTCTGACCCAGGTTTATAAAGGTCACTTCTGAATTTAATCTTGGTCTATTAAAGAGATTTTCAGTTTGATCTCAGTCTATTTGGGACACATTCAGTCTGATTTGGGTCTATTAAAGTCTGATTCTGATATGGGTCTATTAAGGTCACTCTGAGTCTATTGAAAGCATTTCGATTCTGATTGGGGCTTATTAACATCACTTCCATGTCTGATCTGGGTCTATTGACAACACTTCCATGTCTGATCTGGGTCTATTAACATCACTTCCATGTCTGATCTGGGTCTATTAACATCACTTCCAAGTCTGATCTGGGTCTATTAACATCACTTCCAATTCGCATCTTGGTCTATTAACATCACTTTCAAGTCTGATCTAGGTCTATTAACATCACTTCCAAGTCAGATCTGGGTCTGTTAACATCACTTCCAAGTCTGATCTAGGTCTATTGACATCACTTCTAAGTCTGATCTAGGTCTATTAATATCACTTCCAAGTCTGATCTGGGTCTATTAACATCACTTCCAAGTCTGATCTGGGTCTATTAATATCACTTCCAAGTCTGATCTGAGTCTATTAACATCACTTCCAAGTCTGATCTTGGTCTATTAATATCACTTCCATGTCTGATCTAGGTCTATTTACACCACTTCCAAGTCTGATCTTGGTATATTAATATCACTTCCAAGTCTGATCTTGGTCTATAACTATCACTTCCAAGTCTGATCTGGGTCTATTAATATCACTTCCAAGTCTGATCTGGGTCTATTAACATCACTTCCAAGTCTGATCTTGGTCTATTAATATCACTTCCAAGTCTGATCTGGGTCTATTAATATCACTTCCAAGTCTGATCTGGGTCTATTAACATCACTTCCAAGTCTGATCTGGGTCTATTAATATCACTTCCAAGTCTGATCTTGGTCTATTAATATCACTTCCAAGTCTGATCTGGATCTATTAATATCACTTCCAAGTCTGATCTGGGTCTATTAATATCACTTCCAAGTCTGATCTGGGTCTATTAACATCACTTCCAAGTCTGATCTGGGTCTATTAATATCACTTCCAAGTCTGATCTTGGTCTATTAATATCACTTCCAAGTCTGATCTGGGTCTATTAATATCACTTCCAAGTCTGATCTTGGTCTATAAACATCACTTCCAAGTCTGATCTGGGTCTATTAATATCACTTCCAAGTCTGATCTAGGTCTATTAATATCACTTCCAAGTCTGATGTGGGTCTATTTATATCACTTCCAAGTCTGATCTTGGTCTATTAATATCACTTCCAAGTCTGATCTTGGTCTATTTACATCACTTCCAAGTCTGATCTTGGTCTATTAACATCATTTCCAAGTCTGATCTAGGTCTATTAACATCACTTCCAAGTCTGATCTTGGTCTATTAACATCACTTCCAAGTCTGATCTTGGTCTATTAACATCACTTCCAAGTCTGATCTAGGTCTATTAACATCACTTCCAAATCTGATCTTGATGTATTACCATCACTTCCAAGTCTGATCTGGGTCTATTAACATCACTTCCAAGTCTGATCTATGTCTATAAACACCACTTCCAAGTCTGATCGAGGTCTATTAATATCACTTCCAAGTCTGATCTGGGTCTATTTACATCACTTCCAAGTCTGATCTTGGTCTATTAATATCACTTCCAAGTCAGATCTGGGTCTATTTACATCACTTCCAAGTCTTATATTGGTCTATTAATATCACTTCCAAGTCTGATCTATGTCTATTAACATCATTTCCAAGTCTGATCTTGGTCTATAAACATCACTTCCAAGTCTGATCTATGTCTATTAACATCACTTCCATGTCTGATCTGGGTCTATTAACACCACTTCCAAGTCTGATCTATGTCTATTAACATCACTTCCAAAATTTGATCTTGATGTATTAACATCACTTCCAAGTCTGATCTTGGTCTATTAATACCACTTCATAGTCTGATCTTGGTCTATTAATATCACTTCAAAGTCTGATCTTGGTCTATTAACATCACTTCCATGTCTGATCTTGGTCTATTAATACCACTTCCAAGTCTGATCTTGGTCTATTAATACCATTTCATAGTCTGATCTTGGTCTATTAATACCACTTCTAATTCTGATCTTGGTCTATAAACATCACTTCCAAGTCTGATCTATGTCTATTAACATCACTTCCATGTCTGATCTTGGTCTATTAACACCACTTCCAAGTCTGATCTTGGTCTATTAACATCACTTCCAAGTCTGATCTATGTCTATTAACATCACTTCCAAATCTGATCTTGATGTATTACCATCACTTCCAAGTCTGATCTGGGTCTATTAACATCATTTCCAAGTCTGATCTATGTCTATTAACATCACTTCCAAATCTGATCTTGATCTAATAACATCACTTCTAAGTCTGATCTTGGTCTATTAATACCACTTCATAGTCTGATCTTGGTCTATTAATATCACTTCCAAGTCTGATCTTGGTCTATTAATATCACTTCCAAGTCTGATCTTGGTCTATTTACATCACTTCCAAGTCTGATCTTGGTCTATTAACATCATTTCCAAGTCTGATCTAGGTCTATTAACATCACTTCCAAGTCTGATCTTGGTCTATTAACATCACTTCCAAGTCTGATCTTGGTCTATTAACATCACTTCCAAGTCTGATCTAGGTCTATTAACATCACTTCCAAATCTGATCTTGATGTATTACCATCACTTCCAAGTCTGATCTGGGTCTATTAACATCACTTCCAAGTCTGATCTATGTCTATAAACACCACTTCCAAGTCTGATCGAGGTCTATTAATATCACTTCCAAGTCTGATCTGGGTCTATTTACATCACTTCCAAGTCTGATCTTGGTCTATTAATATCACTTCCAAG
This sequence comes from Panopea generosa, assembly GCA_029582155.1. Taxonomy (NCBI): domain Eukaryota; kingdom Metazoa; phylum Mollusca; class Bivalvia; order Adapedonta; family Hiatellidae; genus Panopea; species Panopea generosa. Next base: position 25,118,694 of record CM055895.1, read on the forward strand.
TCAGATCTGGGTCTATTTACATCACTTCCAAGTCTTATATTGGTCTATTAATATCACTTCCAAGTCTGATCTATGTCTATTAACATCATTTCCAAGTCTGATCTTGGTCTATAAACATCACTTCCAAGTCTGATCTATGTCTATTAACATCACTTCCATGTCTGATCTGGGTCTATTAACACCACTTCTAAGTCTGATCTATGTCTATTAACATCACTTCCAAATCTGATCTTGATGTATTAACATCACTTCCAAGTCTGATCTTGGTCTATTAATACCACTTCATAGTCTGATCTTGGTCTATTAATATCACTTCAAAGTCTGATCTTGGTCTATTAACATCACTTCCATGTCTGATCTTGGTCTAGTAATACCACTTCCAAGTCTGATCTTGGTCTATTAATACCATTTCATAGTCTGATCTTGGTCTATTAATACCACTTCTAATTCTGATCTTGGTCTATAAACATCACTTCCAAGTCTGATCTATGTCGATTAACATCACTTCCATGTCTGATCTTGGTCTATTAACACCACTTCCAAGTCTGATCTTGGTCTATTAACATCACTTCCAAGTCTGATCTATGTCTATTAACATCACTTCCAAATCTGATCTTGATGTATTACCATCACTTCCAAGTCTGATCTGGGTCTATTAACATCACTTCCAAGTCTGATGTATGTCTATTAACATCACTTCCAAATCTGATCTTGATCTAATAACATCACTTCTAAGTCTGATCTTGGTCTATTAATACCACTTCATAGTCTGATCTTGGTCTATTAATATCACTTCCAAGTCTGATCTTGGTCTATTAACATCACTTCCAAGTCTGATCTTGGTCTATTAACACCACTTCCAAGTCTGATCTTGGTCTATTAATATCACTTCCATGTCTTTTCTGAGTCTATTAACATCACTTCCTAGTCTGATCTTGGTCTATAAACATCACTTCCAAGTCTGATCTGGGTCTATTTATATCACTTCCAAGTCTGATCTGGGTCTATTAATATCACTTCCAAGTCTGATCTTGGTCTATTAACATCACTTCCAAGTCTGATCTTGGTCTATTAACATCACTTCCAAGTCTGATCTGGGTCTATTAACATCACTTCCAAGTCTGATCTGGGTCTATTTATATCACTTCCATGTCTGATATATATCTATTAACATCACTTCCAAGTCTGATCTCGGTCTATTAATATCACTTCCAAGTCTGATCTCGGTCTATTAATATAATTTCCAAGTCTGATCTAGGTCTATTAATATCACTTTGAAGTCTGATCTAGGTCTATTACATGATAAACAGCATATAACAAACATAAATTGTAAATAATCAAATGGGCTCATAAGTAACCAATGTGTATTAGCTAAGTCACCGTTATGTCTATTTCACAATTACAGGGGCTGTAAATGAAACTGTGAACAAGGTGAAAGGTTCAATTAATGCCACAAGTTTGCTGAACGAGGCCAAACAACTTGGAGATGGTAAGATGCTTACACATATTTTATGCTCATGGTCGGTCAACTGTTCTGATCACACATCATTCATCTTCCGCGGGTCTGTCAACAATGTTTAAATGCCATCATCTCTGACATCGTCTCTGACAGCACTTGGTGGGTTCTAGCCAACATGGGTCTGAACCTTTCTGGCATGAAGTTTAATAGGTCACCTAGACAAAGCTAAAGGTGGGCTATTCTGAACTCTCTAGTCTGTCATCCATCTTTCAGTCATATGTCTGTAAGCATTTCTAGCACCTACATATTTCATTGGATTTTGACGAAACAAGTACATGTGCTATTTCAAATTCTTGAACTTGCCAAAGCGGATACCATAATTCTATGTATATAACCATCATTTTTTTCTGAGTTTTTAAGATTTTAAACAGGAGTGCGGGTTATATTAGAGTATAGAGAAAATATGTTTTATTTTTCAGGTACTGTTGAAAGTTTCTTCTGATCTATTTTTACTTTTTTGATCATGATAACAAAGGCATTTCTGGCTAATTTCACCGTGAACTTAGTGCTGTATACACAGGAGGTTTTAAACATGTTGTATTTACTTAATATATTATGATTTCTATTCAATAAACACGATTTTTAAATTATTTTTAGTATTTTTGTATATTCTGTTACTTCCAAATGTAAACAAGTTGGCTGCTTTTAAAAAGTATCCAATGGTTAGGTCTTATAAACGATGTGGCAATTAAAGTGAATGAATGTATAAGTTTAGTTCCATGGTCAGGGTACTAAATACACAGGTGATACCAAATCCCGACAAGGTTCCGGTTGGCACAGCAAATTCCCAGCTGCAGGTGTGCCTGATAGTAACTTTGATGTTTAAATGTACTGATCTCAGTCGTTATATTGCCATTGCATATTTAAAAAGAAACATAAACCTTATATATTGTCTAACATACTTCCTGCTATGTTCTATACAATTTTCTACTGTGATAATTATATATTTTGAAATAATTCATATCCATATTTTAAATTAATTTGTGAATATAATTATTATTTTTAAAAATAACAGTTAAAATTTACTGTTTTTCCAAAATTTGTGCATGTTTGGCAATATATCAGATTCTGATAACGTACTGAAAATATGTCACACCGGTAAATTATTTTTATATTTATGTGGTATCGAATAAAATAAACAACTGTAGCTGTTTAATTTTGTTATTATTTCCATTGTTATGGGTTCAGCATATTATAATAATTGAGTAAATACATCGTTATTTGAAAATTATTTACATTAACTCGTTAGGAATCTGTCAGAAACAGCGATAAATTGTCAAAAAAGATAAGTTTCAAGACATCATTTAAGCAAGGAAAATTCCTTGATTTAAAGCAACACATCCACGTTTGAACTTTAAAAAAAAAAAATTAATTGAGTTATGAGCACATTTCCCATACAAACATATGATCAATTAGCTGTATATGAGCATATAAACACAATCCGGAACAAAATGATGCCCAAATTATAATGCTTAACTAACACTTTATAAAACAAGCGTGTAACTCACCCGAGTCAAAAAAAAAATTGTCAAAATGACTTTCAAGGCAGGTAAAGTACACTACACACTAAAACGTGAAGTTTTTTAATACGACTCGCATAATTCAATTTGAAGCCAAGTTGGAATCCTCGGCAATTTAAAAATAATTTATAAAGCGTTTGTTGCGCTTTATAATTTGGACATCTTTTTTTATAATTCTAAAGCATTCTGGATAGTGTTTGTTAGTACATATACAGCTCACTGACCATATATTTATGTATGGGAAATGTGCTCACAACTCAATTGAAAAACTTTTTAAAAAAGTTTAAACGTGGATGTGTTGCTTTAAGGCATTATCAGTTTTTTTCCTGATTAAATTATGCAAAGAACAATTCATAGTGATCTGAATTAGTGCATTAAAACGGCACAATCAATTATTACACACACAGCATTTGAATATTCCTTTAAGCCGAAAAGTGGTCGGAATATGACTAGGTTTTAATCAAACTCCACGGACTGGTTCACTCTACTTCCGGTTCGGAGAAAGTGAACACTCCTGCATTTGACTACCATTTTGTTTATTTTGTTACGGAGTAAATGGATTCCTGGTTGCCAGCTCTGTGTCAATCTAACATTGATTGCCGGGTATAATACGCATCCCCTAATGCAGATCAAATCTGCAAATATTATAGAGGAATTCTGATTGCGTATCAACAAGAAGCGAAGACACCCACGCTCAGTCCCATACTGGCGGGTATTTCCTGCATCAGAATTTAACATTGGTATTCATATATGTATGGTATAATAATGTTTGTTCAGGCTTCAATGTTTATTTATGCATGGAAAGTGTTTATGCAAGGCTACGCTAACCTCTATTTTGAACACCCTGTTGTAACCAATAAAAATCATACAGGCTGAATTTCCCGCCCAAATATTGACATCCTTAGATAAACTACATTTTTTTATTTAAGTATTTTTAAAAAATAAGACAAACATTAAAACTTTCTAAAAACGTCTTAAACGATTAATAAGTGCATCGAATAGTATAATGTGCCCCAACGGAAATGGACACCAATTGCAGCAGGAGTCACAGTCAAGGTACGTAGACTGGCTACTGTATGCAGGTTAGGTTTTAATATCAATAGCGGTTTGTACATTCCCTTCATGCACTGTTTAGAAAAACAATGGCGACCTCCATGTGGCGAATGCTGTGTTTTTAACACGTGATCGTGACGTTTCAATATGGCAGCACCCAGAGTCAGTTTCTTAACTGGCCCTTATATAGGGTTTGGTTACTCTTGCGACCTAACCAAAATTACAAACTTTTGTTAAATATAAATATAAACCGAAAGTCTATGACTGTATACAACTAGACTGATACAAATATTCAAGTTCTGTTCCAATTCATTGTTTTTATGCCTGTCATTAAATGGGATAATTGTATGGTGTTTGATTTAATATGGAAATTTATATGGAAATGTTTGAATTGTCTCAGTTTTTAGGTGTCATACTTTCTGGCGGCTCTTTAGTATCATAGGTTGATAACAATAGCTCATTTCAATATGCACCAAACAACTACTTCCTCATGGTTTTATACTATTCAAGAAAAAGAAGTACTTGATTTATTTATGTATCTGTCTGATGATAGTAACTTTTTAATGTACGAAAAAAGTAAAATAATGACAAAAAAGTAAAATAATGACGTTAAAATGTGTTTGAGTCATTACTTTTGATATTTGATGTCTCAGTCTGTGCAAGATTGCTATTTAATGGAGTGTAGCAAAGGCTGAAATGCAGGAGTGCCCATACTAATTAGCATATCGCATAGCAACAATGAAAATAGTCCCTGAAACAAATGTTACAAGCTTTCTGCTTGAAAAGTTGACCCTGTCGTCAATATTGATTTTGACGTTCATTTCAGAAATGTTTAACATTAATACAGAAAAATTTCTGTATAAAATTTGTAAAGATTCAGATCATTTCATTTGAATGTATGTAATAAAGTCGTGGAAGATCATCTCATTCGTTGATTTAATTTTAATGGTAGTGTATTATTGAGAGCATTTTACAAGTATACAAAATGATGCCATCATAAAGGGTTTTCTTAGCATCTAATTTTAATAAAGATAGGATAAAATCACCACTTGAAACAGTTTATTTTGTAAATAAATTGAAGAATTTGTTTGAAGCAAAAAGTAGGAAATTACCCGGAGGTCGCTCACTGGATGTTGACAAATTTGAGAAACCCTGTCTAAAAGTTGGAGCCTTCAAAAGTCAGATGCTAAAAGTGGGCGCATAGGTTACTGCAGTCCCGTTTATTAGAGATGTTTTAAAGGGAATTTATTAAGATTTTTCAGTCTGTTAAAATTGGCTAAAAACATTTTCCCCTATACATGTATATCATGCCTTTATTAACTCACTGAACCTCTATTGCCAAACAGATATCTATTACCTAACTTGGGCTGCACACCTAAGTTAGATTAAAATAGATGTCCCGCCTAAAATTGCGACTGAGTCTGAAAGGTCATCAAACATTATTTAAGAGCTGTCTATTTTTAGAATGGGGATTTCAGTTTAAGTTTACCACTCCCAATTCAGATATCGATTTTGTCACCTTTTGGGGGATTTGACATTTTGAGCCATTTGGATTTTTTTTTATAATGATAATGATATGGGGTGGGGGGGGGGGGGGGGGGGGGGGAGTGGGGGGGGGGTTCATTAAGAAGAATTACTCTCTAAAAGGGGCCAGGTGGGGGTCACAAAATGGTTAAAATTGAACATTTTCAAAACATTTCTTCTCAAGAAGCAGTCAGTCAATTTTTTTCATATTTGATATAAGTTATCCCTATGAGTAGGGGTTTGATGTTTGTACAAATCAAGGGGGTGGTATATATAGGGGCCCTGTAAGGGGAATTTAAGTTTTACATAGGAATTCTGCGGGAAAACAGAAAATTTTGGAGTGGCATATAGTAATTGCAGCGTCTGTCGATCCATCCGTCCTTCCATCTGGTATTTCGTGTCTGGCCTGTAATTTTGGATTTTGTTAATACTTGCTACAAATGATGAACAAAACATGACGATGTGTCGCGAGTAAGACCCACACACATACTTCAAAGGTCAAGGTCACACTATGCATTTGTTTGACAACACTTTGAGTCTGTGTGAGATTTCGTGTCCGGCCTGTATTTTGTCATGCATAGATGGATTTTATAAATACCTGCTACAAATGATCAACATAACATGAAGACATGTTGCGTGTTACACCCATACTCCCACTTTAAAGGTCAAGATCACAATTTAGATTTGTTTGATGACACTTTTAGTATGTTTGAGATTTCTTGTCCAACCTGTAACTTCAAAAACACTTTGCTCAGTTGATCAACATGACATGTTGAAGTGTCACATGTAAGACCAAGAACCTTTCCTCAAAGGTCAAGGTCGCACTTTGAATTTGTTTGATATTTCATGTCTGGTTTGTAACTTTGCCTTTAACTTGGCTCAATTGCTCAAGATGACATGATGATGTGTCACACATAAGACCCAGACCTGTACTTCAAAGGTCAAGGTCACACTTTGAGTTTGTTTGACAACACTTTGAGTCATGGATGGATTTCAAAAACACTTGGCTCAATTTATCAATTGATCAACATGACATGATGAAGTGTCACTTTAAGACCAAGAACTTTACCTCAGAGGTCACGGTCACACTTTCAATTTGTTTGATATTTCATATCTGGTCTGTATCTTTGTTTTACATCAAGGGATTTTAAAATAGCTTGACACAAGTAATCAACATGTCATGATGATGTGTCATCTGCATTTACCTGTAAAAATACCCAGACCTTTACATTAGATGCCAAGGTTACACAAAGGTCAAGGTCACACTTTAATGTAAAAAAGCAACAAACCAATCATGAAATTGTGTGTCTAGTCTGAAATATTAGTCCATGACTTGATATTTAATGGATACATTACTACCTATCATAAAATATATCATTATTTTCACAGACCATTTAGAGGGCATGCAACACTTACCAGTGACATTTCTTGTTTTTTTACAGATAAATGGTATGGGAATTTAAAGTATTTCCTTTTCATAGCAATCAACTTTTTGTACGGTGGGGTATATATTTATTTATCCATAAGTTGTTAAGACGACCCCCAAAGTGGGTAAATATTGTGAAATTTCAAAACATTCTAGGGCCACTATGAGCCAGTAGAGCATCCTCAGGCCCTCTTGGGCCTCTTGTTTTTTATCAGAATCTGATAAATTTTACTGACATTAAGTAGACATATTTTGGTTGGATAATTCCTTCAAGAATTATTTTCCTTTTAGACTGGAAAGGAATGTCAATTCACTTTTTGTTAATACAAAATGTTCACAATTTCAGCTGCACAGAAGGCCATGACAGATATCAATAATGTCAATGATACAGTAACAAACCTCCAACAACTACAAACTAATGTCACTACTGTCTTGAAAGAAGTTCAAGATTCTGTGGGGGAAAGCAATTGTTCAACTTCTGCATGTGATGTCACCAGTCTCACATTCAAACCAGATTTTACCATAGTAAGTATTTTCAGGTAAAGAACATATAATAATTCCATTAAGTTTTATTGTATTATCAATACAGGGTATGCTGTATTTTTGTTTGGTACCATTGATCACAGTTAGTTTTATTGTGTTACCAATACAGGGTATGCTGTATTTTTGTCTAGCACCATTGGTCACAGTAAGTTTTATTATGTTATCAATACAGGGTATGCTGTATTTTTGTCAAGTAACATTGATCACAGTAAGTTTTATTGTGTTATCAATACAGGGTATGCTGTATTTTTGTCCAGTATCATTGATCACAGTAAGTTTTATTGTGTTATCAATACAGGGTAGCTGTATTTTTGTCCAGTACCATTGGTCACAATAAGTTTTATTGTGTTATCAACACAGGGTATGCTGTATTTTTGTCCAATTCCATTGATCACAGTAAGTTTTATTGTGTTATCAATACAGGGTAGACTGTATTTTTGTCCAGTACCATTGATCACAGTAAATTTTATTGTGTTATCAATAAAGGGTATGCTGTATTTCTGTCCAGTACCATTGATCACAGTAAGTTTATTGTGTTACCAATACAGGGTATGCTGTATTTTTGTCCAGTACCATTGGTCACAGTAAGTTTTATTCTGTTATCAATACAGGGTAGGCTGTATTTGTGTCCAGTACCATTGGTCACAGTTAGTTTTATTGTGTTATCAATACAGGGTATGCTGTATTTTTGTCCAGTACCATTGATCACAGTAAGTTTTATTGTGTTACCAATACAGGGTATGCTGTATTTTTGTCCAGTACCATTGGTCACAGTAAGTTTTATTGTGTTATCGATACAGGGTAGGCTGTATTTTTGTCAAGTACCATTGGTCACAGTAAGTTTTATTGTGTTATCAATACAGGGTATGCTGTATTTTTGTCCAGTACCATTGGTTTAATTGTTATCAATACAGGGTAGGCTGTATTTTTGTCCAGCACCATTGGTCACAGTTAGTTTTATTGTGTTATCAATACAGGGTAGGTTGTATTTTTGTCCAGTACCATTGATCACAGTAAGTTTTATTGTGTTATCAATACAGGGTAGGCTGTATTTTTGTCAAGCATCATTGTTCACAGTAAGTTTTATTGTGTTATCAATACAGGGTATGCTGTATTTTTGTCCAGCACCATTGGTCACAGTAAGTTTTATTGTGTTATCAATACAGGGTAGGCTGTATTTATGTCTAGCACCATTGGTCACAGTAAGTTTTATTGTGTTATCAATAAAGGGTATGCTGTATTTTTGTCCAGCACCATTGATCACAGTCAGTTTTATTGTGTTATCAGTACAGGGTAGGCTGTATTTTTGTCCAGTACCATTGAGCCCAGTAAGTTTTATTGTTACCAATACAGGGTATGCTGTATTTTTGTCCAGTTCCATTAAGCACAGTAAGTTTTAATGTGTTACCAATACAGGTTATGCTGTATTTTTGTCCAGTACCATTGAGCACAGTAAGTTTTATTGTTACCAATACAGGGTAGACTGTATTTTTGTCCAGTACCATTGATCACAGTAAGTTTTATTGTGTTACCAATACAGGGTATGCTGTATTTTTGTCCAGTACCATTGATCACAGTAAGTTTTATTGTGTTATCAATACAGGGTAGGCTGTATTTGTGTCCAGTACCATTGGTCACAGTAAGTTTTATTGTGTTACCAATACAGGGTATGCTGTATTTTTGTCCAGTACCATTGATCACAGAAGTTTTATTGTGTTACCAATACAGGGTAGGCTGTATTTTTGTCAAGTACCATTGGTCACAGTAAGTTTTATTGTGTTATCAATACAGGGTAGGCTGTATTTTTGTCCAGTACCATTGATCACAGTAAGTTTTATTGTGTAACCAATACAGTGTATGCTGTATTTTTGTCCAGTACCATTGGTCACAGTAAGTTTTATTGTGTTATCGATACAGGGTAGGCTGTATTTTTGTCAAGTACCATTGGTCACAGTAAGTTTTATTGTGTTATCAATACAGGGTATGCAGTATTTTTGTCCAGTACCATTGGTTTTATTGTTATCAATACAGGGTAGGCTGTATTTTTGTCCAGCACCATTGGTCACAGTTAGTTTTATTGTGTTATCAATACAGGGTAGGTTGTATTTTTGTCCAGTACCATTGGTTTTATTGTTATCAATACAGGGTAGGCTGTATTTTTGTCCAGCACCATTGGTCACAGTAATTTTTATTGTGTTATCAATACAGGGTAGGCTGTATTTTTGTGAAGCATCATTGATCACAGTAAGTTTTATTGTGTTATCAATACAGGGTATGCTGTATTTTTGTCCAGCACCATTGGTCACAGTAAGTTTTATTGTGTTATCAATACAGGGTATGCTGTATTTATGTCTAGCACCATTGGTCACAGTAAGTTTTATTGTGTTATCAATAAAGGGTATGCTGTATTTTTGTCCAGCACCATTGATCACAGTCAGTTTTATTGTGTTATCAGTACCGGGTAGGCTGTATTTTTGTCTAGTACCATTGATCACAGTAAGTTTTATTGTGTTACCAATACAGGGTATGCTGTATTTTTGTCCAGCATCATTGATCACAGTAAGTTTTATTGTGTTACCAATACAGGGTATGCTGTATTTTTGTCCAGTACCATTGATCACAGTAAGTTTTATTGTGTTATCAATATAGGGTAGGCTGTATATTTGTCCAGCACCATTGATCACAGTATTCTTTATTGTGTTATCAACACAGGGTATGCTGTATTTTTGTCCAGCACCATTGATCACAGTCAGTTTTATTGTGTTATCAATACAGGGTAGGCTGTATTTTTGTCTAGCACCATTGATCACAGTTAGTATTATTGTGTTATCAATACAGGGTAGGCTGTATTTTTGTCCAGTACCATTGATCACAGTAAGTTTTATTGTGTTACCAATACGGGGTAGGCTGTATTTTTGTACAGCACCATTGATCACAGTTAGTTTTATTGTGTTATCAATACAGGGTAGGCTGTATTTTTGTCCAGTATCATTGATCACAGTAAGTTTTATTGTGTTATCAATACAGGGTAGCTGTATTTTTGTCCAGTACCATTGGTCACAATAAGTTTTATTGTGTAATCAACATAGGGTATGCTTTAATTTTTTTTATCCAATTCCATTGATCACAGTAAGTTTTATTGTGTTATCAATACAGGGTATGCTGTAGTTTTGTCAAGTACCATTGATCGCAGTAAGTTTTATTGTGTTATCAATACAGGGTATGCTGTATTTTTGTCCAGTACCATTCATCACAGTCAGTACAGGGTATGCTGTATTTTTGTCCAGTACCATTAATCGCAGTAAGTCTTATTGTGTTACCAATACAGGGTAGCTGTATTTTTGTCCAGTTCCATTGATCACAGTAAGTTTTATTGTGTTATCAATACAGGGTAGGCTGTTTTTTTGTCCAGCACCATTGATCACAGTCAGTTTTATTGTGTTATCAATACAGGGTAGCCTGTATTTTTGTCCAGTACCATTGATCACATTCAGTTTTATTGTGTTACCAATACAGGGTATGCTGTATTTTTGTCCAGTACCATTGATTACAGTAAGTTTTATTGTGTTACCAATACAGGGTATGCTGTATTTTTGTCCAGTACTATTGAGCACAGTAAGTTTTATTGTGTTATCAATACAGGGTATGCTGTATTTTTGTCCAGTACCATTGATCACAGTAAGTTTTATTGTGTTATCAATACAGGGTATGCTGTATTTTTGTCCAGTACCATTGAGCACAGTTAGTTTTATTGTGTTATCAATACAGGGTATGCTGTATTTTTGTCAAGTAACATTGATCACAGTAAGTTTTATTGTGTTACCAATACAGGGTATGCTGTATTTTTGTCCAGTACCATTGAGCACAGTAAGTTTTATTGTGTTATCAATACAGGGTATGCTGTATTTTTGTCCAGTACCATTGATCACAGTAAGTTTTATTGTGTTATCAATAAAGGGTATGCTGTATTTTTGTCCAGTGCCATTGATCGCAGTATGTTTTATTGTTACCAATACAGGGTATGCTGTATTTTTGTCCAGTACCATTGATCACAGTAAGTTTTACTGTGTTATCAATAGAGGGTATGCTGTATTTTTGTCCAGTGCCATTGATCACAGTAAGTTTTATTGTTACCAATACAGGGTATGCTGTATTTTTGTCCAGTACCATTGAGCACAGTAAGTTTTATTGTTACCAATACAGGGTATGCTGTATTTTTGTCCAGTTCCATTAAGCACAGTAAGTTTTAATGTTACCAATACAGGGTATGCTGTATTTTTGTCCAGTACCATTGAACCCAGTAAGTTTTATTGTTACCAATACAGGGTAGGCTGTATTGTTGTCCAGTACCATTGAGCACAGTAAGTTTTATTGTTACCAATACTGGGTATGCTGTATTTTTGTCCAGTACCATTGAGCACAGTAAGTTTTATTGTTACCAATACAGGGTAGGCTGTATTTTTGTCCAGTACCATTGAGCACAGTAAGTTTTATTGTTACTAATACAGGGTATGCTGTATTTTTGTCCAGTACCATTGATCACAGTAAGTTTTACAGTGTTATCAATAGAGGGTAGGCTGTATTTTTGTCCAGTGCCATTGATCACACTAAGTTTTATTGTTACCAATGCAGGGTAGGCTGTATTTTTGTCCAGTACCATTGGTCACAATAAGTTTTATTGTGTTACCAATACAGGGTATGCTGTATTTTTGTCCAGTACCATTGAGCACAGTAAGTTTTATTGTGTTATCAATACAGGGTATGCTGTATTTTTGTCCAGTACCATTGATCACAGTAAGTTTTATTGTGTTACCAATACAGGGTATGCTGTATTTTTGTCCAGTACCTTTAAGCACAGTAAGTTTTAATGTGTTACCAATACAGGGTATGCTGTATTTTTGTCCAGTACCATTGAGCACAGTAAGTTTTATTGTTACCATTACAGGGTATGCTGTATTTTTGTCCAGTACTATTGAGCACAGTAAGTTTTATTGTTACCAATACAGGGTAGGCTGTATTTTTGTCCAGTACCATTGAGCACAGTAAGTTTTATTGTTACCAATACAGGGTAGGCTGTATTTTTGTCCAGTACCATTGAGCACAGTAAGTTTTATTGTTACCAATACAGGGTAGGCTGTATTTTTGTCCAGTACCATTGAGCACAGTAAATTTTATTGTTATCAGTACAGGGTATGCTGTAGTTTTGTCCAGTTTCATTGATCACAGTAAATTTTATTGTGTTATCAATTCTATTAGGAGCTTTTTAAGATCATGACATTTTGCATGTTTGTAATTATGACTGCTTTATCTGGTTAACTTATGAATGTTTGTCAATAGCATTGTTTGAAATGATGATTGCAGCACTTTGTTTTGATTGTCAAGCTTAGAATGTCTATATCCTAGACTATTTCAGATTATAAATCTTTATATGTTTCAGCACTACTGTATACAATCATTGATGCTTAAAATAAGATATCATTTCAGATTGACAGACTGGTAGGTTTTTGTAAATCAGCCATCCCTTGTTTAAACACAGTTTTGTTAGATATTAAAAATATTTGTGGCATGATATATTCCCCATCAGATGGAAATGGCTATTATAATAGCATAGTTTTGTTTATGTGAATGAAATCACACTAAGCCCATACATTATACTTGGCCCATACATCACACTAGACTCATACATCACACAAGGTTCATACACCACACTAGGTCCATACATCACACAAGGCTCATACATCATGAAAGGTCCATACATTACACTAGGTCCACACATCACACAAGGCCCATACATCACACTAGGTCCACACATTACACTAGACTCATACATCACACTAGGTACATACATCACACAAGGCCCATACATCACACAAGGCCCATACATCACACTAGGTCCATACATCACACAAGACCCATACATCACACTAGGTCCACACATCACACTGGACTCATACATCACACTAGGTCCATACATCACACTAGGTCCATTCATCACACAAGGCCCATACATCACACTAGGCCCATACATCACTCAAGGCCCATAAATCACGCAAGGTCCATACATCACACAAGGCCCATACATCACACAAGGCCCATGTATCACACTAAGTCCACAATCACACTAGGTCCACACATCACATTAGGTCCATACATCACGTAAGGCCCACACATCACACTAGGTCCAAACATCACACTATGCTCACACATCACACTAGGTCCACACATCACACTAGGTCCATACATCACCATATGCCCATACATCACTCTTGGTCCAAACATCACACTAGACCCACACATCACACTAGGTCCATACATCACACGAAGCCCACACATCACACTAGGCCCACACATCACACTAGGTCCATACATCACACTAGGCCCATACATCACACAAGGCCCATACACCACACATGGCCCATAAATCTCACCATGCCCATACATACCACCAAATCCATACATCACACCAGGCCCATACACCACACAAGACCCATACATCACACAAGGCCCATACATCACACCAGGTCCATACATCACACATGGCCCATACACCATACAAGGCCCATACACCACACAAGGCCCATACATCACACCAGGTCCATACATCACACATGGCCCATACACCATACAAGGCCCATACACCACACTAGGTCAATATACCACACTTGGCCCATACACCACACAAGGCCCATACATCACACTAAGCCCATACATCACACAAGGTCCATACATCACACAGCCCATACATCACACAAGGCCCATACATCACACAAGGCCCATACATCACACTAAGCCAATACATCACACTAGGTCCATACATCACACAAGGCCCATACTCCACACAAGGCACATACATCACACTAGGTCCCATACATCACACAAGGCCCACACATCACAGTAGGACCACACATCACACTAGGTCCATATATCACACTAGGCCCATACATAACACTAGACTTATACATCACACTAGGCCCATACATCACACTTGGTCAATACATCACACTAGGTCCATACATCACACAAGGCACATACATCACACCAGGTCCATACATCACACAAGGCCCATACATCACACTAGGCCCATACATCACACTAGGCCCATACATCACACAAGGCCCATACATCACACTAGGTCCATACACCACAGTAGGCTCATACATCACACAAGGTCCACACATCACACTAGGTCCACACATTACACAAGGCCCATACATTACACTAGGTCCACCCATCACACTAGGTCCATACATCACACTAGGTCCATACATCACACTAGGCCCATCCATCACACTAGGCTCACACATCACACTAGGTCCATATATCACACTTGGCACATGTATCACACTAGGTCCATACATCACATTAGACTCATACATCACACAAGGTCTATACAACACACTTGGTCCATACATCACACTTGGCCTATACATCACACTAGGCTCACACATTACACTAGGCCCATACATCACACTAGGCTCATACATCACACTTGGCCCATACATCACACTAGGTCCATACATTACACTAGGCCCATACATCACACTTAGCCCATACATCACACTTAGCCCATATACACTTGGTCCATACATTACACTAGGCCCATACATCACACTTGGCCCATCTATCACACTAGGCCCATACATCACACTAGGCTAACACATCACACTAGGCCCATACATTACACTAGGCCCATACATCACACTTAGCCCATATATCTCACATGGTCCACACATTACACTAGGTCCATATATCACTCTTGGCCCATAGATCACACTTGGCCCATACATTACACTAGGCCCATACATCACACTTAGCCCATATATCTCACATGGTCCACACATTACACTAGGTCCATATATCACTCTTGGCCCATAGATCACACTTGGTCCATACATTTCACTAGGCCCATGCATCACACTTGCTCCATGCATCACACTAGGCCCATGCATCACACTTTGCCCATATATCACACTAGGCCCATACATCACACTAAACCCATACATCACACTAGGCTCACACATCACACAAGGCCCATACATCACACTAGACCCATACATCACACTAGGTCCATACATCACATTAGGCCCATACATCACACTAGGTACATACATCACATTAGGCCTTTAATAATGCTGAGACACACTAAGGCACTTGGCTCTGATAGTTATAGAACTGGCTCATGTGATATGTGCTACAAAATCCACAAAATCACTTTGAAAGAAGCAAGAATATAACAAATAAAATATTTTAAATTATTGCATGATGTCTGTTTTTGTTTCACCGTCAAAGCTGCAAGGTGTATGTTTATTGTTGTCTGTAAAACAATCAGTTTAGTTTTTATATTAATGTATAATTACTTCCTTTATGTTCATGTGTGCAAAAAAGTAGTTTTTATATTTTGTAAAACAATAAAACAGTATTTGGTATTTGGGAGTGTGTAAACTGTTGTTTTATCCATCTTCATTTTGGCTGGTTTCCTTCCATATCTGCAATTCATACATTTGTTATTTTCCTACTTGTGCAACTGCAAAGTGGTAATTTGATTTTCCTATTAATTTGTGCATCTGGGAAGTGGTAGTTACTTTGATTTTCCTACTTGTGCAGCTGTAAAGTGGTAATTACTTTGATTTTCCTACTAATGCAGCTGTGAAGTGGTAATTACTTTGATTTGCTGTAAAGTGGTAATTACTTTGATTTTCCTACTTGTGCAGTTGTGAAGTGGTAATTACTTTGATTTTCCTACTTGTGCAGCTGTAAAGTGGTAATCACTTTGATTTTCCTACTTATGCAGCTGCAAAGTGGTAATTACTTTGATTTTCCTACTTGTGCAGTTGTGAAGTGGTAATTACTTTGATTTTCCTATTTGTGCAGCTGTGAAGTGGTAATTACTTTGATTTTCCTACTTGTGTAGCTGCAAAGTGGAAATTACTTTGATTTTCCTATTTGTGCAGCTGTGAAGTGGTTATTACTTTGATTTTCCTACTTGTGCAGCTGCGAAGTGGTTATTTCTTTGATTTTCCTACTTGTGCAGCTGTGAAGTGGTTATTACTTTGATTTTCCTACTTGTGCAGCTGTACAGTGGTAATTACTTTGATTTCCCCACCTGGCAACAGCCTCTGTGATGATTGAAATACAGCATTGTGTCTCATTATCATACGTCTCTCACTGCTGTTTCAAGTGGGAAAGTCATCAGTTACTTGCAGAGATGGGGTGTGCTAGAGCATTGGTTGACCTGTCAGGATCTCAGGAAACAGTGATAGGTAAACTGATCATCTGTTGGTCCTCGATGGCATAAAAAATGACACTAAATATTCAATCAATCAATCTGACCAAGTTAAATTAATCGTTGTTTGTGGTACTGTATATAATGTGTATTAATTACATGGATACCTCAATATATTTAAAAACAATTACAGGGGAACCCAATCATTATAAGGCGCTGTAAAGCAAAGGTACTTATAGTAAAACAGTGCGGGGGAACCCAATCATTACAATGTGCTGTTAAGCAAACGGTACGTATGTATAAATAAAAACAATTACAGAGAAACCCAATCATTGCAATGTGCTTTCAGCAAAGGGTACTTATGTATAGTAAAACAGTGCAGGGGTACCCAATCACTGCAAGGTGCTGTGAAGCAAAGGGTAATTATGTATAGTAAAACAATTACAGGGGAACCCAGGGCTAGAATTTAACTTTTTTGTGCACTTGCAATTTTGGCCAGTGCCTAAAATTTCAACTGGCCAAATTTAAAACCAACTAGACAAACCAATTTTCGCAGAAACTTGTCCTAAATGTCTAAATAAACCCAAAATTAATTGTTTCAAAGCCCGCATGTTATTTAATATGCATTATTAGCTTGTATTTATTTGTTAGACATTGGTACAGACCATAATCCGTTCAAGTATACCAAACGGACGCAAACGAAACGAATATCAAACGCGTTTTAAACGATATACAAACGGACTAAAAATGCAAACGAAACGATAAACGAAACGATAAACGAACCGATACACGGACGCAACAGGGCGAACGATCCACGAACGATACAAAACGATAATGCAAACTTAAACGCATCAAATAATAAAGATTCGGATATCCTCTAATATTGTCGTAGTTATATTGACAATGAAATAAATAATTAAACGAAATGATTGCTCTCTTTGTCATTTAAAATCTTTAAATTGCTATACCTGTAACTTTAATTAAATTTCTTTGTTATAAGTTTTAATCCCGAATTACCCGTGAAAAACATTGCCTCGGGCATTGTTTCTTTACTTGTAAAAGTGTGATAAAACAATCAGATGACGCATGACCTGCTTACACAACTACCCAAATTAACTGATTTAATTATCTGAACACTGATTTATGTTGCTGTTCTGTTATATGATTGCCAATCAGGAAAAGTTTTCACGCAATTTTAGAAAATCTGTTTGTTACACCAAAAACCCTTAGGGCTTTTCCAAAATTGTATATAAAAATAGTTCATATATATATAACAAACACACGTAAAGGGTTGGTGTTTGTTTGTTACTGGGTGTCTTCCAAAATGTTTGTTTTCAATATAGGCATTTGTTAAAAAAAGATTACTATTAATCTGATAGAGTTATTAATAACTACACATACATAAATTTGTGTACAGAATGAACACGCTGTCCCTTTCACTATCACCTTGTGCCAATGTCCGATTACGTCACCAGTGAAACAAACATTTTATTCATTAAGTGGGTATCTTGGAAATTTTTGATGGAAGGATATCAGAGGAATTCTATCGGTGTAATGTACATAAAAGTCCTTGAAAGCGTCAGACAGAAGTACATGTACCAGCGATTTTAGAAGCCATGCCACAAGACATAAAACTTTTACCCTTAAAGGCATCTTTTTTTATGGAAACATCTCTGCCTCCCCCATGCATTTACCATAGTGAAATAGAACGTGACGTTAAATGACGCAAGAAACTGTCAGAGTGACGACATTGCACATTGCCACGAGGTCAGAAATAAATTGTGTCGGAGTAATAGACATAAAGTGTGTGCGCTCGCTACATAAATTAAGGCATATGTATTTGTAAATATATTTATCTTTGCGGATTATATAAATTATTTTGTTTAATGAATTGTTATAATTGTTTAACATGACAATCTATCGAAATTCATAACTGGAATTAAAATTGAAAAATACTTGTAAATAATGCATTATTCCTGTAAATAAAATAAATACTTGCTGAGGCGTCTATACTCTGTTTCTGGCATAATAGCTGATTATACACCACTGCAGATATAAAAAAACACGGACTGGTTCACATTTATTTACTATATACTTTTTCGATACTGTAATATTAACGTTAGTGTAAACCAGTCTGGCAATGTTTGGCCAATCTAATGATTACGTGACCGTTACGTGTTTATCTGATGTAATTGACATGCCCCGTACCATGTGTATTAAATTTCAATGATTGAGTTTTATGAAACATATTAATCTGCTGTCACGCTACAAATCATCAACTTTATGGTAGACCATATCTAACATAGGGTGGCTTAGTTAGAAATATTTCAGAATGATTTTAATCAATATTTCATAAAGATTTTAATCAATATTATTTTAATTTATTTATTTTTAATATATTATCATATAAAACCCGGCAATTTCTTTAAATATCTAGTTTTTATTATTTATTCTACTGCGGTATTACAATTGGACAACCAGAGATGATGCGATTGGTGAACATGTCGTGTAAACGTTAAATGGTAAAAGATACACGGTAAACGATACACGCAAAACGATTCGAACGCAAACGCAGGTTAAAATGCATTCACTATCGTTTTGAACTGCATTTTCGTATTTTCTCTAATGTTTATCATAAAAAAATGCAAACCATTAACGAAACTAAAATGCATTTTAAACACAAAACAAACGCGTTTGACACGCAAAACAAACGCAATTGAAATGCATTTTTGGTGTATTTGAACGGATTACGGTCTGTATCATGGTTATTATATAAGTTAAGGTATTTCAATTTTAAAGCAGTACTTAAAAAATAAAGTTGTCTTTGTTACTTATTATACTACCATCAATAAATGCATACAATGATATATCATAAATAAACACGTTTTAACTAAACAAAGATTCAACAATAACAAGTGTACAGAGACTGAGATTGAGACATACACACATTTCTATTTATAGAATTAATATAGCCAATGTCTGTGCGTTTTAAAATTAGATCTAGATCTAGCCAAGGACGATTGTTTAACATAATTATGTAAATGTTGTGATATCATAGTAATATAGTTTAATTATTATGGATGATCTGTCAATCCCGTGGTTTCTACAACTGACACACCATTTTGTTATTGTCAAGTTTATAGCCCTGTGTGATATTGAGCTGTCCTCCCACTTCATTACAGTATTAACGGAAAGATTATTTCTCTTTTTTCTTGTTGGGACTAGCATTCATTCGTCGGTTCAATGGAGAAAAATATGTTATTTTATCAGCCATTTTAACAGCTGACAAAATATGTAAACAATAAATTTGACGGGTTTCAACTTTACTTTTATTTTATAGAGTGAGTGTGTGATCAATCAAACTAGATGCAGTCTACTCATTATGTTGTTGACGGGTTTTAACTTTACTTCATTTTTGCAGAATGAACTCGAGATCAAAAACAATTGGACGCAGTCTTCTCATATTAACTAATTAATACATGGCATTAACGATCGTGCTGCTAAGGGGTAATTTGGCGCGAGAAGCAAAAGAAATTGGGTAAAATTGACAAGAACTCGTTATTTTTACCAGGATAATACTTGTTTATTTTCCAAAATCAATAAAATGAATATAATGAGTAATTTTTTCAACTTTAAATCCACTCGCAAAAAAATGCCAGCTAAAGTAATTTCAACTCGCATTTTCAAAATACAGCTCGCATTTTGCGAGTGGCGAGTGCTTAAATTCGAGCCCTGGAACCCAATCATTGCAAGGTGCTGCGAAGCAAAGGGTACTTATGTATAGTAAAACAATTACAGGGGAACCCATTCATTGCAATGTGCTGTGAAGCAAAGGGTACTTATATATAGTAAAACAATTACAGAGGAAGCAAAGGGTACTTATGTATAGTAAAACGATTACAGAGGAACCCAATCATTGCAAGGTGCTGTGAAGCAAAGGGTACTTATGTATAGTAAAACAATTACAGAGGAACCCAATTATTGCAAGGTGCTGTGAAGTAAAGGGTACTTATGTATAGTAAAAACAATTGCAGAGGAACCCAATCATTGCAAGGTGCTGTGAAGCAAAGGGTACTTATGTATAGTAAAACAATTACAGGGGAACCCATTCATTGCAAGGTGCTGTGAAGCAAAGGGTAATTATGTATAGTAAAGCAATTACAGAGGAACCCATTCATTGCAATGTGCTGTGAAACAAAGGGTACTTATGTATAGTAAAACAATTACAGAGGAACCCAATTATTGCATGGTGCTGTGAAGTAAAGGGTAATTATATAAAGTAAAATAATTACAGGGGAACCCAATCATTGCAATGTGCTGTGAAGCAAAGGGTACTTATGTATAGTAAAACAATTACAGGGGAACCCATTCATTGCAAGGTGCTGTGAAGCAAAGGGTAATTATGTATAGTAAAGCAATTACAGAGGAACCCATTCATTGCAATGTGCTGTGAAACAAAGGGTACTTATGTATAGTAAAACAATTACAGAGGAACCCAATCACTGCAATGTGCTGTGAAGCAAATGGTAATTATGTATAGTTAAACAATTACAGGGGAACCCAATCACTGCAATGTGCTGTGAAGCAAAGGGTACTTATGTATAGTAAAACAATTACAGGGGAACCCAATCATTGCAATGTGCTGTGAAGCAAAGGGTAATCATGTATAGTAAAACAATTACAGAGGAACCCAATCACTGCAATGTGCTGTGAAGCAAAGGGTACTTATATATAGTAAAACAATTACAGGGGAACCCAATCATTGCAATGTGCTGTGAAGCAAAGGGTACTTATGTATAGTAAAACGATTACAGGGGGACCCAATCATTGCAATGTGCTGTGAAGTAAAGGGTACTTATATAAAGTAAAACAATTACAGAGGAACCCTATTATTGCAAGGTGCTGTGAAGCAAAGGATAATTATGTGTAGTATAACAATTACAGGGGAACCCAATCATTGCAATGTGCTGTGAAACCAAGGATAATTATGTATAGTAAAACAATTACAGGGGAACCCATTCATTGCAATGTGCTGTGAAGCAAAGGGTACTTATGTATAGTAAAACAATTACAGGGGAACCCATTCATTGCAATGTGCTGTGAAGCAAAGGGTACTTATGTATAGTAAAACAATTACAGGGGAACCCATTCATTGCAATGTGCTGTGAAGCAAAGGGTACTTATGTATAGTAAAACAATTACAGGGGAACCCATTCATTGCAATGTGCTGTGAAGCAAAGGGTACTTATGTATAGTAAAACAATTACAGGGGAACCCATTCATTGCAATGTGCTGTGAAGTAAAAGGTACTTATGTATAGTAAAACAATTACAGGGGAACCCATTCATTGCAATGTGCTGTGAAGCAAAGGGTACTTATGTATAGTAAAACAAATCCAGAGGAACCCAATTATTGCAATGTGCTGTGAAGCCAAGGGTACTTATGTATAGTAAAACAGTGCAGGGGAACCCAAATCATTGCAATGTGCTGTGAAGCAAAGGGTACTTATGTATAGTAAAACAATTACAGGGGAACCCATTCATTGCAATGTGCTGTGAAGCAAAGGGTACTTATATATAGTAAAACAATTACAGAGGAACCCGATCATTGCAATGTGCTGTGAAGCAAAGGGTACTTATGTATAGTAAAACAATTACAGGGGAACCCATTCATTGCAATGTGCTGTGAAGCCAAGGGCTCTTATGTATAGTAAAACAATTACAGAGGAACCCAATCATTGCAATGTGCTGTGAAGCCAAGGGTTCTTATGTATAGTAAAACAATTACAGAGGAACCCAATCATTGCAATGTGCTGTGAAGCAAAGGGTACTTATGTATAGTTAAACAATTACAGAGGAACCCAATCATTGCAATGTGCTGTGAAGCAAAGGGTAATTATGTATAGTGAAAAGATACAGAGTAAATAAGTATTGGTTACTGTATGATAAAGGCGTGCCTGTTGGTCATATTGGTCCTGGTGTTTCATATTGGCCTGAGCAACAGCACACCTACATGTACCATACTGTAACCTTTTTTTGCTCACCTGAGCAGAAGGCTCACAGGTGAGCTTTTGTGATCGCCTGGTGTCCGTTGTCCGTCGTTAACTTTTAGCTTTTAACAACTTCTCCTCTGAAACCACTGGGCCAATTTTGATATAATTTCACAGAAATGTTCCTTGGGTGACCCTCTACCAAGTTTGTTCAAGCCATCTTGATTCGTCAAAAAACATGGCGGCCAGGGGCTGGGGTTAGTTTACTATATAAGCTATAGTAAAAACTTAAAAAATCTTCTTGTCAGAAACTACTGGCTCGATTTTAAAATAATTTCTCAGAAATGTTCCTTAGGTGACTCTCTACCAAGTTTGTTCAAGCCATCTTGATTCTTCAAAAAACATGGCAGCCAGGGGGTGGGGTTATTTTTATGTCAAATTAATCCCCTGTTTTATAGCATAAATGTCTGTATATAGCAATTATTATAAAAAGAGGTAATAAACTCTTTAAATAATTTTTTTTTTTGCTATTATTATACAATATTATACCAGATATAAGTTTTAAAAGATAATTCATCATAAAAAGATGAATGATACAATTATAATCAATGATTGAAATATTATTCATATTATTCAAATATCATGGACCATTTTTATAATAGATGTTTTTTTGAATATAAAAGTCAGAGTTTTTATGGTTCAGACAGCGATGGTTTACGGCTTCATAATAAAGCAATACCATGTTTTTAGCTAGTTTCATAACAGCAAGTAGTCTGCTTGAGATTTTCAGTGTCAAAGTGTACTTAAAATCTTGGAGGAGGAGCTTAATTGTTTTTGGGGGAGAGTGCACTGCGACATAGATTCTTTCAAGCGATATATATTGGAAAGGCATGTGTTTGAAACTCATAGGAATATTTATTGTGCTGAACTGCGGATTGTTTCATGCACAATAGTTTAGTCTAATGCTTTAGTTTGAAACCGTTCTCAAACATAACAGATTAGTTTTGTGCTGGAACTGGATTTTTACCTTAGTTCGAAGACTTAGCATCTTTAGTAAAAACATCAGAAGCCTTCTTGTCAGAATCTACTGACCTGATTTTGATGTAATTTCACTGACATTTACCATGGGTGAACCTCTACCAAGTTTGAACTCTTCTATGCATCTGTGACATCTTCAAAACAAATCAAAATTCTTGCCATCTCATTTTTCTGGAATTTTAAGTGTACATGTTTTATATAATCTACTGAAGTTGGGTGACTGAAGGTCAGTCAGGTGAGAGATATAGGGCCATTTTGGCCCTCTTGTTTCAAAACATTAAAATTGGCTAATTGGCTGATTAAGGCCAAGGTCATACTTAATGGTTTAAAAGGTCACTCCATATCTTAAAAACCTTTGAAAGAATTGGATACAACTTAGCACAATATTCACCTCATTGAGAGGGCTTTCAAAAGATGACTTCCAGTCATCAATGATTGAAGTCGAAGTCTTATTTAAAAACTCAAAAGATCTTGTCAGCAATGTTCCCATTAGTTCAAAATATGTGCACAAAAACAAATCAAAATTCTAACTACTTGCCCATCTCGTCTTTCTGGAATTTTGAGCATACATGTATTATATAATCCACTTATGTTGGATGACTCAAGGTCAGTCAGGTGAGCGATAAAGGGCCATCTTGGCCCTCTTGTATTACATTTATACCTATATATGCGTAATTGATGACTTTGAAATTCTGTGAAAATGTAAGAGTTAACAATACTAAAAAAACATTTTTTGTCTCATCAAGGGATCAGTCTTTGATCTTCAGGTCACAAGTTGAATGTTCTACCACTGGACTACAGTGCCGATTGAATACAATAAGATATAGATACTAAATGTGTTATTTGTTATGTTTTTATTAATTACCTCTCTTAAGCTATTTTAGTAGAAAATAACATTAAATAAATAAAATAGGTTTACAACATACCATTTCCTAACAACCGCTTCTGTTTTATTGTGTTGATCTCGTCATCTGTTAATGCATCGACCCTAAGCCTCTTGTTTCCAAGTTTGGTTAGTTTCATTGTCTTCCATTTTGAGGACAGGACATCTCTTGAATCATCCTTCATAATATTCCATTGGTAATCCATTTTTAAAGTTTCCGCTTTTCTCGTGATGGGATTTGGTAGCTAAAACGTTAATGGGTTATTAATTATTGGTCACTGGAAATCATGTTAATTTTACCCAAAAGAGCATATCGCAGTCTGTTTAACATTGGGGCCAATATGGATTCATACCAGAGCCGACAATCCATAATTTCCATATTTGTCTTGGTATTGATCCCCAGGCAGCAATACGGGCGTGTGATTCTAAACATACTTTGTTAAAAACGTTCTGTTTTTGTTACTATATTTAGGCATAAATGTAATAAATTATTGTAAGGCATTGAATAAAGAAAGGGAACTTAAATGTAAGTGTAGTAAAAAAAATTACAGGGGAAACATATCATTATAAGGAGCTGGAAAAAGATAGGGCACTTAAATATGGTTAAAAAAATACAGGGGAAACATATCATTATAAGGAGCTGGAAAAAGATAGGGCACTTAAATATGGTTAAAAAAATACAGGGGAAACATATCATTATTTGGTACTGTAAAGCAAAGGGCTCTTAAATGTAGTAAAATATCGTATTTTATATCAAATATGAAATTCAGTACCTCAGTATAAAAAAAACAAGTCCAAAGAATTATCATTTTATATTTTTAAATATTTCCATTGATACATTCAAAACTAACATGACTTCACTAGTTTTATAATCTTCAAATCATCATTCAGCCACAATCTCCATGATTGATATACGACATTGCATCTCATTGTCATTCGTCTCTCACTGCTGATTCCAAGCGAAAAGTTATCTGTTTCTTGTAGACATGATTGTGCTCAAGTTCTGGTTAACCTTCTAAGTTCACGGGAAAGAGTGATTTGGTTAACTGATCATCTATTAGCCCTTAATGACATAAAATTGACACTAGTATTCATATATACAATAATAAAAAAAAATACTTGATTTTGTTAGATGGGGACTCTTTTTTAGCTAGCCTGGATGAAGTCCAACGAGAGCTATTGTTATGACCCCGGCGGCGTCGGCAGCGTCGTCTGTGGACACCCAGGTTAATCTTTTGCGTTTCAGTTTAAGATGTCTATGCAACCACTCATTGGATGTGAATGAAACTTGGCATGTGTGTTCACCATCATCAATGGAACACACACAGACAAGAACCATAACTCTGGATTGCATTTTGGCACAGTTATGGCCCTTTTTGGACTTAGACACCCAGAGGTGAGCTTTGTTGGTCTTCTGACAACTCTTGTTAAGATATTCTGACTCCATCTATAAAACAGACGCACACTCTGCTTTTAATATAAAGAGATATTGCTTAAAATACTTGGTTTATTTTATATCAATTTAACTCCCACCAATTGTTTTTCAGCTTGGTAACCTACAAGTCGAAATGGGTAAGGTGGATGGGGCCCAAAACATTACTAAATTTGTTGATGATGTAAGTATAAAATGTTGACTTAATTTTGTAGAATTATGTTACTTTATGCTATTGTCGAGGGGGCAAGGTTCAGCTGACAATTTGTGTTTGGCTGTTATCAATTATGCTACTTTATGCTATTGTTGATGGAGTCATGGTTCAGCTGACAATTTGTATTTGGCTGTTATTAATTATGCTACTTTATGCTATCGTGATGAGGCCATGGTTCAGCTGACAATTTGTGTTTGGCTGTTATTAATTATGCTACTTTATGCTATTGTCAAGGGGGCATGGTTCAGCTGACAATTTGTATTTGGCTGTTATTAATTATGCTACTTTATGCTATTGTTGATGGGGCCATGGTTCAGCTGACAATTTGTGTTTGGCTGTTATTAATTATGCTAATGTATGTTATTGTTGATGGGGCCATGGTTCAGCTGACAATTTGTATTTGGCTGTTATAAATTATGCTAATGTATGCTATTGTTGATGGGGCCATGGTTCAGCTGACAATTTGTGTTTGGCTGTTATTAATTATGCTACTTTATGCTTTTGTCAAGGGGGCCATGGTTCAGCTGACAATTTGTGTTTGGCTGTTTTTAATTATGCTACTTTATGCTATTGTTGATGGAGCCATGGTTCAGCTGACAATTTGTGTTTGGCTGTTATTAATTATGCTACATTATGCTATTGTCGAGGGGCCATCGTTCAGCTGACAATTTGTATTTCGCTGTTATTGATTATGTTACTTTATGCTATTGTCGAAGGGGCCATGGTTCAGCTGACAATTTGTGTTTGGCTGTTTTTAATTATGCTAATGTATGCTATTGTCGAGGGGCCATGGTTCAGCTGACAATTTGTGTTTGGCTGTTATTAATTATGCTACTTTATGCTATTGTCGAAGGGGCCATTGTTCAGCTGACAATTTGTGTTTGGCTGTTTTTAATTATGCTACTTTATGCTATTGTTGATGGGGCCATGGTTCAGCTGACAATTTGTATTTGGCAGTTATTAATTATGCTACATTATGCTATTGTCGAGGGGCCATCGTTCAGCTGACAATTTGTGTTTCGCTGTTATTGATTATGTTACTTTATGCTATTGTCGAGGGGCCATGGTTCAGCTGACAATTTGTGTTTGGCTGTTATTAATTATGCTACTTTATGCTATTGTCGAAGGGGCCATGGTTCAGCTGACAATTTGTGTTTGGCTGTTTTTAATTATGCTACTTTATGCTATTGTCAAGGGGCCATGGTTCAGCTGACAATTTGTGTTTGGCTGTTATTAATTATGCTTCTTTATGCTATTGTTGATGGAACCATGGTTCAGCTGACAATTTGTGTTTGGCTGTTATTAATTATGCTACTTTATGCCATTGTCCAGGGGGCCCATGGTTCAGCTGACAATTTGTGTCTGGCTGTTATTAATTATGCTACTTTATGCTATTGTTGAAGGGTCCATGGTTCAGCTGACAATTTGTGTTTGGCTGTTATTAATTATGTTACTTTATGCTATTGTTGAAGGGGCCATGGTTCAGCTGACAATTTGTGTTTGGCTGTTATTAATTGTGCTAATTTATGCTATTGTTGATGGAGCCATGGTTCAGCTGACAATTTGTGTTTGGCTATTATTAATTATGCTACTTTATGCTATTGTCGAGGGGGGCATGGTTCAGCTGACAATTTGTGTTTGGCTGTTATTAATTATGCTAATGTATGCTATTGTTGATGGGGCCATGGTTCAGCTGACAATTTGTGTTTGGCTGTTATTAATTATGCTACTTTGTGCTATTGTTGAGGGGGCCATGGTTCAGCTGACAATTTGTGTTTGGCTGTTATTAATTATGCTACTTTATGCTATTGTGATGGGGCCATGGTTCAGCTGACAATTTATGTTTGGCTTTATTAATTATGCTACTTTATGCTATTGTCAAGGGGCCATGGTTCAGCTGAAAATTTGTGTTTGGCTGTTATTAATTATGCTTCTTTATGCTATTGTTGATGGAACCATGGTTCAGCTGACAATTTGTGTTTGGCTGTTATTAATTATGCTACTTTATGCTATTGTCGAGGGGGCCATGGTTCAGCTGACAATTTATGTTTGGCTGTTTTTAATTATGCTACTTTATGCTATTGTGATGGGGCCATGGTTCAGCTGACAATTTATGTTTGGCTGTATTAATTATGCTACTTTATGCTATTGTCAAGGGGCCATGGTTCAGCTGAAAATTTGTGTTTGGCTGTTATTAATTATGCTTCTTTATGCTATTGTTGATGGAACCATGGTTCAGCTGACAATTTGTGTTTGGCTGTTATTAATTATGCTACTTTATGCCATTGTCAAGGGGGCCCATGGTTCAGCTGACAATTTGTGTCTGGCTGTTATTAATTATGGTACTTTATGCTATTGTTGAAGGGTCCATGGTTCAGCTGACAATTTGTGTTTGGCTGTTATTAATTATGTTACTTTATGCTATTGTTTGTGAGGCCATGGTTCAGCTGACAATTTGTGTTTGGCTTTATTAATTATGCTACTTTATGCTATTGTCGAGGGGCCATGGTTCAGCTGACAATTTGTGTTTGGCTTTATTAATTATGCTACTTTATGCTCTTGTTGAAGGGTCCATGGTTCAGCTGACAATTTATGTTTGGCTGTTTTTAATTATGCTACTTTATGCTATTGTTGATGGGGCCATGGTTCAGCTGACAATTTGTGCTTGGCTGTTATTAATTATGCTACTTTATGCTATTTTCGAGGGGGGCATGGTTCAGCTGACAATTTGTGTTTGGCTGTTATTAATTATGCTACTTTATGCTGATGAGGGGGCCATGCTTCAGCTGACAATTTGTGTTTGGCTGTTATTAATTGTGCTAATTTATGCTATTGTTGATGGGGCCATGGTTCAGCTGACAATTTGTGTTTGGCTGTTATTAATTATGCTAATGTATGCTATTGTTGATTGGGCCATGGTTCAGCTGACAATTTGTGTTTGGCTGTTATTAATTATGCTACTTTATGCTATTGTTGAGGGGGCCATGGTTCAGCTGACAATTTATGTTTGGCTGTTATTAATTATGCTACTTTATGCTATTGTTAATGGGGCCATGGTTCAGCTGACAATTTGTGTTTGGTTGTTATTAATTATGCTATTTTATGCTATTGTTGAAGGGTCCATGGTTCAGCTGACAATTTATGTTTGGCTGTTTTTAATTATGCTACTTTATGCTATTGTTGATGGGTCCATGGTTAAGCTGACAATTTGTGTTTGGCTGTTATTACTTATGCTACTTAATGCTATTGTTGATGGGGCCATGATTTAGCTGACAGTTTATGAGTAAAGAATGAAAGAGTTAAGAATTTGGAAGATTTATTATTTTGAATTAATAAAGATTGTATTAACTTTTGTCTACAAGTTTATACATATTCTATAGTCGAAAATTGTACCAATTTTGAAACTAAATCAATTATCTATAAGGGGTTAAGACGACCCCCTAAGAGGGTTAATATTGTGAAATTTCAAAAAGTGCTATGGTCACTAGCAAGTAGCACATCCTCGGGCTCTCTAGGGCCTGTTTTTAAGTGTGTTTCATAGTTCCTAATGTAAGGGGCCACGATTCAGCTGACAGTTTATGTTTGGCTGTTATTAATTACCAAATTTACACAGTATTCATATTACTACTAGATCTTGAATGAGTTCTTGAACTAACCAAATCAGATACAAAATGTTAGAGTTATGGCCCTTGAATTATAAAAAAAATCAAACTCTTAATTTGAACTTGTGCACCCACAGCAGTATCAGCCATTTTGCTTTGATAGTTATTATTTAAGTTGTTATGTTTGAATAATGAAAAGTTAATAAATTTGACTTGTTCTCTAATGCCACAGGGGAGCAATTTAGGGCCACCATGGTCCTCATACCAGTGTTAAAATTTAAATAATTGTATTTTCTTTAAATCATTTTCTGTTGTCATTTATTAAGATAATTTAATGACATTGTTTTTTTTTTACATTAACATAGGCAGAACAAGAATTTTATAAAGCTTTTGACAATGTGGATACAAAAGTGACATCATACGTGAATGGTAAGAATAGTGTTTATATTATAGTTACATCACTCTGTGTGCTGACTTTGTAGAAATATTATATTACTTTGTTTGATTTGGTGATTGAATGCAGATAGAGGATTGAAATGAAAATGATTTTGCCACTGAGTCTTTTAGGTTGTGATGAAAGATCAATATGATTTGAATTTTAATGGTTTAGTTTGAATTTGGTTATTTCTCATCAATTGTAAAACAGGTTCTTGCATATTTGACTTAGTGTTCCAGGGTTACTGCCAATAGTAAGCACATGCAAATAAATAGACCACTGGGCCCAGTCATTAACAACACCAGGGATAAGGACATTGGTTACATTTGTGGAAGGAAATTTTATACTGTCAAAATAGGTGCCTTAGCCTGAAATTTTCCTGATAGGATGAAATAAATGGGACTGAAAGGAGACGATCAGTAATTGGCACTGAAAGGAGATGGACAGCAATTTGGAATGAAAGGAGATGGACAGCAATTGGGACTGAAAGATGATCAGTAATTGGAACTGAAAGGAGACAGACAGCAATTGGGACTGAAAGATGGTCAGTAATTGGGACTGAAAGGAGACAGACAGCAATTGGGACTGAAAGATGGTCAGTAATTGGGATTGAAAGGAGACAGACAGCAATGAAAGAAAACAGACAGTAATTGGGACTGAAAGGAGACAGGCAGTAATTGGAACTGAAAGGAGACAGACAGTAATTGGGACTGAAAGAAAACAGACAGTAATTAGGACTGAAAGGAGACAGACAGTAATTGGATCTGAAAGGATGGACTGAAAGGAGACATATAGTAATTGGGACTGAAAGGAGACAGACAGAAATTTGGAATGAAAGGAGACAGACAGCAATGAAAAGAGACATACAGTAATTAGGACTGAAAGGAGACAGACAGTAATTAGGATTGAAAGGAGACAGACAGTAATTTGGACTGAAAGAAAACAGAAAGTAATTGGGACTGAAAGGAGACAGACAGTAATTAAGACTGAAAGGAGACAAATAGTAATTGGCACTAAAAGGAGACATACAGTAATTGGCATTGAAAGGAGATTGACAGTAACTTGGACAGAAAGGAGAACAACAGTAATTGGCACTGGAAGGAGATGGACAGTCATTGGAACTGAAAGAACACAGACAGTAATTGGGACTGAAAGAAGACAGACAGTAATTGGGACTGAAAGAAAACAGACAGTAATTGGGACTGAAATGAAACAGACAGTAATTAAGACCGAAAGGAGACAAATAGTAATTGGGACTGAAAGGAGACAGACAGTTATTGGGACTGATAGGAGATAGACAGCAATGAAAAGAGGAAAAGAGACAAACAGTAATTGGAACTGAAAGGAGACAGAGAATAATTAGGACTGAAAGGAGACATACAGTAATTGGGATTGAAAGGAGACAGACAGCAATTGGCATTGAAAGGAGATGGAGAGTAATTGGCACTAAAAGGAGATGGACAGTTATTGGGACTGAAAGGAGATGAACAGTAATTGGCACCGAGAGAAGATAAATTAATTGATAAATTAATAAAATAAACTGAAAGAAGATGGACAGTAATTTGGATTGAAAAGAGATGGACAATTATTAGGACTGAAAGGAGACTGACACTTTTCCATTCACATACAGGACTCACTGCATTGTTTCCAAAGATTGAGAAAGAAAACGGCATCTAGTAGGAAACCAACATTTAGAGACCATATGGATAACTATAATAGAAAAAGATGAAATAAATAAGGGGCACTGGCATCAAACAGATTTTCATTTAAAAATTAAAAAATGATTTTTAAGGCAAGAATTGTTTCATTATGTGGCATGACAATTTACAGAATCTCCAGTATATGTTAAATCAAACAACGTTGATATTAAGGGGAAGTGTGAAGATAGTGACTCACTAGCTAGTCTATCAGCACTATGTACTGTGTTCATTAAAAACTGTTACAAATGACTGCTTCATAGCTATAACTTTATAAAACATTTTCCTACACAATACTTTTATTAATTAGCTTGTTGTTATTGTTGTTGTTGGCTAATTGTAACCAGTCGTAATTTGAGGTGAGGACTTGTCATGTGTAAACTATCAAACCATCAAACAAGGGTCAGAACATGACAAAGAGCTACCGTTTTTTATTTGATGTTGATTTGTTAAGAAAAACTGTGAATATTCAAAAAAACTCTAACTTGACGTGTGAGACTAAGTATACAACAGAACAAATTAAAACAAATACATGAGTTCCCCCTACTTTTATATAAATCAATAATTACATATAAAATTATGTTTATATTCCAGATTCCAAGAAACTAATAGATGACATGCGGACTACAATAAACAAGTCATTAAATAACCTTGATGGACAGGCTAAACCATTTGTAAGTAAGAATGGCTGTTCTGGTCTATAGAAGTAGAAGGATGGGATTGGGCTTAAAAATGGGTGGATGGGGTTGGGCTAAAGGGGAATTTATCAGGATTTTTAGCTCACCTGTTGATGATCAACTGGTGTCCGTCATCTGTCGTCCATCGTCCGTCGTCTGTCGTCCGTCGTTAACTTTTAGCTTCTAACAACTTCTCTTTTGAAACCACTGGACCAATTTTGATATAACTTTACAGAAATGTGCCTTGGGTGACCCTCTACCAAGTTTGTTCAAGTCATATTGATTCGTCTAAAAACATGCAGCCAGGGGGTGGGGTTAGTTTACTATATAAGCTATAGTATAAACTTAAAAAATCTTCTTGTCAGAAACTACTGGCTCGATTTTAAAATCATTTCACAGAATTGGTTTTTGGGTGACCCTCTACCAAGTTTGTTTAAATCATCTTGATTCGTCAAAAAACATGGCGGCCAGGGGGTGGGGTTAGTTTACTATATAAGCTATAGTAAAAACTGAAAAAATCTTCTTGTCAGAAACCACTGGATCAATTTAAAAACAATTTCACAGAAATGCTCCTTGGGTGATCCTTTACCAAGTTTGTTCGAGCCGTTGTGATTTGTTAAAAAACATGACGGCCACAGTTTACTATATAGGCAGCTATAGTAAAAACATCAGAAGCCTTCTTGTCAGAATCTACTGACCTGATTTTGATGTAATTTCACTGACATTTACCATGGGTGAACCTCTACCAAGTTTGAACTCTTCTATGCATCTGTGACATCTTCAAAACAAATCAAAATTCTTGCCCATCTCATTTTTCTGGAATATTAAGTGTACATGTTTTATATAATCTACTGAAGTTGGGTGACTGAATGTCAGTCAGGTGAGAGATATAGGGCCATTTTGGCCCTCTTGTTTCAAAACATTAAAATTGGC
Source organism: Panopea generosa (assembly GCA_029582155.1). NCBI lineage: Eukaryota > Metazoa > Mollusca > Bivalvia > Adapedonta > Hiatellidae > Panopea > Panopea generosa. The sequence continues at coordinate 25,152,403 of CM055895.1, forward strand.
TAATTGGCTGATTAAGGCCAAGGTCATACTTAATGGTTTAAAAGGTCACTTCATATCTTAAAAACCTTTGAAAGAATTGGATACAACTTAGCACAATATTCACCTCATTGAGAGGGCTTTCAAAAGATGACTTCCAGTCATCTATGATTGAAGTCGAAGTCTTATTATACCCCCGACAAACAAAGTTTGAGGGGGTATATTGGAGTCACCCTGTGGTCGGTCTGTCGGTCTGTCCGTTGCAATTTTCCTTGTCCGGAGCATCACTTGAAAAGTACTGGATGGAATTTCATCAAACATCATACAATGGTAGAATATAATGAGAGGAAGTGCAGTGTACAAGAAACATAACTTTATTCTTGCTAATTACAGAGTTATTGCCCTTTGATATTTTTTCTTGTCCGGAGCATAACTTGAAAAGTACTGGATGGAATTTCATCAAACTTCATACAATGGTAGAATATAATGAGAGGAAGTGCAGTGTACAAGAAACATAACTCTATTCTTGCTAATTACAGAGTTATTGTCCTTTGATATATTTCCCTTGTCCGGAGCATTACTTTTAAAGTACTGGATGGAATTTCATCAAACTTCATACAATGGTAGAATATAATGACAGGAAGTGCAGTGTACAGGAAACATAACTCTATTCTTGCTAATTACAGAGTTATTGCCCTTTGATATATTTCCCTTCTCCGGAGCATTACTTTTAAAGTACTGGATGGAATTTCATCAAACTTCATACAATGGTAGAATATAATGACAGGAAGTGCAGTGTACAGGAAACATAACTCTATTCTTGCTAATTACAGAGTTATTGCCCTTTGATATATTTCCCTTCTCCGGAGCATTACTTTTAAAGAACTGGATGGAATTTCATCAAACTTCATACAATGGTAGAATATAATGACAGGAAGTGCAGTGTACAGGAAACATAACTCTATTCTTGCTAATTACAGAGTTATTGCCCTTTGATATATTTCCCTTGTCCGGAGCATTACTTTTAAAGTACTGGATGGAATTTCATCAAACTTCATACAATGGTAGACTATAATGACAGGAAGTGCAGTGTACAGGAAACATAACTCTATTCTTGCTAATTACAGAGTTATTGCCCTTTGATATATTTCCCTTCTCCGGAGCATTACTTTTAAAGTACTGGATGGAATTTCATCAAACTTCTTACAATGGTAGGATATAATGACAGGAAGTGCAGTGTACAGTGCCCTTTGGTATATTTCCCTTGTCTGGAACATTACTTTAAAACTATTGGATATAATTTAATAAAACCTCATACAATGGTAAACCATTTTCTGTCATGGCGGCGTTCGGGGGTATTCATCACCTTCAGTGATAGCTCTAGTTTAAAAACTCAAAAGATCTTGTCAGCAATGTTCCCATTAGTTCAAAATATGTGCAACCTGACCATACAAAAATAGCAACAGTGAATATAGCTGTCACTCAGAGGCAGACTGCTGCCTTTTGTTATACTATCTGAGTGTGGGGGTATATTGGTTCGAGTTTGTCCATCTGTCTGCATATCTGTCTGTCTGTAGACACAATCTTGTGGGTTCAACTCATCATTCACTTTGAGATCAATTGCCTTGATCTTTAATATGGTAGTTTTGATCACTTTTCTTCTGATTAGCTTGTAATTAAGTTTTGTCTTCCACATATTGTGTACAGCGACCATGAATTCAGCTGTGCTACCTTGATTTAGATATATTTGTTGCTTTTTGTAGTAGTTTTAAGTGCTAACATAGTTCCATTGTATCACTAGGAATCTTAGTAGAATGTTGTATGCCAGGTATGAGTGATCTATCTTTTTGTGTTAGGTTGATGCTTTACAAGAAGGAAGGGATTTTACAAATAAAAGCAATGGAGATGTTCAAGAAATTGGGAAATACACGTAAGTAAACTGAGTATTAAGTAAACTGGGTATCTAATCTTGTTGGGAAATACACTTACGTAAACTGGGTATCTAACTGTTGGGAAATACACTTAAGTAAACTGGGTGTCTAACAATGTTGGGAAATACACTTAAGTAAACTGGCTATCTAATTATGTTGGGAAATACACTTAAGTAAACTGGGTATCTAACAATGTTGGGAAATACACCTAAGTAAACTAGCTATCTAATTATGTTGGGAAATGCATGTAAGTAAACTGGGTATATAATCATATCGGGAAATACACATAAGTAAACTGGTATCTAACCATTTTGGGAAATACACATAAATAAACTGGCTATCTAACAATGTTGGGAAATTCATGTAAGTAAACTGGGTATATAACAATATTGGGAAATACACATAAGTAAACTGGGTATCTTACCATGTTGGGAAATACACATAAATAAACTGAGTTTCTAACAATGTTGGGAAATAAATATAAGTAAACTTGGTGTCTAATCATGTTGGGAATTACACATAAGTAAACTGGGTATCTAAAGATGTTGGGAAATACACAAAAGTAAATTGGCTATCTAACAATGTTGGGAAATACACATAAGTTAACTGGCTATCTAACAATTTTAGGAAATACACGTTCGTAAAATTGGTATCTTATTATGTTTGGAAATACACATAAATAAACTGGGTATATAATCATGTTGGGAAATGCATGTTAGTAAACTGGGTTTCTAACAATATTGGGAAATACACATAAGTAAACTTGGTATCTAATTATGTTGGGAAATACACATAAGTAAACCGGGTATCTAATCTTGTTTGGAAATGCATGAAAGTAAACTGGGTATCTAATCATGTTGGGAAATGCATGTAAGTAAACTTGGTATCTAATTATGTTGGGAATTACACATAAATTAACTGGGTATCTAATCATGTTGGGAAATGCAATTAAGTAAACTGGGTTTTTAACAATGTTGGGAAATACACATAAGTAAATTTGGTATCTAACCATGTTAGAAAATACATGTAAGTAAACTGGGTTTCTAACAATGTTGGGAAATACATGTAAGTAAACTAGCTATCTTACAATGTTGGGAAATTCACATAAGTAAACTGGCTATCTAACCATGTTGGGAAGTGGAAGTTCCATTACTAAGTATGTTAATGCTGTCATATCTTCACCATGGCAGTTCCATTGTTTCACTTGTCATCTTAAAGCTGTCATATTTTCACCATGGCAGTTCCATTGTATCACCAGGCATCTTAAAGCTGTCATATCTTCACCATGACACCTCCATTATACCACTAGACATCTTAAAGCTGACATATCTTCACCATGGCAGTTCCATTATATCATTAGGCATCTAAAAGCTGTCATATTCTCCCCATGGCAGTTCCATTGTATCACTAGGCATCTTAAAGCTGTCATATCCTGTATCACTAGGCATCTTAAAGCAGTCATATCCTACCCATGGCAGTTCTATTGTATCACTAGGCATCTTAAAGCTGTCATATCCTGTATCACTAGGCATTTTAAAGCTGTCATATCCTGTATCACTAGGCATCTTAAAGCTGTCATATCCTCCCAATGGCAGTTCAGTTGTATCACTAGGCATCTTAAAGCTGTCAAATCCTCCCCATGGTAGTTCCATTGAATCACTAGGTATCTTAAAGCTGTCATATCATCCCCATGGCAGTTTCATTGTATCACTAGGCATCTTAAAGCTGTCATATCCTCCCCATGGCAGTTCCATTGTATCACTAGGCATCTTAAAGCTGTCATATCCTGTATCACTAGGCATCTTAAAGCTGTCAAATCCTCCCCATGGCAGTTCCATTGTATCACTAGGTATCTTAAAGCTGTCATATCCTCCCCATGGCAGTTTCATTGTATCACTAGGCATCTTAAAGCTGTCATATCCTCCCCATGGCAGTTCCATTGTATCACTAGGCATCTTAAAGTTGTCATATCCTGTATCACTAGGCATCCTAAAGCTGTCATATCCTCCCCATGGCAGTTCTATTGTATCACTAGGCATCTTAAAGCTGTCATATCCTGTATCACTAGGCATTTTAATGTTGTCATATCCTGTATCACTAAGCATCTTAAAGCTGTCATATCCTCCCAATGGCAGTTCAATTGTATCACTAGGCATCTTAAAGCTGTCAAATCCTCCCCATGGTAGTTCCATTGAATCACTAGGTATCTTAAAGCTGTCATATCCTCCCCATGGCAGTTTCATTGTATCACTAGGCATCTTAAAGCTGTCATATCCTCCCCATGGCAGTTCCATTGTATCACTAGGCATCTTAAAGCTGTCATATCCTGTATCACTAGGCATCTTAAAGCTGTCAAATCCTCCCCATGGCAGTTCCATTGTAACACTAGGTATCTTAAAGCTGTCATATCCTCCCCATGGCAGTTTCATTGTATCACTAGGCATCTTAAAGCTGTCATATCCTCCCCATGGCAGTTCCATTGTATCACTAGGCATCTTAAAGTTGTCGTATCCTGTATCACTAGGCATCTTAAAGCTGTCATATCCTCCCCATGGCAGTTCCATTGTATCACTAGGCATCTTAAAGTTGTCATATCCTGTATCACTAGGCATCCTAAAGCTGTCATATCCTCCCCATGGCAGTTCCATTGTATCACTAGGCATCTTAAAGCTGTCATATCCTGTATCACTAGGCATTTTAAAGCTGTCATATCCTCCCCATGGCAGTTCCGTTGTATCACTATGCATATTAAAGCTGTCATATCCTTCCCATGGCAGTTTCATTGTATCACTAGGTATGTTAAAACTATCGTGTCTCGAACATGGCAGTTCCACTGTATCATTAGGCATCTTAAAGCTGTCGTATCTTCACCATGGCAGTTCCAATATATCAATAGGTATCTTTAAGCTTTCATATCTTCACAAAAGATCTAATGGGTACGCAATCCAGACAGAATTCTTCGGCAGGTTTTAATCTTGTCACTTGTAAACAGAAGTAAGATGAATATTTGTTATTTTTGAAATATAAACATCAAACTGTTTAGCACAAATCAACACTTGTTAGACATGTGACTTGTCATTACAAATCTCTTTACCATGATCAAAGATAGTTTTTCATTAAATACCAAAACCTGACTTAGACAGTGTCTTGTCAGATGAGTGTTCAGGCTGCAATCCACTAATTATAAAATTAAGGTTAGAGTTAATTTTTTTAAACTTATTAGGCCAAGCTCATCTCCAGGAGTGACCAGCATATAGAAATGAAAGGTCAGAATATTCACAGAAGGTATGAAAAATGTGCCTGTTGAATTTTTTATTTAAGTTTAAGGTTGAATTAGTTGGTTTTATTGACTTCACTATTTTAAGAATAGGGATGTTTTTGAACTGGCCTCGACATCAACTCATAGGTTGGTATCAGCTCTTGCTTTTTAGAGATATCACTTTTGTACAAAACAGTTTTACATTCTTAATTTTGCATAATATATCCCTATTGAGATTATTTGTTCAGCTGAAAATTGAGGCAAGCTTCCTATTAAGGACTCTAAGGGAGATCCCATATATAACTTTGATGTCTTGTTTTCAGCTGGTATACCTGTATAGGATTGGGCTGTCTGGTGATGCTGGTCGTGTTTTTCTACTATCTCGGTGTTTTATTTGGGCTCTGTGGGGAGAGACCCTCTCACACTGCAGCATGTTGTAATAGAGGCACAGGGGCAAACCTTCTCTGCACGTGAGTCATTTTGATATATTAATTAATTTTAGGCAGATTGCGAAGTAAGCTTGGAGGTTCTTTGAATGCTTACTTGAGTATATTTACTTTGTACAGCTAGTACTGGGAGTTGTATTTGAGAAGCTATCAGGTGATATCATGAACCCCGCACCTCTAGAGTTGACAGTCAGCACAGTATCTACTACAACACGGTCACCTTGACTCTGTATGTGCTACAAAACTGTGTGTGATGTTATCTAGAGTTAACAGTCAACACAGTATCCACTACAACATGGTCACCTAGACTCTGTATGTGCTACAAAACTGTGTATGATGTTTATCTAGAGTTAACAGTCAACACAGTATCCACTACAACACGGTCACCTAGACTCTGTATGTGCTACAAAACTGTGTATGATGTTTATCTAGAGTTAACAGTCAAAACAGTATCCGGTCACCTAGACTCTGTATGTGCTACAAAACTGTGTATGATGTTTATCTAGAGTTAAGCAGTCAACACAGTATCCACTACAACACGGTCACCTAGACTCTGTATGTGCTACAAAACTGTGTGTGATGTTTATCTAGAGTTAACAGTCAAAACAGTATCCGGTCACCTAGACTCTGTATGTGCTACAAAACTGTGTATGATGTTTATCTAGAGTTAACAGTCAACACAGTATCCACTACAACACGGTCACCTAGACTGTATGTGCTACAAAACTGTGTATGATGTTTATCTAGAGTTAACAGTCAAAACAGTATCCGGTCACCTAGACTCTGTATGTGCTACAAAACTGTGTATGATGTTTATCTAGAGTTAACAGTCAACACAGTATCAACAACAACACGGTCACCTAGACTTTGTATGTGCTACAAAACTGTGAGTGATGTTTATCTAGAGTTAACAGTCAACACAGTATCCACTACAACACGGTCAGCTAGACTCTGTATGTGCTACAAAACTGTGTATGATGTTTATCTAAAGTTGACAGTCAGCACAGTATCCACTACAACACGGTCACCCAGACTCTGTATGTGCTACAAAACTGTGTATGATGTTTATCTAGAGTTAACAGTCAACGCAGTATCCACTACAACACGGTCACATAGACTCTGTATGTGCTACAAAACTGTGTATGATGTTTATCTAAAGTTGACAGTCAGCACAGTATCCACTACAACACGGTCACCCAGACTCTGTATGTGCTACAAAACTGTGTATGATGTTTATCTAAAGTTGACAGTCAGCACAGTATCCACTACAACACGGTCACCCAGACTCTGTATGTGCTACAAAACTGTGTATGATGTTTATCTAGAGTTAACAGTCAACGCAGTATCCACTACAACACGGTCACATAGACTCTGTATGTGCTACAAAACTGTGTATGATGTTTATCTAGAGTTAACAGTCAACACAGTATCCACTACAACACAGTCAACTAGACTCTGTATGTGCTACAAAACTGTGTGTGATGTTTATCTAGAGTTAACAGTCAACGCAGTATCCACTACAACACAGTCACCTAGACTCTGTATGTGCTACAAAACTGTGTATGATGTTTATCTAGAGTTAACAGTCAACACAGTATCCACTACAACACGGTCACCTAGACTGTATGTGCTAACAGTCAACACAGTATCCACTACAACACGGTCACCTAGACTCTGTATGTGCTACAAAACTGTGTATGATGTTTATCTAGAGTAAACAGTCAACACAGTATCCACTACAACACGGTCACCTAGACTCTGTATGTGCTAACAGTCAACACAGTATCCACTACAACACGGTCACCTAGACTCTGTATGTGCTACAAAACTGTGTATGATGTTTATCTAGAGTTAACAGTCAACACAGTATCCACAACAACATGGTCACCTAGACTCTGTATAAGCTACAAAACTGTGTGTGATGTTTATCTATAGTTAAAAGTCAACACAGTATCCACTACAACACGGTCACATAGACTCTGTATGTGCTACAAAACTGTGTGTGATGTTTACCTAGAGTTAACAGTCAACACAGTATCCACTACAACACGGTCACCCAGACTCTGTATGTGCTACAAAACTGTGTGTGATGTTTACCTAGAGTTAACAGTCAACACGGTATCCACAACAACACGGTCACCTGGACTCTGTTTGTGCTACAAAACTGTGTATGATGTTTATCTAGAGTTAACAGTCAACACAGTATCCACTACAACACGGTCACCTAGACTCTGTATGTGCTACAAAACTGTGTGTGATGTTTATCTAGAGTTAACAGTCAACACAGTATCCACTACAACACGGTCACCTAGACTCTGTATGTGCTACAAAACTGTGTATGATGTTTATCTAGAGTTAACAGTCAACACAGTATCCACTACAACATGGTCACCTAGATTCTGTATGTGCTACAAAACTGTGTGTGATGTTTATCTAGAGTTAACAGTCAACACGGTATCCACTACAACACGGTCACCTAGACTCTGTATGTGCTACAAAACTGTGTGTGATGTTTATCTAGAGTTAACAGTCAACACAGTATCCACTACAACATGGTCACCTAGACTCTGTATGTGCTACAAAACTGTGTGTGATGTTTATCTATAGTTAAAAGTCAACACAGTATCCACTACAACATGGTCACATAGACTCTGTATGTGCTACAAAACTGTGTGTGATGTTTACCTAGAGTTAACAGTCAACACAGTATCCACTACAACACGGTCACCCAGACTCTGTATGTGCTACAAAACTGTGTGTGATGTTTACCTAGAGTTAACAGTCAACACGGTATCCACAACAACACGGTCACCTAGACTCTGTTTGTGCTACAAAACTGTGTATGATGTTTATCTAGAGTTAACAGTCAACACAGTATCCACTACAACACGGTCACCTAGATTCTGTATGTGCTACAAAACTGTGTGTGATGTTTATCTAGAGTTAACAGTCAACACGGTATCCACTACAACACGGTCACCTAGACTCTGTATGTGCTACAAAACTGTGTGTGATGTTTATCTAGAGTTAACAGTCAACACAGTATCCACTACAACATGGTCACCTAGACTCTGTATGTGCTACAAAACTGTGTGTGATGTTTATCTAGAGTTAACAGTCAAAACAGTATCCACTACAACACGGTCACCTAGACTCTGTATGTGCTACAAAACTGTGTGTGATGTTTATCTAGAGTTAACAGTCAACACAGTATCCACTACAACATGGTCACCTAGACTCTGTATGTGCTACAAAACTGTGTATGATGTTTATCTAGAGTTAACAGTCAACACAGTATCCACTACAACATGGTCACCTAGACTCTGTATGTGCTACAAAACTGTGTATGATGTTTATCTATAGTTAAAAGTCAACACAGTATCCACTACAACACGGTCACATAGACTCTGTATGTGCTACAAAACTGTGTGTGATGTTTACCTAGAGTTAACAGTCAACACAGTATCCACTACAACACGGTCACCCAGACTCTGTATGTGCTACAAAACTGTGTGTGATGTTTACCTAGAGTTAACAGTCAACACGGTATCCACAACAACACGGTCACCTAGACTCTGTTTGTGCTACAAAACTGTGTATGATGTTTATCTAGAGTTAACAGTCAACACAGTATCCACTACAACACGGTCACCTAGATTCTGTATGTGCTACAAAACTGTGTGTGATGTTTATCTAGAGTTAACAGTCAACACGGTATCCACTACAACACGGTCACCTAGACTCTGTATGTGCTACAAAACTGTGTGTGATGTTTATCTAGAGTTAACAGTCAACACAGTATCCACTACAACATGGTCACCTAGACTCTGTATTTGCTACAAAACTGTGTGTGATGTTTATCTAGAGTTAACAGTCAAAACAGTATCCACTACAACACGGTCACCTAGACTCTGTATGTGCTACAAAACTGTGTGTGATGTTTATCTAGAGTTAACAGTCAACACAGTATCCACTACAACACGGTCACCTAGACTCTGTATGTGCTACAAAACTGTGTGTGATGTTTATCTAGAGTTAACAGTCAACACAGTATCCACTACAACATGGTCACCTAGACTCTGTATTTGCTACAAAACTGTGTGTGATGTTTATCTAGAGTTAACAGTCAAAACAGTATCCACTACAACACGGTCACCTAGACTCTGTATGTGCTACAAAACTGTGTGTGATGTTTATCTAGAGTTAACAGTCAACACAGTATCCACTACAACACGGTCACCCAGACTCTGTATGTGCTAACAGTCAACACAGTATCCACTACAACACGGTCACCTAGACTCTGTATGTGCTACAAAACTGCATGTGATGTTTATCTAGAGTTAACAGTCAACACAGTATCCACTACAACACGGTCACCTAGACTCTGTATGTGCTAACAGTCAACACAATATCCACTACAACACGGTCACCCAGACTCTGTATGTGCTACAAAACTGTGTGTGATATATATGCTCTATTTGAGATGAGTACACCAGTCCTGTGTTTGAAAAATATCATATCTTTTGTCAAAATATTGTATTATATTCTCTGAAACTTGGTATGTATTACAAATCTAATCCTATTTTGCTAAACAAAAATTAAATGAGCAACAGTTTGTCTGCTTGTTGATCATTTTGTTGTACAGAAATAATCGAAATAGAATAATAATTTGTGTTGTGTGTTACATTCTGCAGAGGTATATGCTGTACGTTCCTGTTTGCATGGATCCTCATGTTGGTTGTTATTCTGCTGTTCATGATGGGAGGTCTGGGTTACACAATGGCATGTAGATATATCGACAGCGGCATTGAGAATGTGGATGTAAGACTTTATAAGTGTTATCAGTACATAATAATAAATGTTTTTGATTATTTTAGTTCAGGGCAAGTTCTACATTCAGTAGCCATTATTGACTAGCATCAAATTTACTTACAAACCATTTTAATTTTAGTTATTAAAGATAATGAGGTGCTTTTTATCCATTAACAATTATTATTTTATTCTTTAAGACATTTTATAGCATTTTTTCCCTGATATACTCCCATTTATTGAATATGTAATGTCTTTATGCAGGTGTTTGAGAATGTTTTGTCTAACGGCTTCAATTGGAATATCAGTGCATCTTTTGGTGTGAAGAATTTGACTGTATCTCAGATGTTCAAGTAAGAACCTGTTGCTTAGTCTATTAACCTTTAATTTAAGTAGCCTAGTAGGGATGTTTTACATTGTAACTTTATAGCTCGATTATTCGTAGAATAGGGGTAATATTGTACTCGCCTCAGCGTAGGTGTTGGTTTTTCAGATTAAAGTTTTTTTATCAGGTACGATATCTATGCAACCACTCATAGATTATGAATAGAATTTCACATGTGTGTTCAGTGTCATCATTGGAACACACAGAGACAAGAGCCATAACTCTGTTTTGTATTTTGGCAGAGTTATGACCCTTTTGGACTTGATTTTTCAGGTTAAGTTTTTTATCAGGTAAGATATCTATGCATCTACTCATTGAATATAAATGAAACTTCACATATGTACTCAGCAAAGACAAGAACCATAACCCATAATGTTTAATTAATATTTCCTAATATGCTTGACCAACTTATATTATTCTAGTCATGCAATTGTAGTATTTAGAGTAATTATACGTACACGTAAAACAAAAGTTTGAACAACAAGTAATATTAAGGCAATATAAGCCATCCATTCACTTTCTTGTTTTCCAAAAAAAAAAATAATAAAAATAAAAATTGTTGAATTTTTTGCTAATTTATTTTTAACAGACAAGCAAAATTTACAGCTTCATTTTGCACCCCTGAGTTTTTATATTAATTGTCTTTCAAATGGTACTTATTTCCTGAAATGGCTGTTGTTTTGGAACAGCATTGAAATGGTCGAGCCCGATGTCCCTCCGACAGCTCTTGTTTAAACTTTGTGTGTGTGTTGTGTTCATCGGCAGTTATCATTGTTGCTTGGAAACAGCATGAGGTTACCCAGGTGATATTTGGTTTAAAATATCTTGTTTGAGTTCAGCCGTAAGAAGGGTATAAATGTAATACTTTATTGGTTAAACCATCACCTTATTAATATATTACCCATAGCTAGGATTCTGCGTGTAATAGAATAAAGAAAAGTTATAATTGCCATTGGTGTGTTAACAATTTTATATTGAATAAAAACACATTTAAAATTAAGATTATTTTTACTGTAAGGCACCATTATGTGCTGTCTTAAAATAATTGACCTCTCAGGAAAGAGGTCGTGGATTTAAGTCCAGCAGAGGGCACTGAATAATTGATGACTGTGACATATTGGTATAGAATAACAATAAGTATGAGATACGAACTTACATGTTACAAGTAATGTTTACACTAACCCCTTTGCACCCGTTGCTTCATATATCATTTAACAAATACATTGTTACATGAATTGAGCTGCATGTTTTGAATATTGTGACATCAATTTTGATTTTTTTTCAGAAATTGCAAAGAGGACCAGGGTGTTTACACAGCCCTTCATCTTAATGATATTTTTGATATAGATGCAGAGTTCAATGTGACAGTAAGTTTCATATTGTTTGCATGTTATTTCAGTTTTTGTCCATGTTTTATCAGTTTAATTGCCAGTAATAATATAATAACTACAGTGCAGGTCCATTATAAAGTTATAAATATTTTTCTTATAACCAACATTTTTAGATCAACTTTTCGTAGAATAAGAGAGCTATTCTACTCACCTGGGCGTCGGCGTCACACCTTAATTTCGCATGCAAGTCCCTATCTCAGTAACCATTGCATGTATTGACTTTAAACTTTACACAAAAACTTTCCAGTCATCAAACTTACTACAATAACTAAGTTGGGTAACTCTTGCATGAATAAAATGCAAATAAATGCCCTTGTTTGACTTAGAAATTCTTGTTAACGTTTTGCTTGCAAGTACAATCAAGTCCTTATCTCACCAACCACTCAATTAATTTGATAAAAACTTTAAGTATGGTATTGTAGTCATGAAACCATCTAAAACTTTTACCAGATTTTCTTGCAAATTATGACCTTTGTTTGACTTCACTGCATGTAATGGATTGAAATATCATACAAGGTATTGCAGTTAAGACCTACTCAATTTAGTAAGTTAGATAACTCTTGTTTGCTTGGATTTTTTGTCGGTCTCAATCAAATTTGTACTTTAGTGACAAATATTCAAATAGCCAACAGCTCTTGTTAAGTTATTTGTCTATAAGCCTTGCATCAGTAGCTTGTTATTTTCGTAGTCTCACTGTGATACAATGATATAATCTAGATTAATTTACATTCATGTCAAACTGACATATCCATGACAGATAAGGTGGTTTCTTGGATGTATATAAACACATTCACATGTGGTATGTGTTTGAGTTATCCATGACAGATAAGCAGGTTTCTTGGGTGTATGTTAACACATTCACATGTGGTATGTTTTTGAGTTATCCATGACAGATAAGGTGGTTTCTTGGGTGTATGTAAACACATTCACATGTGGTATGTGTTTGAGTTATCCATGACAGATAAGCTGGTTTCTTGGGTGTATGTAAACACATTCAAACACATTCACATGTGGTATGTGTTTGAGATATCCATGACAGATAAGGTGGTTTCTTGGATGTATGTAAACACATTCACATGTGGTTTGTGTTTGAGTTATCCATGACAGATAAGCTGGTTTCTTAGGTGTATGTAAACACATTCAAACACATTCACATGTGGTATGTGTTTGAGATATCCATGACAGATAAGCTTGTTTCTTGGATGTATGTAAACACATTCACATGTGGTATGTGTTTGAGATATCCATGACAGATAAACTTGTTTCTTGGATGTTTGTAAACACATTCACATGTGGTATTTGTTTGAGATATCCATGACAGATAAGCTTGTTTCTTGGATGTTTGTAAACACATTCACATGTGGTATGCGTTTGAGATATCCATGACAGATAAGCTTGTTTCTTGGATGTATGTAAACACATTCACATGTGGTATGTGTTTGAGATATCTATGACAGATAAGCTTGTTTCTTGGATGTTTGTAAACACATTCACATGTGGTATGTGTTTGAGATATCCATGACAGATAAGTTAGTTTCTAGATGTATGTAAACACATTCACATGTTATATGTGTTTGAGATATCCATGACAGACAAGCTTGTTTCTTGGATATATGTAAACACATTCACATGTGGTATGTGTTTGAGATATTCATGACCAGAATGCAAGAAATACTTTTTCAAGGTTCATTTTAAGATATCCATTTGTCAATTTTTTTTATGAAATATCTCTTACAGTATTGCTGTCTTTTTTTCTCCAGGATTTACGTAAGAAAGTGCTTGATATGGGAGATGTTTCAGCATTCAAACTTGAGAACGTAACTCTGCTAACTCCAGACCTACAAAGTCAACTACAAGAATTTGCCAATTCAGGACTTAGTGCTGTTAACTTTACCAGTTATACTGAACAGGTAAGTGACTCAGGGTGGCAAACCCACATAACATTCCGGTATCATGCATAGCCAGTTTTCTAAACATTGGTCTTATTTTAGGTAAGATTTTGCTTGAAAAAAAGTAGCCTACATAATCTGGATGACTGCCAATGCCTCATACAGCACTGATTTTTAAGGGTAGCTGCACACTGTTTGGTCAAAATCTGCTGACTGTTCAGAAAGTTGTTAAGCAAAATCTGACCTGAAGCATGACATTAGCTGTGTTGGATACCATAAAATCATGTGGGTTCAACATGACTGCCCAAGCCATGACCCTAGGGTTGAAATTGGCCCCGCCCCGGGGACATGTCAGTTTAACATAGGGAAATTCACATTTAAAAATCTTCTAGAGAACTGTCCTTAGGCTATCAAATTTGTTCATATTTAGTATAAATGATCCCTATGAATAGGAATTTCAAATTTGTTCAAGTAAAGGGGCTACAATTGGTTGGGGCCCATTAAGGGGACTATGATTTTTACATAGGAATACTATGGGAAAAAGGAAAATTCTGCTTTTCTGATCTATTTTAGGTATTATTTCAATTATCTTCATGTCTGGAGCATTGCTTAGACATAACAGTTGAGACAGGGTCCTTTAAAGGGGATTTGATATCAATCAGGGACCTACAGTGGCCAAAAAAAAGTAAAAAAGAATTAATTTAAAAATCTTCTCAAAAACTGATGAGACAAATGTGTTAATATTTGATTAAAATGTCCCCTTTGAATAGGGGTTTTAAAGTTGTTCAAATAAAGGGGTTAGGGTATACCAGTATGTAAGGAGTCTGCTTGAAATTATGGGCAAAGGTCCATTGGAGTCCAATACCATCGACTTTCGCTTTACATGGAAATGCTAAGAGAAATCATATAATTCTCATTTTTCTCATCTATAACTATAATAGGTACTTCATAGGCTTAGTCCATACAAAATTTGAAAGGAACTGACTTTTAAAACCAAATGAGTGACTCAGGCCCAACTTGGGCCTCTTGGTTAAAAAAATTTCCATTTCTTAATATCACAGGAAATTGTTAGAGGTAAAGCTGATCGAAATACAGTCAGGTAGTTTGTTTATCAGCTCTTTATAAAATCTTTTAAATGGGATTTTACACCATTTTTGACACATTTCAGGTTATATATGGCATAACCAGATTTTATTGGCAGAAAAAGGCGTCTTTCCGCAAGTCACTGGCAAACTTTATCACATAAGTTTTGAGACCAGGCAAGGCTTGAACTCACAACCTCAGGGGTGAGAAGAAAATTATCGTAAGATGATGACAGTGACATCTTAGACCACTCATCCACTCAGGACTCTTGGTTTTTAGATTAGAATGGTTGTTTTCTTGTTTTGAATTATTAGCATCATTTTTAAGCCATCAAGTGTTAATGGATATTTTGCCAAACAAAGGCGTAAACAAATCTGATGCAACTTGCACAAAATGTCTGTTTCATCATTTGTCATGTATGATGTAGTTCTTACCTCTTGGGTGTTTTATTTGTACACACTTATGTCACAGTAATGTGACATTTCAAACTTAACATGCGTTCCAAATTTAGGGTAAGTTTACAGCAATTGTGTAGATATCGTGTTTTTTATATATGCTTGATTAAATCGATGCTTTATGGTTGTCGACTGTTCACACTTACGATACAGAAATAATATAAATGTTGAAACTTTAACCCTTTGCTCCATAAGCATTTTCTTGGACTCTTCCAAATTGAAAGCATTAATACACAATTTATCAGCAATGGGTGAATTATGTTTATATTTACTGACTGAGTTGAAAACAGTGCAGGTAGTGTTCAGATTGCTCATTAGGAGCAATCTGAACTCTTCCTGCACTGTTTTCAAAGGCCTTCTGCTATTGGTGCGGGAAAACGCGTATCTATGGGGTAAAGGGTTAATAGACATCTATTTTTAATCCATCTTAACTGGCAAATAGATTAACAAATCTTACAGATACCAAGTGAGTTATTCCCCCCTATCAGTTCAGCATGAAACCGTGATATACCCATGAATGTGTAAGATGTGAAAACACAACAACTTCAAAAGTGTGCCGAATGTCATCACCATTGTAAACATAGTTTTATAACTCCTGTACAAGAATTCTTTGTAATTTCAGAAAATTAGATTTGACCCTGATTTATTTTTAGAATTCCTGGCAAAAACTGGAAAATTCCAGAACTTTATACATAATGCGACTCGCCACTGACCTCCCTTGATCACGCATGACCCTATGTACGCACGGATGCTATTTTAATAAAATCTTTAAATAAAAATACCATGATAAAATGAGTAATTTTACTTGGGGAAATGCTATTTTACACAAATAAAACTTCCTGTCGCAGAAAATGAGGTTAATCTGTGTAATCTTTTTTTTTGTGATTGCAAAACAAGGCTGTGAATTTTTGTTTACATCAGGTAAAAGTCGTCTGCATTGTTTAATCGATAAAAGTGTGAATTGTCACCTCTGTCAAGCATTCAATAAGTTTGGACAAGCAAAGCGTTAAAGTCAAAATCCTCTCTGTTCATCCAAATATTTTTGGAGCCCAGAATTAGGTGTTGTTTTGTTTTTAGCTCTACTGGCCAAAGGCCAGAAGAGCTTTTGTGATGGCTCGTTGTCATTGTCATCCGTCGTCTGTTGTGTGTTGTCTGTTAGGTCAATTAAACTCAAACTTCACATAGATGCTTCTTGCATAGGATACTAAACAGAAGATTTTATTTTATCAATCTGAAATTCAAGATGGCTGCCATTACTAAAAATAGTTAAAAACTTTAAAAATCTTCTTGTTATGAACCGCCCAACCTGATTTTAAAAACATGTATGTAGTAATGATAACCAACTACAGTTGTTATTAGATTTGTTTAATTGGCGTCCGTGAACAATTCATGTTTTTTAATTCTTCTCAAAAACTGTTAGCCTGATTGTACCTAATTGTAATTTTGTATGTAGCTTTGGCACCTAAAGGTGAATCAAAATTGTGAATTTCATGGTCCCCACCTTCATGGGGCCTTGGAGATGGGGCCTAAACAGTTAATCTGATGATAAACTTAAAAAATATTCTTCTTAAAATGGGAAATGCTGGGAAACAAATTGTAAGCATAACTATTGGGCCTATGGGTCCTTCATAAAAATTGTGAATTCCATGCCCCTGGGTCTCTCCATCTCTGGTGTTGTGGCCTACGTTACTAAATCCATATAAAGAAAATGACAAAAAACATTATTTCTCATGACTGAATAGACTCATTTGAATGGTGTTTGGTGTGTTTTGTTGTTGCTGTTGATTATTTCTTTTTAGCAAAGATAAGAGATAATTTCATGTAGATTTTTTATCCTTTGTTAAAACTCAACAATGGCAGAGTCTGAAATTAATGTGTCCTTCTTATCCATATCAAACCGTATATGATTTATTGGTTTTCATGGATCGAGTACTGAGCAGGGCTCCAAGAAAAATTAAATGGCAGACAGACCCGGGGCAAGTTAATTTTGGAAAAAGTTAATATGCCCTGGATTTTTCATTCCTGAATACAGTACAATATCAGCAGCTTTTGTTGTTTTTCATTCTCAGCTCACTAAGATTTTTACCAAAACTATCAAATTCCTTGGGTCTTCGGTTGACGCCCAAAGTGTCGGGCTAATGCGCCACCCAAGTGACCGTTAAGGCCCATGGGCTACTTGTTTTAAAAATGAACTGATTTTGCATATATTTTCACAGGTCAAGGATGTTCAGATTTGTAAAAAAATGACTGAGTTTCACTGTCACAAGGGGTCAGGAGGGGTCCCAAAAGGGTAAAAATTGCGAATTACAAAAATCTTTTTCTTAAGAACCAGTCAGTCAAATTTGTTCATACGACTACTATGGGAAAATGGAAATTCTCATTTTTTTGTCCATTTGTGTAAATATGTTGTTTAATTTGAGATTTAAAGCATTGTCTAGTAAGAGTTAATTTGATTTTGTTCAGTAAGGAAGATAGTCCAGGGGCTTGTATTGGCCCAAAGAACACCAAAAGGGATGAAATTTTAAAATTTCAAAAATCTTCCCCTTAATTACCTTTCTGTCAAACTTGTTCATATGTGATATAAGTTATCCTTACATCAGCAAGGGATTGAAGATTCTGCAAGTGAAGGGGCTGGGATATATAGGGACCCTGTATGGTGACTTTTATTTTTATGTTTCTTTTCACAGTAGTTAACTT
This sequence comes from Panopea generosa, assembly GCA_029582155.1. Lineage (NCBI taxonomy): Eukaryota > Metazoa > Mollusca > Bivalvia > Adapedonta > Hiatellidae > Panopea > Panopea generosa. The sequence continues at coordinate 25,170,724 of CM055895.1, forward strand.
TTTTATTCAGTAAGGGTACGGTGGGGTATTTATCCATAAATGGTTAAGATGACCCCCAAAGAGGGTTATAGTGTGAAATATCAAAAAGTGCTATGGCCACTATGAGCCAGTAGAGCATTCTCAGGCCCTCCTGGGCCTCTTGTTTATACCAGGTTCAATGCTATCCACATAATGAATATATCTTTTACAGTTGGACAAAAAAGTGCTAGATTTTGATTTAACTCAAAAAATTAATGAGTTGGAAAACGCCAGTGCTGCAGTTAATCTAACATCTGATAAAGTAAGTATGTTCTATGACAAAGGTAGTGCTTTATGAGTACCCAAAACAATTTTTAGCTCGCTGGGACGAAGTCCAAGGAGAGCTATTGCCATGACCCCGGCGTTGGCGTCGTCAGCGTCGTCGTCTGTAGGCACCCAGGTTAAAGTTTTGTGTTTAAGTTTAAGATATCTATGCAACCACTATTTGGATGTGAATGAAACTTCGCATGTGTGTTCACCATCATCAATGGAACACACAGAGACAAGAACCATAACTCTGGATTGCATTTTGGCACAGTAATGGCCCTTTTTGGACTTAGACACCCAGGTTAAACTTTTGCGTTCAGTTACGTTTAAGTTTAAGATTTCTTTGCAACCACTCATTGATGTGAATGAAACTTCGCATGTGTGTTCACCATCATCAATGGAACACACACAGACAAGAACCATAACTCTGGGTTGCATTTTGGCACAGTTATGGCCCCTTTTTGGCTTAATTTTTCAAGTTAAAGTTTTTTATCAGGTAAGATATCTATGCAACCACTCATTGGATATGAATGAAACTTCGCATGTGTGTTCACCATCATCAATGGAACACACAGAGACAAAAACCATAACTCGGGGTTGCATTTTGGCAGAGTTATGGCACTTTTTCGACTTAATTTTTCGGGTCTAAGTTTTTTATCAGGTAACATATCTATGCAACCACTCATTGGATATGAATGAAAATTCGCATGTGTGTTCACCATCATCAATAGAACACACAGAGACAAGAGCCATAACTCGGGGTTGCATTTTTTCAAAGTTATGGCCCTTTTGGACTTAATTTTTTACCTGTAGACACCCAGGTTAAACTTTTGCATTTAGTTTTGGTGTTTGCCTCCAATCTCAATCTTTGCATGATTGGTGAGTTAAATCCCATCGGCGAGCTTTGTTGCCTTCTGACAACTCTTGTTAGTTCATAAGTGGACATAATGAGTATGTATTCTGTTTTTTAAACATTGAAGATACGCTTGTATCATTTTCACCTGGTTAGCTCATTCAGTATTGCATCTGACTATCAATCCAGGAGTTGTGGGCTTGAATCTCCATACAGCCACAGTTTCAATGATGATTGATATGTGACATTGCACCTCATTGTCATTCGCCTCTAACTGCTGATTCAAGTCAGAAAGTTCACTTGTTGTGGAAATAGGTGCGCTCAAGTACTAGTCCCCAGGATTCCAGGAAAGAGTGGTTAGGTTATCTGACATATTGGCGACTCTCAGGACCTCAAGTCCTTTGATTTTTGTTTTTATGTTCATCTCAGTTTCTTCAATACTGTTTTGTGTAAGACCCCCATTCTTGATCCACTTTGTATTATAATTGAGCATTACTACCCAAACCATTTACTGTTTCTGTGGATAACCTTGACCCCTATACATAATTAACATATTTCTGTGACTTTTAAACAGTACTAGACAAATGTCATGCTGTTATATCTGTAACTTTAAACAGTACTAGACAATGTCATGATGTTATATCTGTGACTTTAAACAGTACTAGACAAAGTCATGATGTTATATCTGTGACTTTAAACAGTACTAGACAATGTCATGATGTTATATCTGTGACTTTAAACAGTACTAGACAAATGTCATGATGTTATATCTGTAACTTTAAACAGTACTAGACAAAGTCATGATGTTTTATCTGTAACTTTAAACAGTAATAGACAATGTCATGATGTTATATCTGTGACTTTAAACAGTACTAGACAAATGTCATGATGTTATATCTGTAACTTTAAACAGTACTAGACAAAGTCATGATGTTATATCTGTGACTTTAAACAGTACTAGACAAGTCATGATGTTATATCTGTAACTTTAAACAGTACTAGACAAAGTCATGATGTTATATCTGTAACTTAAAAAAAAGTACTAGACAATGTCATGATGTTATATCTGTGACTTTAAACAGTACTAGACATATGTCATAATGTTATATCTGTGACTTTAAACAGTACTAGACAATGTCATGCTGTTATATCTGTAACTTTTAACAGTACTAGACAATGTCATGATGTTATATCTGTGACTTTAAACAGTACTAGACAAAGTCATGATGTTGTATCTATGACTTTAAACAGTACTAGACAAAGTCATGATGTTATATATGTAACTTTAAACAGTATTAGACAAAGTCATGATGTTATGTTTTTAACTTTTATCAGTACTAAACAAAGTCATGATGTTATATCTTTGTCTTTAAACAGTACTAGACAAAGTCATGATGTTATATCTGTGACTTTAAACAGTACTAGACAAGACATGATGTTATATCTGTAACTTTAAACAGTACTAGACAATGTCATGATGTTATATCTGTGACTTTAAACAGTACTAGACAAAGTCATGATGTTATATCTGTGACTTTAAACAGTACTAGACAAAGTCATGATGTTATATCTGTGACTTTAAACAGTACTAGACAAAATCATGATGTTATATCTGTGACTTTAAACAGTACTAGACAAAGTCATGATGTTATATCTGTAACTTTAAACAGTACTAGACAATGTCATGATGTTATATCTGTGACTTTAAACAGTACTAGACAAGACATGATGTTATATCTGTAACTTTAAACAGTACTAGACAATGTCATGCTGTTATATCTGTAACTTTAAACAGTACTAGACAATGTCATGATGTTATATCTGTGACTTTAAACAGTACTAGACAAAGTCATGATGTTGTATCTATGACATTAAACAGTACTAGACAAAGTCATGATGTTATATCTGTAACTTTAAACAGTAATAGACAAAGTCATGATGTTATGTTTTTAACTTTTATCAGTACTAAACAAAGTCATGATGTTATATCTTTGTCTTTAAACAGTACTAGACAAGACATGATGTTATATCTGTAAATTTAAACAGTACAAGACAATGTCATGCTGTTATATCTGTAACTTTTAACAGTACTAGACAATGTCATGATGTTATATCTGTGACTTTAAACAGTACTAGACAAAGTCATGATGTTGTATCTATGACATTAAACAGTACTAAACAAAGTCATGATGTTATATCTGTAACTTTAAACAGTAATAGACAAAGTCATGATGTTATGTTTTTAACTTTTATCAGTACTAAACAAAGTCATGATGTTATATCTTTGTCTTTAAACAGTACTAGACAAAGTCATGATGTTATATCTGTGACTTTAAACAGTACTAGACAAAGTCATGATGTTATATCTGTGACTTTAAACAGTACTAGACAAAGTCATGATGTTATTTTTCTGTTTGCTGTTATTTGTTTAACTTTGATCCCTATAACCAAACGCCTCATACATGGTGACAAAGCGGTATAAGTGGGACATTTGATTCCACAGAATTGTCTTGTTTCAGTTTTGTGTTTTTCATCTTTATTAAATATTCAAGATGACTGCAACATAGCTGCATAGAATGTATTAGGTGATATATAAACTGGGAAATACATAAATGATTATACTTCACTTTAAACTACTGAACCAATTTTAATAAAACTTTTGTCATAATGTCCAGATGGGAATGTCAAAGACTATTAAATTTTGCCCTCTTGTTAAATGACTTTTTCTCTGCTGAACGCGTTAGAGCAAAACATATCTTTACTGTTCCTTAAGCAGGTTTAAATTCAGATTTAAACAGCGGTTTATAATATATGTTGACAGTTAGTCAACATAGACACCGTTTACTCTAAAACTTTTGGTTCAGTGTTTATTCATTTAACTTGGATATTATATTTTGTTTTTAATTTCAACCCTGCCAATACACCTGCTTGTATTGTTATAATTGTCTTAATCTGATGTTTTGTTGGAACTTTTCAGCAAAGCGCGGCTATACTCAGTAACGCCGCCCAGAAATTAAAGAATCTTCAGAACAATGAATTGAAAGAACTGGACACAACAAAAGTAAGTAATGAATTACAGTCTCATAATTATGTGTTTTATAATCTCAATTGTCAATATTCACAATACATGAAAAGAGAAATCTGCATTAAACAAGTATATGTCAAGACAAAGAGTATCACACTTCAAAAGTAAATAAGAAAATCTTCTGTAATGTACTAATTTAGCATATTACCATGGGTTCATACTAATCAAACACTTAGTGCAAATTACAGTGGAGTATGGACAACAAAAATGTTTTCTCAATTTTATAATACCTTTTTGTGAAAACAGGAGGAACTAGGTCATAGTCCCCGTCCAACTGTTTATCTCTCCATTATAACTTACCTTGTTTTTAATAAAAAAACTTGTTTTTAATGAAATTCAATTATATAATTATAAAAATGAAGTGAACATGTGCATATTGTCATGGCATTTAGATTGGATTGTTTTTAAAAAACTTGCGTTCCTTTTTATAAATTAAACTACATAGCTCTCTTTCTCTCAATTTTCTCTTACTCTTACGATACTTTCCAATCGAAATTCATAAATTTGAAGTAAACGTGCAAAATATTCACAGCATTTAGTCTTTATTATTTTTTCCAGGACTTTAGCTGTTTTTCCTTATTTGCTATATGCTTGTTGACCTAGTCTATCAGACCTACACTTTCCATGTAATTAAATTAAATCTTGGGGATACTCCCACAAGCGTTGGAGCTACAAATAGGCACTGCAGGCCCGGGCTTAAACTTTTTCTCACAAAAAAAATCTGATTAGGTAATTGGTATGTTTTACATAGAATAAAAATACACACAAAAACTGGCAAAACCCTGAGAATGCACCATTGTCCATTTACATTAAAAAAAAAATGGGGAGGACTGTCAGACCCACCCATTAAATATTTAAGAGCCTGCACTTTTAAATTGACGTATATACACTTCTGAATCATCAACATGAAATGGACATGTGTAACACAGATGAATGATATTGAAATGGAGGCCTTTATGTTTACAGACACACCAACACATTACATGTCCAGGCGGGGCAGGGGCGAGGCTGTGTGGGGTCAATCCCATCACCCTTCTATCCTGGTTTCAATTTTTCTAGTGATAAATAGTGGTCATCGAAACTGGTACTTCTCAATGGTGTTTGATAATCAGAGAATACTGTGAAGTATAATACAAAAGACAAATATATTAAACAAATCATAACAACAAAATATAAATTTGTAAACTTCATCTATTTACACTTCAGGCTAGACTTAGAACAGCAGTAACAGATCTTGAGAAAGACAGTGATATTTCTGTAAGTTGCTCTCTTACACTTAAATTAATGTATGTTTGTATGACATGACAAGACAATGATATTTCTGTAAGTTGTACTTTTAGACTTTATATAGATATTTAGTTTTGTAGATCATGACATGACATGACAATGATATTTCTGTAAGTTGTACTTTAAGACTTTATATAGATATTTAGTTTTGTAGATCATGACATGACAAGACAGTGATATTTCTGTAAGTTGTACTTTTAGACTTTGTATAGATATATAGTTTTGTAGGACATGACATGACAAGACATTGATATTTCTGTAAGTTGTACTTTTAGACTTTATATAGATATTTAGTTTTGTAGGGCATGACATGACAACACAGTGATATTTCTGTAAGTTGTACTTTTAGACTTTATATAGATATTTAGTTTTGTAGGGCATGACATGACAAGACAGTGATATTTCTGTAAGTTGTACTTTTAAACTTTATATAGATATTTAGTTTTGTAGGGCATGACATGACAAGACAGTGATATTTCTGTAAGTTGTACTTTTAGACTTTATATAGGTATTTAGTTTTGTAGGGCGTCACATGACAACACAGTGATATTTCTGTAAGTTGTACTTTTAGACTTTATATAGATATATAGTTTTGCAGGGCATGACATGACAAGACAGTGATATTTATGTAAGTCGTACTTTTAAACTTTATATAGATATTTAGTTTTGCAGGTCATGACAAGACAACAGTCATATTTCTGTAAGTTGTACTTTTAGACTTTATATAGATATTTAGTTTTGTAGATCATGACATGACAAGACAGTGATATTTCTGTAAGTTGTACTTTTAGACTTTGTATAGATATTTAGTTTTGTAGATCATGACATGACAAGACAGTGATATTTCTGTAAGTTGTACATTTAGACTTTATATAGATATTTAGTTTTGTAGATCATGACATGACAAGACAGTGATATTTCTGTAAGTTGTACTTTTAGACTTTATATAGATATATAGTTTTGTAGGGCATGACATGACAACACAGTGATATTTCTGTAAGTTGATTTTTCAGACTTCATTTGTTTATTGATATGTAGTTTTTAGGACATGCTATGAACAAGACAGTGAAAATTCTGTAATTTACTATAAATTAATATGAAGTGATACATGTATTTCCATAAGTTCTTCTTTTAAACACTATTTTATAATTAAATATTTGAGGAGTTGCTTTATTGCTAGACAGGTTTCATCTCTCAGCCTTTCAATGAATTGGTGATGACAAACCTAACCAATCATTGTTTATGGATATTATCAACTACTGCAGAATTGCATTCTATGTTTGAATCTATACATATGACTTATTCTACAGGCACAAGTTACCAGCCTGATCTCTAACATCAACAAATCACAGGACCAGTTTAACTCTGACAAAGAAAGCATAGTTGAAAAGGTATGTACTTTCTTCCATTACTTAATTTAAATTCTACTTTTTAATGCCTGCTCCATAGAATGTATGTTGTATGATTTATAGAAAATATATGAGTTATTAACAATTGGAAATATTTTTAACAAATAATATATGTCTATTATGAGTTAATATATCATAGATGATGAAAGTATTTTCTATATTTTAGGGGCTCAAAGGGGCTGTTGAACAGATCCTTGATCTGATTGATAACACGGTTAATTCAACGAAGGACAGTGTAAGTATTAGAAAAGTGACTTTTAGTATCAGAGTAATTACTAAACAGTAAATAAATAAACGTTAGAGGGGTTCACATAAACATTCCTGAGATATTATATCTGCCATGTAAAGTAAGTGTACCTTGAAGGGGTTCACATAAACATTCCTGAGATATTATATCTGCCATGTAAAGTAAGTGTACCTTGAAGGGGTTCACATAAACATTCCTGAGGTATTATATCTGCCATGTAAAGTAAGTGTACCTTGAAGGGGTTCACATAAACATACCTGAGGTATTATATCTGCCATGTAAAGTAAGTGCACCTTGAAGGGGTTCACATAAACATACCTGAGATATTATATCTGCCACGTAAAGTAAGTGTACCTTGAAGGGGTTCACATAAACATACCTGAGGTATTATATCTGCCATGTAAAGTGCACCTTGAAGGGGTTCACATAAACATACCTGAGGTATTATATCTGCCATGTAAAGTAAGTGTACCTTGAAGGGGTTCACATAAACATACCTGAGATATTATATCTGCCACGTAAAGTAAGTGCACCTTGAAGGGGTTCACATAAACATACCTGAGGTATTATATCTGCCATGTAAAGTAAGTGCACCTTGAAGGGGTTCACATAAACATTCCTGAGGTATTATATCTGCCACGTAAAGTAACTGTTCCTTGAAGAAGTTCACATAAACATTCCTGAGATATTATATCTGCCACGTAAAGTAAGTGCACCTTGAAGGGGTTCACATAAACATACCTGAGGTATTATATCTGCCACGTAAAGTAAGTGTACCTTGAAGGGGTTCACATAAACATTCCTGAGATATTATATCTGCCACGTAAAGCAAGTGCGCCTTGAAGGGGTTCACATAAACATTCCTGAGATATTATATCTGCCACGTAAAGTAAGTGTACCTTGAAGGGGTTCACATAAACATACCTGAGGTATTATATCTGCCACGTAAAGTAAGTGCACCTTGAAGGGGTTCACATAAACATACCTTAGATATAATATCTGCCACGTAAACGAAGTGTGCCTTGAAGGGGTTCACATAAACATTCCCGAGTTATTATATCTGCCACGTAAAGTAAGTGCACCTTGAAGGGGTTCACATAAACATTCCTGAGGTATTATATCTGCCACGTAATGTAACTGTTCCTTGAAGAAGTTCACATAAACATACCTGAGATATAATATCTGCCACGTAAAGGAAGTGTGCCTTGAAGGGGTTCACATAAACATACCTGAGATATTATATCTACCACGTAAAGTAAGTGTACCTTGAAGGGGTTCACATAAACATTCCTGAGGTATTATATCTGCCACGTAAAGTAAGTGCGCCTTGAAGGGGTTCAAATAAACATTCCTGAGATATTATATCTGCCAAGTAAAGTAAGTGTACCTTGAAGGGGTTCACATAAACATACCTGAGGTATTATATCTGCCACGTAAAGTAAGTGCACCTTGAAGGGGTTCACATAAACATACCTGAGATATTATATCTGCCATGTAAAGTAAGTGTACCTTGAAGGGGTTCACATAAACATTCCTGAGGTATTATATCTGCCACGTAAAGTAAGTGCACCTTGAAGGGGTTCACATAAACATACCTGAGATATTATATCTGCCATGTAAAGTAAGTGCACCTTGAAGGGGTTCACATAAACATACCTGAGATATTATATCTGCCACGTAAAGTAAGTGCACCTTGAAGGGGTTCACATAAACATTCCTGAGATATTATATCTGCCACGTAAAATAAGTGCACCTTGAAGGGGTTCACATAAACATTCCTGAGGTATTATATCTGCCACGTAAAGTAAGTGCACCTTGAAGGGGTTCACATAAACATTCCTGAGATATTATATCTGCCACGTAAAGTAAGTGCACCTTGAAGGGGTTCACATAAACATACCTGAGGTATTATATCTGCCATGTAAAGTAAGTGCACCTTGAAGGGGTTCACATAAACATACCTGAGATATTATATCTGCCACGTAAAGTAAGTGCACCTTGAAGGGGTTCACATAAACATACCTGAGGTATTATATCTGCCACGTAAAGTAAGTGCACCTTGAAGGGGTTTACATAAACATACCTGAGATATTATATCTGCCATGTAAAGTAAGTGCACCTTGAAGGGATTCACATAAACATTCCTGAGGTATTATATCTGCCATGTAAAGTAAGTGCACCTTGAAGGGGTTCACATAAACATACCTGAGTTATTATATCTGCCATGTAAAGTAAGTGCACCTTGAAGGGGTTCACATAAACATACCTGAGTTATTATATCTGCCACGTAAAGTGAGTGCACCTTGAAGGGGTTCACATAAACATTCCTGAGTTATTATATCTGCCACGTAAAGTAAGTGTACCTTGAAGGGGTTCACATAAACATTCCTGAGGTATTATATCTGCCATGTAAAGTAAGTGCACCTTGAAGGGGTTCACATAAACATACCTGAGTTATTATATCTGCCACGTAAAGTAAGTGCACCTTGAAGGGGTTCACATAACATACCTGACGTATTATATCTGCCATGTAAAGTAAGTGCACCTTGAAGGGGTTCACATAAACTTTCCTGAGGTATTATATCAGCCACGTAAAGTAAGTGTACCTGAAGGGGTTCATATAAACATACCTGAGATATTATATCTGCCATGTAAAGTGAGTGTACCTTGAAGGGGTTCACATAAACATTCCTGAGATATTATATCTGCCACGTAAAGTAAGTGTACCTTGAAGGGGTTCACATAAACATTCCTGAGGTATTATATCTGCCACCTAAAGTAAGTGCACCTTGAAGGGGTTCACATAAACATTCCTGAGTTATTATATCTGCCACGTAAAGTGAGTGCACCTTGAAGGGGTTCACATAAACATACCTGAGGAATTATATCTGCCACGTAAAGTAAGTGTACCTTGAAGGGGTTCACATAAACATTCCTGAGATATTATATCTGCCATGTAAAGTAAGTGTTCCTTGAAGGGGTTCACATAAACATTCCTGAGATATTATATCTGCCATGTAAAGTGAGTGTACCTTGAAGGGGTTCACATAAACATTCCTGAGATATATTATATCTGCCATGAAAAGTGAGTGTACCTTGAAGGGGTTCACATAAACATTCCTGAGATATTATATCTGCCACGTAAAGTAAATGCACCTTAAAGGGGTTCACATAAACATACCTGAGATATTATATCTGCCATGTAAAGTAAGTGTACCTTGAAGGGGTTCACATAAACATACCTGAGATATTATATCTGCCACATAAAGTAAGTGCACCTTGAAGGGGTTCACATAAACATTCCTGAGATATTATATCTGCCAAGTAAAGTAAGTGCGCCTTAAAGGGGTTCACATAAACATACCTGAGATATTATATCTGCCATGTAAAGTAAGTGTACCTTGAAGGGGTTCACATAAACATTCCTGAGGTATTATATCTGCCATGTAAAGTAAGTGCACCTTAAAGGGGTTCACATAAACATACCTGAGATATTATATCTGCCATGTAAAGTAAGTGTACCTTGAAGGGGTTCACATAAACATTCCTGAGATATTATATCTGCCACGTAAAGTAAGTGTACCTTGAAGGGGTTCACATAAACATACCTGAGGTATTATATCTGCCATGTAAAGTAAGTGTACCTTGAAGGGGTTCACATAAACATTCCTGAGATATTATATCTGCCACGTAAAGTAAGTGTACCTTGAAGGGGTTCACATAAACATACCTGAGATATTATATCTGCCATGTAAAGTAAGTGCACCTTGAAGGGGTTCACATAAACATACCTGAGATATTATATCTGCCATGTAAAGTAAGTGTACCTTGAAGGGGTTCACATAAACATTCCTGAGATATTATATCTGCCACGTAAAGTAAGTGTACCTTGAAGGGGTTCACATAAACATACCTGAGATATTATATCTGCCATGTAAAGTAAGTGTACCTTGAAGGGGTTCACATAAACATACCTGAGGTATTATATCTGCCATGTAAAGTAAGTGCACCTTGAAGGGGTTCACATAAACATACCTGAGATATTATATCTGCCACGTAAAGTAAGTGCACCTTGAAGGGGTTCACATAAACATACCTGAGATATTATATCTGCCATGTAAAGTAAGTGTACCTTGAAGGGGTTCACATAAACTTGGCTAGCTACATGTAAGTTTATGATTAAAGTGCTTTTTTTGATATTATGATCAATTGCAAATTTCTGGAAGGCCATTTTATCAATAATTATGTCCGAAGGTAAAAGTAACCGTCCATATTTGTTGAATGTAAATATTATTTTACCTTGTACTACAGATAAAGAATGATGTGGGCAAGTGTAAACCATTGTATGATGCAGCGCAGAATGTGGTGAACGCTGGCTGTGAGGGAATGCTAGACCCATTGGTTAGTGCCATTGTTTACTTAAACACATTGTTTATCACATGATGTACAACTGGTGCAGTTAATAACATAAATGGTTCTATATATTCACTAGTGACTTTCTTCTAAAGATTAATAAAGCTTGGTGTTGATTGCACTCCTACTCTGCTACTTCATTATTTGACCTCAAATACATACACGAGGGTAGTGACAGTGACATTGTCACATGTTCTATATACATGTATCAGGAAGTATTGAGTCAAATTTGAAAAGATTTTCACATAAATGTTTAACATCATATTACAGGCGCAGGTCATGGTATTATTTACATGACGTGATCTTATGTGCACTCCAGAACTGACAGCTTTAATTTGATATCCACCAAACTTACACATTAGTTATATATCTATAATATCTCGACTGACCAAATTTAAATTTAAAAGAGGTAAGGCCTTACATTATCAAAAGTTGCTTTCTCTGGCATTGTCTCCTCTGACACAGGTGAGCGCTTAAGGGCCAATCTGGCCCTCTTGTTATTGCAAACTTCTAGATGTTAATTATTAACTGAAGTCTTTGGCTAGTACCGAAATATAGGCACAAGTTTGTAATGATTTCATTTAATTGTTTCAGAATGCCATATGGTTTGGTAGATTTACAGTTTAAATGTATTGTTTATGTTTCAGAATGTTGTATTGTTTGGTCTATATACAGTTTGTAGTTATTGTTTATGTTTCAGAATGCCATATGGTTTGGTGTATATACAGTTTATATGTATTGTTTATGTTACAGAATGCCATATGGTTTGGTGTATATACAGTTTATATGTATTGTTTATGTTACAGAAGCCATTTGGTTTGGTCTATATACAGTTTATAATTATTATTTATGTTACAGAATGCCATATGGTTTGGTCTATATACAGTTTATAATTATTGTTTATGTTACAGAAGCCATTTGGTTTGATCTATATACAGTTTATAATTATTGTTTATGTTACAGAATGCCATATGGTTTGGTCTATATACAGTTTATAATTATTGTTTATGTTACAGAATGCCATATGGTTTAGTGTATATACAGTTCATTATTATTGTTTATGTTATATAATGCCATATGGTTTGGTGTATATACAGTTTATATGTATTGTTTATGTTACAGAATGCCATATAGTTTGGTGTATATACAGTTTATATGTATTGTTTATGTTACAAAATGCCATATAGTTTGGTGTATATACAGTTTATTATTATTGTTTATGTTACAGAATGCCATATAGTTTGGTCTATATACATTTTATTATTATTGTTTATGTTACAGAATGCCATATGGTTTGGTGTATATACAGTTTATTATTATTGTTTATGTTATATAATGCCATATGGTTTGGTGTATATATAGTTTATATGTATTGTGTATGTTACAGAATGCCATATGGTTTGGTGTATATACAGTTTTATGTATTGTTTATGTTACAGAATACCATATGGTTTGGTGTATATACAGTTTATATGCATTGTTTATGTTACAGAAGCCATTTGGTTTGGTCTATATACAGTTTATAATTATTGTTTATGTTACAGAATGCCATATGGTTTGGTCTATATACAGTTTTCTTTTTTTTTTTTTAATTTCAATCACTGAAAAGTGATCCATTTAATCACCCCGTAATAGGTCTGTGAGGGTAGGGTTGGGCCATCCCTCAACAAACTGTACAAATATATGTATCAGTCAAGTTGTAACATACATTCATATATATATACACTGAAAGGAAAAAGAAAGCATACATTTTGGTTTTTAAAATTATTTCATTATTGGCTAAGTTTATTCATGTGATGGAAAATGAACTGATTTTTTCTGATTGTTTTGCTTTGAAATGAATTAAATGTTTGTTTGTTGATTCAACAATATGATGAAATATAAATATACAAAATTTATATGCAATACATTTATTGCTCCTTGACCTGTCAACGTTTATAGGTATGTATACGATCTATATATAGTTTATAAGTATTGTTTATGTTACAGAATGCCATATGGTTTGGTGTATATACAGTTTATTATTATTGTTTATGTTACAGAATGCCAAATAATTTGGTGTATAAACAGTTTATATGTATTGTTTATGTTACAGAATACCATATGGTTTGGTGTATATACAGTTTATATGTATTGTTTATGTTACAGAATGCCATATGGTTTGGTCTATAGACAGTTTATAAGTATTGTTTATGTTACAGAATGCCATGTGGTTTGGTGTATATACAGTTTATATGTATTGTTTATGTTACAGAATGCCATATAGTTTGGTGTATATACAGTTTATATGTATTGTTTATGTTACAGAATGCCATATAGTTTGGTGTATATACAGTTTATATGTATTGTTTATGTTACAGAATGCCATATAGTTTGGTGTATATACAGTTTATATGTATTGTTTATGTTACAAAATGCCATATGGTTTGGTGTATATACAGTTTATATGTATTGTTTATGTTACAGAATGCCATATGGTTTGGTGTATATACAGTTTATATGTATTGTTTATGTTACAGAATGCCATATGGTTTGGTCTATATACAGTTTATATTATGTATTGTTTATGTTATATAATGCCATATGGTTTGGTCTATATACAGTTTAAATGTAATGTTTATGTTACAGAATGCCATATGGTTTGGTCTATATACAGTTTATATGTAATGTTTATGTTACAGAATGCCATATGGTTTGGACTTGGTTGGGCCTTATTTTTCTACATTCCTGCTTTTATATTTGCTGCGATGCTGGCAAGCCTGTACAAAAGAACAGATGCATACAAGAAGAAACAGGGAGGATTTGATGATGCGTAAGTGTGGGAGTAGATCTTTATATGAAATATAACCCATTTATGCTAGATACCAGTAAATAGATAAATACATAAAAATTATATAGTTGCTTTCTTTCACTTTTGTATAGTGTGAGATCTCAAGCTTTATCTAATCTTAGCAAATAAGATTTGATTCAATGAGGAGAATTGAATTTCCAAAAGGGCTGAAATTGTGAAATTTCAAAGGTCCTCTAAATAATCATTTTGTCAAACTTGTAGATTTATGATATTATTTATCCTTATATCAGCAGTTGATTGAAGGTTCTGGTAATCAAAGGGCTGGGGCACTGTAAGGTGACATTTACTTTTATATACGATAATTATGAGGAAAACAGATTTTTATGCATCCATGTGTACAAAAAAAGCTTCAAATTTAAAATCTAAAGCATTGTCTGCTCATAGAAATCCCTATGAATGAGTTTTGAAATATTGAAATAGACATGGATGTATAGGGTTCCTGTAAGAGGACTTTATATATTTTGTAGAGGAATTTTCAAAGAGTTAATATTCTGAAATTTCAAAAAATAGTATGGCCCAGCCACTATTAACCTTTATTTCATATAGACACCTTTTGACACCTCTAATATAGAAGGCTTAGTTATTGGGTGAATTAACTGACAGAGTGGAAAACAGTGCAGGAAGTGTTTAGATTATTCGTTACGAGCTATCTGAACTCTTCCTGCACTATTTTCAAAGGCCTTCTGTGATTGGTGCAGGAAAACGCATATCTATGGAGTAAAGGGATAAGCCAGTAGTGTGTTTTGTAGCCCTATTAGGCCTCTTGTTTAATTTTATATTTCAGAAATAATGAAAATTAAAAAAAATACAGTGTGCCCCTTTAATGAATGGGGAGCAAAAGTATTTACACCGAACAGTCATAATTACTCAACAAGTGTATAGACACATGTATGTGGCATTTACTTTGAAACACAACTGTACACTGTATAAGTGTAACAGGTGTATAGACACATACATGTGGCACTTACTTTGAAACACAACTGTAAACTGTATAAGTGTAACAGGTGTATAGACACATGCATGTGGCACTTACTTTGAAACACAACTGTATAAGTGTAACAGGTGTATAGACACATGTATGTGGCACTTACTTTGAAACACAACTGTACACTGTATAAGTGTAACAGGTGTATAGACACATGTATGTGGCACTTACTTTGAAACACAACTGTACACTGTATAAGTGTAACAGGTGTATAGACACATGCATGTGGCACTTACTTTGAAACACAACTGTAAACTGTATAAGTGTAACAGGTGTATAGACACATGCATGTGGCACTTACTTTGAAACACAACTGTACACTGTATAAGTGTAACAGGTGTATAGACACATGTATGTGGCACTTACTTTGAAACACAACTGTACACTGTATAAGTGTAACAGGTGTATAGACACATGTATGTGGCACTTACTTTGAAACACAACTGTAAACTGTATAAGTGTAACAGGTGTATAGACACATGCATGTGGCACTTACTTTGAAACACAACTGTAAACTGTATAAGTGTAACAGGTGTATAGACACATGTATGTGGTACTTACTTTGAAACGCAACTGTACACTGTATAAGTGTAACAGGTGTATAGACACATGTATGTGGCACTTACTTTGAAACACAACTGTACACTGTATAAGTGTAACAGGTGTATAGACACATGCATATGACACTTACTTTGAAACACAACTTTACATTATCTGAAGTATATTAAGTGTATAGACACATGTATCTCTCTCTCTCTCTCTCTCTCTCTACATATATACATGTATTTATATTATAAAAAATCCATAGTGAAACTCATTCTTCATTATGGGAAAATGGTCTTTCAAACTTTACAACATTTAAATATCAAATTATGAAATATGCTTTATATCAGCAATGAATATTTAATGAAAAAAGCAGACTTTCCATAACCTTTCTGGATTGGCTAAGTGGTGTTTATCAGCACAGTGTGATATGTTTCGGGGAATTGAAGTTTCATAAGATTTTCTTTCTAAGATATGGGTTGGTTGATCTGAACACACACAGAGTGCTGCTGCATTGCGGTGTGGTGTGGTGTGTATTAGTGTCTTTCCATGATTTTGATCATCTATATCATTTTCTCATTATCTCACATGCCATTTATTTTTATTCTTTGTTATTGTGTGTAAAACTACATCAGTTGTAACATCATCATTTGCCATGCTTTTGTAGTAACCATGACGATTATATGAACGGTTACCAAGGAGGTCACCGTGGTTATGGAGGTGGTAATCATGATGATAACATTCCTCTAACAAGGTGAGATTTAAGATTTAATATGATGGCAGTTCTGGAATATATTCAAATAGCTTACTGTTGAGGTCAACAGGAGCATTTTAACACCAACTTAAAGTACACCAACCAGAAAAATTGTTTAAAGCGACATTAAATACCATAGAACAAACCTTTAAGTACACCAACTTTCCAATATTATAACAAAACTAAATTGCGGGAGTTCTCTGTTGCGCTGCATTATATAAATCTGAAAACATGTTTTCCAGCTATCATATCTTCATTATCTTCCTGAATAGTCTATCTCAAATCAAAATTCCTAAACAATTATTGGAGGAGGTTGTTTTATATGTATTATAACATTTGTAGCTTTTTTCACGCTGCTTTCAATTGGCTTCAGGTACTCATGTAGTGTAAATCATAAATGTATGGCTAACCATGGTATGGTTTCATTGACACATCTATCATACATATTTGGTGGAAAAGCTTCATTTGTACACATCCATCAAAGTTTAACTCAAGTTAGAGTCTCAATGACACAATTGTGATCATGCATATTACACTAGATACCTTAAAGATTGGCAGGGTTAGCTTTTGTGATATTTGTGTATCTGTCATCTGTCCATTTGTCTGCAGTTTTTCAATCAAATAATTGAATAGTTACTGTCTGAGTTGTGGCCCTTAAATAGTAAACTTGCAATCTCATGATTGAATAATTGCTGTCTGAGTTGTTGACTTTGAATATTAAAGAAACTCACATTAAATTTGATTTTTTAATAAATAATAACATTTCAATTTTGTTTTATCATTATTTTTTAAGTGAAACAGTTGCATAAGATTGTTAGTTATAATAATTGTTAAAAGACTTAGTTTTTACCCAATTTACTGAGGTTAAACACGAGTAAAACAGTTATTATATCTCTGATATATTCTTTAATTGGCCTGATAGTTATGGCCTTCATTGTCAAAATGTGCACAATTTAGTCCTGTTATGTCATCTTTCATTTGATCTTGATAAATATAGGTAGTTATACTATCTTGTATTATTCTGATACCAAATTCTATTGTGTGAAGTCAGCACCTGTTTGCTACAAACATTACTGTTTTACATAATTAACCTCAGCAAAGCATTTTTAGTACAACAACGTTAGTCCAAAGTGAAACAGCCACAGAGAAAACCATCATTAGATGGCAGCTGACAGTTGTTTGTAATGTCAAATCTGATTGTGCATTGTAATGTCAAATCTGATTGGCCAATAGCTAATCTAATCTGACCACTGTTTGTTGAGTAAGGTACTAGAGATATACAAGTGTATTACTTCTGGTGAAGGAGTTAGTCCCTGTAGCTATCTGTTGCACTTCTTTGTTGATGTATAATACAATATATATGTTGCTGTTAATTCTAGTTCTCCATTGACAATTGAACATTCCAAAGTTGCATTCTTTGTTTATGCACATTTTTTAAACAATACTTTCAGACTTGTGCACCTAAATAATGTTTTTTTTTTAAATGTTTATATTTTAGTATCGATGAATCAGACAGCAATTAAAGGTTAATTTACCAACAATTAAGTTAACCATTTAACATGCTTTGAGTCTAATTAACCTGTCACTAATTCCATTTCCAATTTTTCACTGTGTGAACAACATTGAATATGAATAAATTGCAATTTCTAATTTTGTCCAAAATTAACAAGATAACATTCCTGTAATTCCATATATTGACATAACCTGCATACAGTAGCCAGTCTACTTACCTTGACTGTGACTCCTGCTGCAATTGGCATCCATTTCCGTTAGGGCACATTATAATATTTGATGCACATATTAATTTTCAGCAAGTTTTTAAAAAGTTTTAATGTTTGTCTTATTTTTCAAAAATACCTAAATAAGAAATGTAGTTTACTTAATAATGTTAATATTTGGGCCGGAAATTCAGCCCATATGACTTTCATGGTCACAACCAGGCATTCAAGATAGAAGTTAGCGCAGCGTTGCGTTAATACTTTCCATGCATAAATAAACATTGAATCCTGAACAAACATTATGATACCATACAGATAGGTATACAATGTTAAATTCTGATGCAGGAAATACCTGCCAGAATGGGACTGAGTGTGATTGTCTTCGCTTCTTGCTGATAAGCAATCGGAATTCCTCTATATTATTCATAGATTTGCACTGCATTTGTGGCTGGGTATTATACCCGGCAATCAGTGTAAAATTGACACAGAGCGGGCAACCAGGAATCAATTTACTCCGTAACAAAATAAACAAATTTGTAGTCAATTGCACGAGTGTTCACTTTATTCCGAACTGAAAGTAGAGTGAACCAGTCCGTGGAGTTTGATATTGACACTGAAGAAATTGTAGGTTTCTCTGACTCTTTAATCACATAGGGGTTTCTGGGTACAGATCTAGTTGTCCTGGGAATCAGCCAGCTGGCCAGCTGCCATAGAGGGATAGATAAATAAATAATAATGGAAACTCGTGAGATTAATATATTTACATATTCTTCACTAAAGTATACAATTTACATTCCATTAAAATCTCTTGATTAAATCTTTACATATTGTTCACTAAAGTATGCAATGTACACTCCATTTCTCCAACCTGGTGATATTTTGATCAAATCTTTACATATTCTTCACTAAAGTATGCAATGTACATTCCATTAAAATCTCTTGATTAAATCTTTACATGTTCTTCACTAGAGTATGCAATGTACATTCCATTAAAATATCTCAATTATTCTATACATATTGTTCACTAAAGTATACAATGTACACTCCATTAAAATCTCTTAGTTAAATGTTTACATATTCTTCACTAAAGTATGCAATGTACACTCCATTCAAATCGCTTGATTAAATCTTTACATATTCTTTACTAGAGTATGCAATGTACATTCCATTAAAATCTCTTGATTAAATCTTTACATATTCTTTACTAGAGTATGCAATGTACACTCCATTTCTCCAACCTGGTGATATTTTTGATCATATCGTTACATATTCTTCACTAAAGTTTGCAAAGTACACTCCATTAAAATCTCTTGATTAAATATTTACATATTCTTCACTAGAGTATGCAATGTTCACTCCATTTCTCAAACCTAGTGATATTTTGATCAAATCTTTACATATTCTTCGCTAGAGTATGCAATGTACACTCCATTTTTCCAACCTGGTGATATTTTGATCAGACATTTTTTTTAACAAAGAGTGCCACATATGCTAGTATTACTTAACTTTCACTGCTAAGGTTGCGTGTTTGAGCCAAGTTTGGTTCACACACAAATCTTTTACCCTTACCAACAAGGTTTTGATATTCCTCCTTTCTTAATTCCAAACATTAATATAAACACTTCTATATTTGGGTGTTGATAAGGTTGTCAGTTCTAGGTTTATTACAAAAATGTCAATGTTTGTTGATTTTAATACAAAAAACATCCTTACAAGCCTTTCAAAGAGGTCAGATGTGGTCAGAGTTTTAGTATCTAAATAAATGGATAAGTGTATCATTTCTTATTTACGAGGGGCATTTCAAAAGTAATGCAACTGATTATCGTGCGGCCTCGCCTTGCACGGGATTTTCGTGAAAATTGTACCGATGTAGCGAGACATCCATTCTCTACACATACATACCAAGTTTACAGGTGTACACGCAGTATTATCGCTAATACTGTGATAAAAGCAATATATAGTCATTGACAATATAGTAAAATGGTTTGCAAGAGAAGTGTAAAGGCAGCTGAAATTCGAGGTTATGTAAAGACTCGATGCCAGCTTGGCGTATCAGCAAAGGAGATTTTTGACGAATTGTGTGTTGTTCATGGACAGAATGAAGTGTAGTATGCCTCCATCACGAGGTGGATTAAGAAGTTTAAAAGCAGTTGTGACTCCATTAATGATGCACCAAAATCGGGACATTTTTGTAGTGCTACTTCTAACATTATGGTTAACAAAGTATGTGATGTGGTTAAGTCTGACGCCAGACTAACTGTTCATCAGATAGCAAGTATAGTTGGTATTTCAGTCGCAAGTGTATTCCGCATTCTAAAACGTAATTTAAAAATGAGACGTATTACAGCTAGATGGATCCCTCATTTGTTGTCAGACAAGCAAAACCGTGTCCGACTTGAAACCGCCAGAAAACTGCTTAAAATGTTTCCAAAATATCAAAGAAAGCAGTTTTCTGACATTATAACTGGAGATGAGACATGGGTACACTTTTTCGAGCCTACCAGAAAAATTAACAATAAAATATGGGCTACCAAAAACTGTCACCACCCCACAATTGCCAAAAGATTGATCAGTGCTAAGAAAGCAATGTTTGTTATTTTCTTTGATATACGTGGTCCTATTATGCAACTGGTTGTACCAAATAGAAAATCTGTGACTGGTATATTTTATAAAGAAAAAGTGTTGAAGAAACTTAAAAAACAATGTTTCAAACGTAGCCCACACACTGGCTTAAAGCACCTATCCCTGTTGCATGACAACGCCCCTGCGCATAAGTCTTCTATTGTGTCCTTGTTTTTGAACAAGGAAAGGGTTCGAGTTCTTCCACATGCACCATATTCCCCAGACCTAGCCTCATGTGACTATTTCTTGTTCCCTAAACTGAAAAAACATTTACCTGGTAGATGGTATAGGTCCCTACAGGCTCTTGGGTCTGCTGTTTATCAGTGTATGCTGGGTATACCTGAAAATGAGTATGAAGATGCCTTTAAGAACTGGATTAAACGTTTGAAACTTTGTGTTCGTAACAAGGGGGATTACTTTGAGGGTATGACGCGTAAATAATTTAATATCTATCAAACGCGCGCTTTATATTACCCCAGTTGCATTACTTTTGAAATACCACTCGTAAACCGTCAATAAAACTTTTATTGGGCTAGAGCACAAAAAAATATGTCAGTGTTCATTTCTAACCTAGATTAGTCAATCACTTTATGTTGTTAACGAAGTATTACTTTGGGCATTGCAAATGAAACTTGTACCTTGGTAAAATAAGAGGTGGTTGTAATGTTTTGCCAGCATAAAATGATGCCCAAGTAGAAAATAAGTGCAAAAATTTTATGGAATTTATTAAAAGTAAATAATGACTAAACGTCACTGCTCAGATTTTTTTTCAAGAACTCGGAAATATATTCTGTTAACTGATTTTTGCTCAGATTTACTTCAAGAACCCAGAAGTGTATTCTGTTGACCTGATTTGTGCTCAGATTTTTTTCGTGAACTCACAAATATATTTTGCTTATGTGATTGGTGCTCAATTTTTTTTCAAGAACTCAAGAAAATCTGGTTTGTGCTCAGTTTTATTTCATGATCTCAGGAGATCAGTATACATTTACATGAATAAAATAAACTCTATGCAGCTGTTCCAGTATGCTATTGCTGCTTCTCCACATTCATCATTTTCCTTTTCCCACAGTGGTAACAATCACGCAGGCCGTTCCAAGGACAATGCGGCATACAACCCCGGTTATGAAGGTAGAGAACTAGCACCTGAGACTCGTTTCCATAGGGATGACGCATATCGTGGTGGTGATCACGGACGTGGCCCCATGTATGCTAAACCATATGGTGGCGAGCGCCGTGATCACTATGACAATGATCATCCCCCCCGCTATGACGAAGCAACCTCTCCTGGTTACCCCCATGGTAATATGCATGGTGGGTACCCGAAATCACGCTATTACTAATTCCAGATATATATAACATGCATGTAAGTATATAAAAGTCAGGTCGGAGTTTTTTACCCAGAAACCATTTGTGTTTCCATGTGTGTTAGCATATGTTTGATCCTTGCCTTGCCAACTAGAGTTTCTTTTACAGTGTATATATCATTCTTAACTAGTTCATGTTTTAATTAATTTGACTTTAAACATGTTTTCTGTTGTTTGAAAATGAAATTTGATTAGGATATGAGTTATTAAGCAGCTTCAACTTTTGTTATAACTTTTGTATAACTTTATGCTGCTCATTGTAAAAGTACTTGGCATATGAAGTAATATGTGCTGGTCAAGCTCAGTCTGAAATGGTAGAAAGTTTGCCAGGTTCATAATTGCGCTATGGGAAGGTAATGCTACCCAAAAACATGCTACATTTTTTTTTAAATGACTGACTTCTACAAAATAATTCATTAGTTACACAGTTCACTGTACAATATGGATTTATATAAGTAAATGTTGTGGTGGAAACCTGTATTAGACAAGACACTGATATATTGTACAGAGAACTGTATAATAACCTTATAACATTCCATTGGTGATGAGAAACACACTGAATAGGTTTATAGTTTAATCATATTTTATTGACAATTTTAATTGTACAAACTATTTATATAATACAGAGTAATATAGTATAGATAAAATGTTCTTATAGCTAAGTTCAGGGTCATTTCTCACAAAAACCAATATTGACCGATTATTCAATTATAAATTGGTTGAACCAAACCAGTTGTGACCGATAATCAATTGTGAAAATATCAACTGATTTTCATCACTACAGTTTATATTGAAAGATACAGAAAGGAAGATGTTTGTATAGCATTCCCCAGATGATGTCTCTGGTCCATGTGGGACTTTCCATGGCCGTAGCTGCGATGTTTATTATGCAATTCTGTCTATATTGCCGTCTGATTCATTGGCTCATGGTAGTCTCATTTCATCGGGACCGAGTGTACATGTATATATAGATATCATCATCCGGATTGGAATAATAAGGATTAAATTCATTTTTTCTGCATGTGTAAAAAATGTTGAATCACAAATCTGACATAAGTCTTTCGGACTTTATTTGATTTGTGCGTGATCCAACATTCTTTACACATTCATAAAAAAAACAAGAAAAAATGATTTTAAAACGAAATGTTGAATAACTGATTTATAAAATGGTCATTTTATTATCAGCATTACTTTGATACCAAAATGATTATATTGAGACAACGGTAATATAGTTGAGACACCTGATATTTTGAGTGATGCATTTCGACCTGATAAAAGTCAGAAGATCCATGTTACAAAGTCTTTGATTTAATCATAAATGATTTAATCATGTCATTTCATGATAACTTCAAAGACGATTTTTCTAAAAACATACATTTTATCATTTTATAAATTTGTTAGAAGTAAACTCAGTTATTCTACAGAACATGTTATGTTTGATTGTATAACCGTTGAGATATGTTTAAAAGGCATACCAATGTAGACTATTTAATGTAGATGTTGGAATGATGTACACTTTTACACGTACATTATATAACCCGTCGTTCTTCATGATTTAACATAAACCATCCTGACCTTCAGCTAGCTTTTACTTCAGTGCAGATATGGGTTGTGATTTTATTTCATTGTTACTGCCTTTTGAACTCTCTCACAAATAAAAGCGAAACTCACCATATTGGTTATATTCTGTAATTTCCATATTGCTATATTTAGAATGTTACTGCCATATTCAAGAATTTAATATATATTACAACTTATAATATGTACATAACTATATGGTTTAATAAAATAAATAAATAGTCTAACAATGGGCTTTCCCAAGTATTCTCTCATCATCATCCTCATCACCATTATTATTATGCATGTGTATAGCAGAAGTTTGGTGGTAATGCTTCCTTGTACTAAAAATCACCATTATTAATTTACAGGTGAAAATTTAAATCAACACATGTAACTATAAAAAAGCAACAAGCTGTAAATGTGAATTTTAAATATTTGAAACAATTCTTTTTTTAATGAAATAGAAAATTGTTGAATATCTTAAAAAATAGACTTTAATATTTCATAGGAAATCTTTTTCTATCAAACAGTTAAAAATTGATAAAAATAAAATCTGATACAGACTTTTTGTCATACATGAGCTTTACTAGAGTTATACATATACTGGGGCACTCTCATATCATTTACATAGATGTATGTGGACATGTTACATTTAAAAATAATTTGAAATGAAAAATTTATCAATTTATAAAAATTGCTATGTGTCACTTTAATCCTGGATACATTTCTTACTCTCATGATACCCAAGAGGGCCTGCAGCAGTATACATAGATGGGTAGCCAAGCATCAAATCTCTGTTCACATTTACAGTCTGTAGCTCATGATTATTTCACACTAGTAGCGTGCTTGCTTATTACAATGCTTCAATGTGGGCATGATAACTGGGGGAATGAGTTCTTGTGTACGTGCAACCCAACTATTTTAATCAATCAAAAACAAAACAACATGCCAATTATTTAATATTTTCTCTGAAGAGTACTACTGCTATTATGTATGTATGTCTGTATTTATTTAGGTATAGTGCTATTTGTATGTATTTACTTAAGATGTATGTATTTAAGTATTAGTGCTATATGTGTGTATTTCAATATTAGTGCTATACATATGTATTTAAGTATTAGTGCTATATGTATGTATTTAAGTATTAGTGCTGTATGTATGTATTTAAGTATTATGTATTTAAGTATTAGTGCTATATGTATGTATATAAGTACTAGTGCTATATGTATGAATTGAAGAACTAATGCTGTATGTATGTATTTAAGTACTAGTGCTATGTGTATGTATTTAAGTACTAGTGCTATATGTATGTATATAAGTACTAGTGTTATATGTATGTATAGAAGTACTAGTGCTACATGTGTGTATTCAAGTACTAGTGCTGTATGTATGTATTTAAGTACTAGTGCCATGTGTATGTATTTAAGAACTAGTGCCATGTGTATGTATTTAAGAACTAGTGCTATATGTATGAATTGAAGAACTAATGCTGTATGTATGAATTGAAGAACTAGTGCTGTATGTATGTATTTAAGTACTTGTGCTATATGTATGTATAGAAGTACTAGTGCTGTATGTATGTATTTAAGTACTAGTGTTATATGTATGTATAGAAGTACTAGTGCTACATGTATGTATTCAAGTACTAGTGCTATATGTATGTATTCAAGTACTTGTGCTATATGTATGTATTTAAGTACTAGTGCTACATGTATGAATTTAAGTACTAGTGCTACATGTATATATTTAAGTACTAGTGCTATATGTATGTATTTAAGTACTAGTGCTACATGTATGTATTTAAGTACTAGTGCTACCTGCATGTATTTAAGTACTAGTGCTATATGTATGTATTCAAGTACTTGTGCTATATGTATGTATTTAAGTACTAGTGTTATATGTATGTATTTAAGTACTAGTGCTATATGTATGTATTTAAGTACTTGTGCTATGTGTATGTATTTAAGTACTAGCGTTATGTGTATGTATTTAAGGACTAGTGCTATGTGTATGTATTTAAGTACTTGTGCTATATGTATGAGTATAAGTACTAGTACTGTATGTATGTATTTAAGTACTAGTACAGTATGTATGTATGTATATAAGTACTAGTACTGTATGTATGTATTTCTGTATATATGTATATAAGTACTAGTGCTTTATGTATGTATATAAGTACTAGTGCTATATGTATGTTTTTAAGTACTAGTGCTGTATGTATGTATATAAGTACTAGTGCTATATGTATGTTTATAAGTACTAGTACTGTATGTATGTATATAAGTTCTAGTATGGTATGAATGTAGCTATGTTTGTATGTATATCAGTACTAGTGCTTTATGTATGTTTTTAAGAACTAGTGCTGTATGTATGTATATAAGTACCAGTGCTGTATGTATGTATATAAGTACTAGTGCTATATGTATGTTTTTAAGAACTAGTGCTGTATGTATGTATATAAATACCAGTGCTGTATGTATGTATATAAGTACCAGTGCTGTATGTATGTATATAAGTACCAGTGCTGTATGTATGTATATAAGTACCAGTGCTGTATGTATGTATGTATGTATGTATGTATGTATGTATGTATGTATGTATGTAATGTATGTAATGTATGTAATGTATGTAATGTATGTATGTAATGTATGTATGTATGTATGTAAGTACTAGTGCTGTATGTATGTATGTATGTATGTATGTATGTATGTATGTATGTATGTATGTATGTATATAAGTACTTGTGCTGTATGTATGTATATAAGTACTTGTGCTGTATGTATGTATATAAGTACTAGTGCTATATGTATGTATGTATATAAGTACTAGTGCTATGTGTATGTATATAAGGCCTAGTGTTATATGTATGTATATAAGTACTAGAGCTATGTGTATGTATTCAATTAAGTACTAGTGATGTGTGTATGTATTTAAGTAGTAGTGCTATATGTATGTATATAAGTACTTGTGCTATGTGTATATATATAATTACTAGTGCTATGTGTATGTATTTAAGTACTACTGTTGTATGTATGTATATAAGTACTAGTGCTATGTGTATGTATATAAGTACTAGTGCTATATGTATGTATATAAGTACTAGTGCTATGTGTATGTATTTATTTAAGTACTAGTGCTATGTGTATATATTTAAGTACTAGTGCTATATGTATGTATTTAATTAAGTACTAGTGCTATGTGTATATATTTAAGTACTAGTGATATGTATATGTATTTAATTAAGTACTAGTGCTATGTGTATATATTAAAGTACTACTACAGTATATTAAAGTACTACTACTGTATGTATGTATGTATGTATGTACGTATGTATGTATGTACGTATGTACTTACGTACGTACGTACATACTAGTGCTATATGTATGTATATAAGTACTAATGCTGTATGTATGTATTTAAGTACGTTGTGTATGTTTTTAAATACTAGTGCTATATGTATGTATATAAATACTAGTGCTATATGTATGTATTTAAGTACTAGTGACATGTGTATATATTTAAGTACTAGTGCTGTGTGTATGTATTTAAGTACTGTATGTATTGAAGTACTAGTGCCATGTGTATGTATTTAAGTTCTAGTGCTGTGTTTATGTATTTAAGTACTAGTGCTATATGTATATATTTAACTATTATTGCCACATGTATGTATTTAAGTAATAGTGCTATATGTATGTATTTAAGTACTAGTACTACATGTGTATATTTAATTGCTAGTGCTATATGTATGTATTTAAGTACTAGTGCTACATGTATGTATTTAATTAAGTACTAGTGCTATGTGTATATATTTAAGTACTAGTGCTATATGTATTTAATTAAGAACTAGTGCTATGTGTATGTATTTAATTATAACTAGTGCTATGTGTGTATTTCAGTATTAGTGCTATATGTATGTATTTAAGTATTAGTGCTATATGTATTAGTGCTATATGTATGTATTTAAGTATTATGTATTTAAGTATTAGTGCTATATGTATGTATATAAGTAATAGTGTTGTATGTATGTATATAAGTATTAGTGCTATGTATATATATATATATATATATATAAATACTAGTGTTATATGCATGTATTTAAGTACTAGTGCTGTGTGTATGTATTTAAGAACTAGTGCTGTGTGTATGTATTTAAGTACTAGTGCTGTATGTATGTATATAAGTACTAGTGCTATGTATATATATATATATATATATATATATATATATATATATATATATAAATACTAGTGTTATATGTATGTATAGAAGTACTAGTGCTACATGTATTTATTTAAGTACTAGTGCTGTGTGTATGTATTGAAGTACTAGTGCTGTATGTATGTATATAAGTACTAGTGATATGTGTATATATATAATATTAGTGCTATATGTATGTTTTTAAGTACTAGTACTGTATGTATGTATATAAGTACTAGTGCTATGTGTATGTTTATAAGTACTAGTGCTATGTGTATGTATATAAGTACTAGTGCTATTTGTATGTATATAAGTACTAGTGCTATGTGTATGTATTTAATTAAGTACTAGTGCTATGTGTATATATTTAAGTACTCGTGCTATATGTATGTATATAAGTACTAGAGCTATATGTATGTATATAAGAACTAATGCTGTATGAATGTATTTAAGTACTAGTGCCATGTGTATGTATTTAAGTACTATTGCTATGTGTATGTATTTAAGAACTATTGCTATATGTATGTATTTAAGTACTAGTGTTATATGTATGTATATAAGTACTAGTGCTACATGTATGTATTCAAGTACTAGTGCTATATGTATGTATTCAAGTACTTGTGCTATATGTATGTATTTAGGTACTAGTGCTTTATGTATGTATTCAAGTACTAGTGCTACATGTATATATTAAGGTACTAGTGCTATATGTATGTATTTAAGTACTAGTGCTACATGTAAGTATTTAAGTACTAGTGCTATATGTATATATATAATAACTAGTGCTATATGTATGTATTTAAGTACTCATGTTGTATGTATGTATTTAAGTACTAGTGCTATATGTATGTATTTAAGTACTAGTGCTACATGTATGTATTTAAGTACTAGTGCTATATGTATATATATAATAACTAGTGCTATATGTATGTATTTAAGTACTCATGTTGTATGTATGTATTTAAGTACTAGTGCTCTATGTATGTATATAAGTACTAGTGCTATGTGAATGTATATAAGTACTAGTGCTATATGTATGTATATAAGTACTAGTGCTATGTGTATGTATTTATTTAAGTACTAGTGCTATGTGTATATATTTAAGTACTAGTGCTATATTTATGTATTTAATTAAGTACTAGTGCTATGTGTATATATTTAAGTACTAGTGATATGTGTATGTATTTAATTAAGTACTAGTGCTATGTGTATATATTTAAGTACTCATGCTATATGTATGTATATACGTACTAGTGCTATATGTATGTATATAAGAACTAATGCTGTATGAATGTATTTAAGTACTAGTGCCATGTGTATGTATTTAAGTACTAGTGCTTTGTGTATGTAATTAAGTTTTAGTGTTATATGTGTGTATTTCAGTACTAGTGTTATGTGTATGTATTTAAGTACTTGTGCTATATGTATGTATATAAATACTAGTGCTATGTGTATGTATATAGGTACTAGTGTTATATGTATGTATTTAAGTACAAGTGCTATATGTATGTATTAAAGTACTAGTGCTATATGCATGTATTTAAGTACTAGTGCTATATGCATATATTTAAGAACTTGTGCTATATGTATGTATATAAGTACTAGTGCTATATGTATGTATATAAGTACTAGTGCTATATGTATGTATATAAGTATTAGTGCTATATGTATGTATTTAATTACTAGTGCTATATGTATGTATTTAAGTACTTGTGCTATATGTATGTATATAAGTATTAGTGCTATATGTATGTATGTAAGTACTAGTGCTATGTGTATGTATATAAGCACTACTGCTATGTGTATGTATATAAGTACTAGTGCTACGTGTATTTATAGAAGTACTAGTGCTACATGTATGTTTTTAAGTATTCGTGCTGTGTGTATGTATTTAAGTACTAGTGCTATATGTATGTATTTAAGTACTAGTGCTATATGTATATATTCAAGTGCTAGTGCTATATGTATGTATTTAAGTACTAGTGCTGTGTGTATGTATTTAAGTACTAGTGTTATATGTATGTATTTAAGTACTAGTGATAGTATGTATATATTCAAGTACTAGTGCTATATGTTTGTATTTAAGTACTAGTGCTATATGTATATATTCAAGTACTAGTGCTATATGTATGTATTTAATTACTAATGCTATATTTATGTATTTAAGTACTAGTGCTATATGTATGTATTGAAGTACTAGTGCTATATGTATATATTCAAGTACTAGTGCTATATGTATGTATTTAATTACTAATGCTATATTTATGTATTTAAGTACTAGTGCTATATGTATGTGTTTAAGTACTTGTGCTATATATTTGTATTAAGGTTTTAATTCAGATCATCTGAGTAAAGATCCAGTTCAGTACTCACATGTCCAGTATTGGTTTGATATTTTATTTCTGTTAAATCTGTTATTTTATCATGATCATTATAAATAATGAGTCTGTAAGATATGGGTCCATGGAGACCTAGCGCTGCCCAGGATAACCAACATCTCACCACTTGGGTCAGAGGTTTGAGCACAACTCTGTTCATAAACTTTATGTGAGAAAGTTGACCAGTTAGATGTGGAAGGACAGTGGTTCTACTCAGATTCTTTCTGAGGTCTTTTTCCACCAATAACACTGGATGCCACATACAACCTGTAATGTATTGAAACTAGATTAAACGTCCATATTATAAGACTATAATTATATATTTATTATTGTTGATTGCAGTTTAATGAAATGAAGTTATTTTCACAAGATAATTTAATGAATATTTTTAGTTCAAAAAGAAAAAAACAACACATTTAATTGTTTATTGATATTATAAACCCTATCAACATGATTAAATTGGAATATAAAATTGCATGTGTGCCATAATTATGGTAATCGTTGGACTTTTGTACTACACTGTCACAAATCCAACGTCTGTCACCATTAAGTTGTATTTTCCTACTTATGCTTTTTAACCTAATTATATACTCCCATAATCTCCTAATATTATTTATTTTTGGTAAATAGAAAAAGAAATGTTTTTGTCAAAATGCCTGATAAATTTATTATTTTAATTATTAATATCATTTTAAAAATAAATTCTGCTAGATATGTTTCTCTTATACATTATTGTTTTAAGTGATACATGAGTATAAATGACCTTATAAGAATTATATTTGGTAATCACACAAAATATTAACTATTTTACAAAAATTAATGATAAACTATTCAGGCCATTTATCTTGATTTCTTGGTTTACAGATTTTCCCCAAAATTGAAGAAATGATGGTGAAAGGAGCTCTGCATTTTCTTCTACTTTACCTCCATTTTTAACTCAACTTTTCTATGAATATTGGAGTTTTTGTACTCGCCCCAGCGTCAGCGTCTGCGTCCCACCTTCTTTAATGTTTTGGTACATGTTGTTCATAAGTGTGCATAGCTTTTAGTTACATGTATGGAACCTGGAAAAATGAAATACTCTGCCTCCCACCTCGATTGTTTTATATGAAATATTATGCCCCATTTTAAACTTTATGCTCCCCACCCCCCACCTCAACTCTCGCTCTAGTTCTGTGACAAGGCTAGAAAAGTCGAGTTAACGCTGATCTTCAATAGCTCGTGTTTTTGTCATTGTCAGAATTAGTTGTTTTACAAAAGTGTTTTGTTTTTGTTTTCAAATTTTAAAAAATAAGGATGGTGGATTTCAGAACCCAACAAATAAAAAATTAAACGGCCATAAAGAGAAGAAATTATTTAACTTTATGTTTTGTTTAAACTTTAAATAAATTGTAAGTGACAGGAAGAAATATTGTTCTGTTTGCAATGATATGGTTTTACCGATAATGAATTGTTTGTTAAAAAAAATAATGTAGTACTTATTTTATACTGAGGTTACAAGTCAGAATCAAAAAAATATTTATTGATAGCCATTTGTATTTTGTTCCTTGCTCCAGAAATAAAATGAACAGTAGATTTTTTTTTGTTTAAAACATTAAGATAATATGCATTTTATATTTTCTTTATATGACTTCATGTTCACTATATTAAATTTACTGCATAGCATTTGGAGAAGTTGTCATTAACTTGAGGGTGGATAAATCAAATTGATTATCCTTAATAGTGAGCATGGTAAATAAATGTGTGCATGCTTGCTTGCTTGTGTGATTCACATGTTGTATATAATGACATCAGATCACAATATGTGTGATTCACATGTTGTATATAATGACATCAGGTTATAGTAAGTGTGATTCACATGTATAATAATGACATCAGATTACAATAAGTGTGATTCACATTGCATATTGTATATAATGATGTCAGATAACAATAAGTGTGATTCACATGTTGTATATAACGATGTCAGATTACAATAAGTGTGATTCACATTGTATATTGTATATAATGACGTCAGATTACAGTATGTGTAATTCACATGTTGTATATAATGATGTCGGATTTCAAGAAGTGTGATTCACATTGCATATTGTATATAATGACGTCAGATTACAGTAGGTGTGATTCACATGTTGTATATAATGACATCAGATTACAATAAGTGTGATTCACATATTGTATATAATGACATCAGATTACAGTATGTCTGATTCACATGTATATAATGTCGTCCGATTACAGTAAGTGTGATTCACATGTTGTTTATAATGACATCAGATTAAAATAAGTAATTTCTCATGTTGTATGCAAGGATAAAGACTATTAATAATCAGTCATTGCTCTTATTTGTATGTAAACTTAAAAAAATCATTAGTAATTTAAATAACTTGGAATACTATTAAATATAAATAAAGTTAATATGTTTTTCAATCTACTATTTCAGATCCACTGCGTGGCGTTAGTACTAATCGTTAAAATGGACCAAACAGATTATAGCTGGTGCTTCGATTTCATTTCATATCAACATTTATCCAGTGACCAATCAAAATTTTACAGATACTTTGACAAGTGCAAAATCAGGTGACAAATGGACCAAATAAAGATGGTGAAGACAAGATGAAATCGCCATGGAAACCAAAGATGCATGTAATTGTTAGATGGATATCAAATTAGCTTTTATGTATAAAAATGCCAAATATTTATCCTAGTTTTTAATCAATGAAAGTAATGATGTTGGTGTGTCAGTGGTTGGTCAACTTTGTTGTATTACCAATTCGTATTTTGTTGTTTTTTACTGTTGATAGGAGAATAAGGTCAACAAGATTTTAATTTCACAATAATGCAAAAATATCTTCATGCAGAAACATGATTTATAAATTAAATTTCAAGTATGAATCCTGTTTTTCAAGGAGGAAATGAAAACAATCATCTACTCTGATCAACAATATATGTTCACTGTGCTGATAAAGTTCACAATCATATTTGTTTACGGGTGGAGTAACCATACCTCTTTTACAAAATATACAAACTCTGTACCATATCAACATATAGTCATTTTCAGACTTACTGCCAACTGATAAATCACCTAGAACATTTAATTTTCTGCAAGTGCCATTGCAAGTACTTGTACCATTATTCACTTGTTATGGTTATTTTATTCAGTACTTTGTAATTTGAAATTTCCAGAATCTCTATGTAAATGTTCCGGAAGCTCCTGTATACCCTTAAATATTAATATTAATATCCCCAGGAACCACTATATACCCTTTAATCTCTATATAAATGTCCCTGTTAGCCCCTGTATCATCGGCATAAGAACATTTCCATTATGGAGGGGGATGGGGGTGGGGGCAACCTGAGAGTGAAGAGTAAAATACTGGGGGGGGGGGTTAAACTATGTCAAGTTTAAGGCTTTATTAACCCTCATACTTTGAACTGGTCATTTTGGCGAGCAAAGTAAAACTATTGTTTACACCCGCCTTTTTGTGTAACAGCAACAGACCAAAAACATGGCTGGAAGAAGCAATTGATACTCCAGCGAGTTAATTGTTAATGAGATCCTTTGTTAGGTTGATTAGTTGATGCAAATCTCTATATAGATATTGATTCATCATTATCATCATCATCATCATCAAACCAGGCCTGAAATAAAAAGAAATGCTGCTTTCCTACCTTCTCATGCACAAAAACCCAATCTGAAATGTTTGCTTTTTTCAAATTTTAGTTTAATATTTCATAAAACCACCCAGCTTGATCCATAACTTATATGAAAAGGTTTGCCATTTACTTGCTGAAGGACAGTGGTTCTACTCAGATTCTTTCTGCGGTCGCTTTCCACATATAAAACTGGATATGCCATTTATAACATGCCATGTGTTGAAAATGGCATCTAATCCCATTAAAAAAAATAGATTCACCAAAATTGAATAAAATAACCTACGCTACCTACCATTTTGAAGTTCTGGGTGCAGAATGGCAAACATTTTGATTGATTGTCTCAGTTTTGAATGTCCATGTGGTTTCTTTCCAAGGCAAATATTGATGGAACCTATTATGTTATTGTTAATTGTTCACCAATAGTGCATCTTGTATATAAATTTATAAAATATTAAACATTAATTTTCAATGTGAAATTTATAAAATATGAAATATATTTTGTGATATTCTTTAACTTTCTAATTTGTTATTTTAATTGATTGTGTGTATTTTATGGTTCAAGTTTTATGTGATGCTCGTACAGTTTTGTTAATTTTTATCTTGCGCTTGCTATGTTACTGCATAATGGATATTTGACAATCGTAAATCGCATAACATTATGGTATGTAGTGATATATTTTGTATTTTTTTAACTGAAATTAAACTAAATTTTTAGAATATAATTGAAATCCACATAATTGAAGCTTATTACTATATTGTAAAAAAACAGTTTTATATAGTGTATTCAGATTTGTCATAATAATTGAAAACTAGTTGATCAACAAGGATGTAGCATGGTTGTGATAGTTTCTCGTGTCTTAAAGGGACACACTGGAGTTTTGACTATACAGCGATATTATCTCAAGTATTTAACTATCTGGAAGTTCAAATTTAAGAAATTAACAATTTTATAAAACTAGCGAAGTCATAATGAGTAAAAAAGATCTTTAGAAAAATGCAAACCTATATTTCCTTTTATCTTTATTATTATGCACCGATAATAAAATAATGGAAATAAAAGTATGTTACTGGTATAAAATATACTGGTATGTATATATACACTGTCCATTAAATATCATTGTCGGAATGAAAGAAGAAAAAAGAAAAAAAAGAATTTTTCACAAATGGAAAAAGATAAGAATAACAAATGCCATAAGCCAACATACGGCCATATATATTGTTGTATTTCTGGATGCTATTATCGAAATACATTTTCAGCTGTACCACACCAGATGAGTAAGATGTGTAGAAATATTGTAAATATGGTAAATTATTGTCTTATTTTTTATACATGTATGATCAATGACCTGTTTATATTATGATGTAGAAAATAGGTTAACAGGTCTTTATAACTACTATTAAAACTATGCATTATTTCTAGAGTTTCGATAAATCTTTTATCAAATTGTACAGTAACTTTAAGAACATATCAGTAGAGCTCAGTTTTCAATTTCAACTTGAAACAACTTACCTTTATAATGATCCTCACAAACACTCTGAATCATGCTTATGTAGAGCCTTTTTTTGGTTTTAGTGTTTTGTTGTCAGTATCCTCAACTTTTACAAGCTTTATGTCCATATCCAAAGAACATAAATTATATATGTTTGGTATCTTGCCATGGTTATATTATTGTTTACTGGTACTGCTTGTTGCCACGGCTACATTTGAATGCTTTCTGTATGTACCCTTAATGTTTCAGGAATGAAACAATGTATAGTTTTAGAGAAACAAATCATTTTTTTGTCATGTTTACTATTGTGGTTAAATTACCAAACCCTGTGTGGTTCAAGGGAGCCATATGAGTGGTGGCAAGAATAGGATCACTGTTGCTCATGCATGTTGCAGGAAGCGACAATTTGAGTAGTATGATAGAATTTGAAGAAATTCTGCAGTTCAGCAGGTATAGAGGTTCTAGGTACATTCTGCAGATTCATTTGTTAATGTATTTTTTTTAATCTGTGTTGATTTGTACATGTAGAGTGAACCTGGAATCTTTTTTCCTGTTGGCATCGAAAAACCTATGTGTAGGTACGCTGTAAAACCCTATTCTTTCTTTAGTGAAACAAAAATAAAATATAAAAACACAGAGATTCAAATGTCTGGCATTATTAACAATTTTTAACTTACTGTACCTGTTTATACTCTAGATCATGTTCATGTTAGCCTGATCATTTTCAACATCATCTGACAACTTCATCATGTTCATGTGGTTCCGGCTAAGAATAGAATCACTGCCGATCTCTGCAGAGGGGTAGGAATATTTTTTTTTAAATCTGTATATAAATTTGTTGTTTTTGTACATGTAGAGTGAACCTGGAATCATCCTTCCTGTTGGCGTCGAATAACCTTTAATGTGTTGGTACGCCGTAAAACACTATTCATTCATTCATCATGTTCATCAGTAATTGAAAGCTTAACCAATTTCACCACCATTCAGGTGCTTGATCATGTTCAACATCATCTGGAAGTTTGAATGTATTGAAAATGACCCAGAATCTCGATAATGTTCTACATCATCAAACACCTGTATTATCAGTTGCTTGTCATGTACATCTTACTAGTGTTCCTCTCATATTTACTGTGTTCCTCTCATATTGTACCTCTCATATATATAGTGTTCCTCGCATATTGTACCTGTCACATTCAGTTGTTTACAGTTGTTTGCTTCTGGACATGTCATTCCAACTTTTATTGATGGTTGTTTTTGTTGACCAAACTTGTGTCAAGAATAGCTTGTTAATGTCCTTGTACTTGTCATTTATATATATTGTATGTTATCTACATATCTTGCTTTTCCAAAGTTTTACACAAATTTAATAATCCAAATAAATGCATAATTTTAATTATTTATCATTATTTACTAACTCTTTTATCATTTTAATTCTTTTATATTTTTAAATCAATTATTTCGCTTGTTTTAATTGGGATCTGTTGAAGATATTTTATACCGTTTGTTGCTCACTTATATGGAAACTACAGAAATTTTAGTTTTAAAATGTATATTCTCTTGTATTTATCATATCAACATATGACTGTGTTGAATGTATAACAGCATGTCTCACATACTGGATAAGGACGTGTATATATGAATGTATATACTAGGGCCACCTCGGAGATAAAATATAACATTAAATCAACAAAGTTTTGTGTCCCCACCAAATGGGCATTAAGTGTTACACCTGTCGGTGAAAAATAACTTCTGAAAGGGTTAATGTATTTAATTAATATTTGGTGTGTAGTCAAATACTGTAATTATAAAATACAGGTCAAGTTCTATATTTGTCAGTGTCAGTAAATTTTCACATAAGCCCCTTTTCACTTACTAGTATTGTGTATATAAAATTTACTAATATAGCAGGATCATTTGTGTCATATGGAGACATTTCTAGTTTTAAAAATATGAAATCTTAGTTGTATTGAAGATAAAGATAAGTAATTGGTCTAAAGGTTATGATGGAGACCCCCACCAGTTTCAGGTTTGATGGGAGCCTCATTCCAATAAAAACAATAAAGCCTTAGTTTGAATAACTTCATCAGTCAGTATAGGTGTTTGTTTACCCTCGCACTAAGCTCCAGGCTTTTTTGGCGAGCGAGATAAGAAGATTTTGTTTCTAAGAAGATTATTTAGTTGATCCAAGTCATTGGCTCTTGTAGAAAATTGATTATGTTGGATGTCTTGTCGATATTTGATTTCATCAATTCTAATAGAAGATGGTTCCCCATTGGTTAAATACACCGTCACTGAGCTGTGAACGTGCTGTTTACTGTAATGTAATTTCATGAACTGGTGCTTAAATCCTTGCTAGGGTTACTTTAAAAAGCATAAAAAACAATTATAATTTAAAATAGATGTCTCCACCAGTCACGAAAGTGGAGACATCAGAGGTTGTAGATACTGTAGATGATCATCTATCATCCGTTCAGATTTACAATTGACCAACTTTGAAGGCTGGATCTCGGGTGAGCACATTGTTCCACTCAGACAGTCGCTTGTAGAGTAGATAGATATCTTCATCTCCATGAGATTCCTATGTTAACCTAGATGTAGTAGATTAAAGTTATAGACAGCTGGCTGTCCAATCAAAACTCTTTGCATTTACAAAGATGTTCTCTACCAATTAATTGAATCATTGATTGTACATATCTTTAGTTTAATATTTCACAGAATAATCATAATTAAGTCATATAATTAATTATCAAACATTTACTTAGTTTGCTTTATGTGCGTTTTCTTTGTATTGTCTGTTTTAATGTGTTTGGCCTATGTATGTATGTTTTGTAGGATTTATTTTGTGTTTTGTTTAATAGCTTGTACTCTAGAATCAGCCGAAATGTTTTGTACAAGTCATATATCATTCATGCAGTCAAATAATCTTTTATATTTTCTATTTGTCTGCTGGGAGCTGTCCAGGACCATTTTTAAATTTTTTAAAGATATTTCCAACTAAAATCTTATTTTCTGCTACCTTGGGTGTACATTTTCCAAAGGTTATTTAAAATTTTCGGAGGATTATTAAAAAACACATGGAATTAGCAACTTTTCCAAGGTTTATTTGATTTTTGTTCAAGGATTTTTCTACAAAAGTAGAAATTCCAAGGTTGATCATTAAAACATTGGAAATTATTCCCTGGATATATTAATTATAATATTAAAGATATAATAATTTAAAAACAGGGACATTACCGGTAATACAAAAAAACTTAATACTTAAAATGTCCGAGGTCTACAATTATTTCTGAGGTTTTCATTCAGATGTCATTTAAACCACACGATATGTCTGGACGGTCCAAGGGCTATAAGAATTTCCTTCTTTTTTATACAAATTTCTGCAACAAAAATTTCCCGAAAACCTTGGAATTTGGTGTCCGAGTACTCTGAGGTTTAAACCACAGAAAATGTACATCAGGGAACATATACTTAGGCAGAGAAAATGTGACACAAGTAAGTTACTAATTTAAAACTTAAAATTGTACATGTAAATTGGTTTCATTTAAAAAAAAAAGGAGCTTAGTCCCATTTTCTAAAATTTGAATGTTTTGACCGTTTTGTTCTGTAAATTTGGTCTTTAAAAATTCTGCAAACAACATGAAATTATCTCATCATATCAGTCTTATTGGTAAAAAATCTTGTCAGTGTTAAATTAAAGTACACATTTTCCCGCTCCGCTTAGGCTCTGTGCTGTATTTTTGATGTTTGCTCTCATTTCATGCAATTCATAAAATATCTATATTATGTCATTGAAATTTTTAATATTTCGAAACTTCTATCCCTTTGAAAGCTTCAAGAGGCAGTCCATAATGTAAAGTCTGATTTAAGCTTTGTCCCAAAAAGGCTAGTGGATTTATCAATTTATAGTACATGTAATGGTAATTGAATAAATTTACTGAAGTTTATTTAATTAATGTGTCTCAGGTAATAACAGTTACATTCCAATTTATTTGTCTAACTATGATAATTATTTAATATTTTACTAGACAAACTGAATCATTACCAGAATGTTTTCCAGGCTTTTTACTGTTGCCATATCTACACATTAATAAAAAGAGTTGCAACTGTTTTGCATTTTAATCCTGGGTATGAAGTTTATTACACATTTTGTCTGTTGACTTTTTATGGTGTCTTACAAGTGTTAATGAAGTTTAGTTCCTCCAGCACAATACAAAACATTTGTGTCGAGGGAAGATTACAATGTTCCTCCAGCACTACACATTTGTGTCGAGGGAAGATTACAATGTTCTTCCAGCACAACACAACTTTTGTGTCGAGGGAAGATTACAATGTTCCTCCAGTACAACACAACTTTTGTGTCGAGGGAAGATTACAATGTTCCTCCAGCACAACACATTTGTGTCAAGGGAAGATTACAATGTTCCTCCAGCACAACACAACATTTGTGCCGAGGGAAGATTACAATGTTCCTCCAGCACAACACAACTTTTATGTCGAGGGAAGATTACAATGTTCCTCCAGCACAACACATTTGTGTCAAGGGAAGATTACAATGTTCCTCCAGCACAACACAACATTTGTGCCGAGGGAAGATTACAATGTTCCTCCAGCACAACACAACTTTTGTGTCGAGGGAAGATTACAATGTTCCTCCAGCACAACACAACATTTGTGCCGAGGGAAGATTACAATGTTCCTCCAGCACAACACAACTTTGTTACAATGTTCCTCCAGCACAACACATTTGTGTCAAGGGAAGATTACAATGTTCCTCCAGCACAACACAACTTTTGTGTCGAGGGAAGATTACAATGTTCCTCCAGCACAACACAACATTTGTGCTGAGAGAAGATTACAGTGTTCCTCCAGCACAACACAACTTTGTTACAATGTTCCTCCAGCACAACACATTTGTGTCGAGGGAGGATTAAAATGTTCTTCCAGCACAACACATTTGTGTCGAGAGAAGATTACAATGTTCCTCCAGTACAATACAAAACAGTTATGTTGAGGGAAGATTACAATGTTCCTCCAGCACAACACATTTGTGTCGAGGGAAGATTACAATGTTCCTCCAGCACAATACAACATTTGTGTTGAGGGAAGATTACAATATTCCTCCAGCACAACGCAACATTTGTGTCGAGGGAAGGTTACAATGTTCCTCCAGCACAACACATTTGTGTCGAAGGAAGATTACAATGTTCCTCCAGCACTACACATTTGTGTCAAGGGAAGATTACAATGTTCCTCCAGCACAACGCAACATTTGTGTCGAGGGAAGATTACAATGTTCCTCCAGCACAACACATTTGTGTCGAGGGAAGATTACAATGACCTTTTGTTACATTGGTACTTTAGGACAAGAATATAATAACAAATTATGATGTCTGGAGAGTTATAACTACTCGTAAACATTTGGTTTTGTGTTATATTTAAGGATGGCAACGAATGGCAATATTGATTTTCGAATATTCGGTCATTCTTTCGAACGAATATTCGAATATATTCGGTCAATATCTTAAAAATAAATAATCATCGACTTTCTATCCCGAACATTTTTACTCGCCATATTTGTTACTTTCTCTTTCAGCGGAAACAGTGCTGATGTATAAATACTAAAAAGCAAACAATTGGAATATCATTGTCGTCAAGATTCAACATGACGTGGAACTCGATGATGCATAATTAATAATAATAAATTAATAAATGCTATGTTATATTAGCTTTACTAAGTTAAACATTCGTATGTTTGTATAGTTTATAAGTAATTAACTATTTATAAATGAAATTGAAAAACAAACATAAAAAATATATATATATATATATATAGTACTACTTGACGCATTTATTATTCACAAGTACATAAACGGCCTTCAAATCAAAGAAGTGTGCTCTTCAATTAGGTATAAGATTGGTAAATAAACAAACTTGCTCTCACCTTTTCAAAACAGGGTGATTTACAACAGACCGTAAAGGCAGATCGATGATTGAAATTGCCTAAGGCAAACAATTAAAGGATTACCGACCAGGACTCCTTATCACCTTGACAACGTCCAATTGACACCCGTCTTAGAAGGAAATCGATAATTACCGTGTCTTAACCTGGTTGATTTAACACCTTCCAAAACCATTTGTGGCAAAAATATTGAAATTAAAAATAAATAAAGAAAACAATTTGAATTTACTATATTTTTTTAATATTTTTTTGTTGTTGCAAATATCCGAATATCAATATGACATTCGAATATTCGGACGTATGGCCGAATTTGAATATCCGAATATTCGTTGACATCCTTAGTTATATTGATTGTTCCTCTACATGAACACATTGTGGTCTTCCGGGTGCTTGGAGAGTGATGGTAAGAATAAGACTTGTGCTGCCAATTAGAGGCAGCTATTGTATTGCTGCCCGTGTGAGTGAGGAATTCAATGTTTAACCTGCTGTATTCACCTCTGTTGATGACAACATAAATTGTTTATTGCTTGTGCTTGTTTTCTGTATTCCTTCAATGTCACATGGTTGGACTTGACCAATGGTTGTGATACCTACGCTTTCATTCCAGTCTGTTATTTACATCCTTACTTGATGTGTCCTTCATGTATGAAATTTGTGTAACAGTAATTCCACATGCAATGGGTAATTTTAAATAATGATTGGTTTTGTTTAAGGTCAAGGTCGTATAATTGATTAGTTGAATAATCACAAAACCTTGACCTTGGTAATTTTACCGACATAAGAACGACAGGCAAACATACATATCAGCTGTAGTGTGCCTTAATTTCTGTAGATTTTACAAACAGCAACTGTATTTGTATGTGATTCCTTTTTAATGTTATCAATAAAATCATATGTACAACTATTTTTCGGGTTATATATAATAAATGTGTATTATCTATATATTAGGTTGTTTGTTTATTATCTCCATGTGACATTTTGTTTAGTTCACCAGAGCCGCAGCTATTCTGAAGGTCATTAGTATGCTGAAGGTCATTAGTATGCTGAAGGTCATTAGTATGCTGACATTTAGGTCAAT
This sequence comes from Panopea generosa, assembly GCA_029582155.1. Classification (NCBI taxonomy): domain Eukaryota; kingdom Metazoa; phylum Mollusca; class Bivalvia; order Adapedonta; family Hiatellidae; genus Panopea; species Panopea generosa. The sequence continues at coordinate 25,213,462 of CM055895.1, forward strand.
TAAGAGTTCCTCTAGTCTTTGTACTTTTCATTGGGTTTTTACCAAACCTACACAGTAATCATCTAACAATGCAGCCTCAAGACACAAACTGTCAAATTAGGCAATTAATGTCCCTTGAGTTGTGGCCCTTGAATCATGAGAAATTTACTGCTTGCCCATGTTTACACTCAATGCCCCACATGTTTTGTTGAATCTATATAGAAACAACAGGACCAGATTGACCCTAAAGCATTCACCTGTGGCAGAGAAGAAAATACCAAAGAAGGCAATTTTCAATAATGCAAGGACATACCTCAGACATTTAAATTTGGTAAGTGGAGATATTATAGATATATAACTATTGTGTAAGTTTGGTGAATATCAAGTGAAAACTGCGGATGCTAGAGTGCACGATTTCAAATAACCCAATTTATGACAATTCAAGTGCCATAACTCCCAACAATCAAATTTGGCCAGCTCTAAAACGTATCCAAGATACGGTTAAACATTCAAACCTGTCTTAAGTAGCCAGTCAAGGGAAGGAGTAAAAGTGGCCTCTTAATGCAGGTTGTTGCTTAATACAGGTTGAATAATCAATCAATCAGATCTTGACTGAATTTACACAGTAGTTATACGGCCATAAGCTCTGGCTTTACATATATACATGTAACTATTCTACTGCAATCGCCCATCCATCCGTCCATTCATCACAAGCTGAAATGGTACTTAACATGTAATAAAAACAAATAAAAAAATTTTTACTTTTATTTTCATACATATGTCACAACATGAAAAATGACACTTCATGTATATGCTGTTTTAACCCTTTACTCCATAGATACCAATCACAAAAGGCCTTTGAAAACAGTGCAGGAAGAGTTCAGATTGCTCGTAACGAGCAATCTGAACACTTCCTGCACTGTTTTCCACTCTGTAAGTTAATATAAACACAATTCACCCAATAATTCAAAAGCCTTCTATATCAAAGGTGTCCAAAGGCGTCTATATCAAAGGTGTCCAAAGGCGTCTATATGAAGTAAAGGGTTAAATGAGAATGGAGAATGAAATTAACATGTCAATTATCAACAACATAAACATCCTATTGGTGGAGCTGTATCTTGATAGCACAACCAACATTGTCAAAGAATATTTACCTATTTATAGTCTTTCTTTCAAATAGCTGGCTGACATTCTCATACAAAACATGAAATATTTTACTTGTAAGCCATTTGCTGGCTGACGGAATACCACACACATACATTTTGTCATATTTTGTGTCAATCCAATGTTGACTGTGAAGGCAATGTTTTTAAGTTTGATCTGAAAAGTTGGTTTTGAAGTTGACCTTGTAAGTGAACGAGTTTTTTACTACCAGTATAATCATTTGAATAATTAACAACGGTTAAGTGAGAATGCCATTGATAAGCAGTGGTGTAGTGGATAGGGTCCTCGTCTCCCATGTAAGAGGTCATTGATTTAATTTCATTCTCAACCTGTCGGCCTCTAAAAACAACACCTAATATTAGACAGTAAAGGTTTTACTACTGAGACAGCAAAGGAAATAATAAGTTTAAAACTATCAGTACTTCCTGAAACTGGCAAACATTCTTACAGAAACTGGTTTTTGCTTAAGACTTGAACCCATGATCTCAGCATTGACAGGCAAGTGATCTTGAATCGGAGACATACAGACAACTTGGCCATGGAGAATACTTTTACAATAAAGTTTTCCTTACACCAGTATTTAGTTTAATAATGAATAATAAAAAAAACTGCATATCATCTAATTGTACCACAATAAAATAAAACTTTGAATCTTTTACTGTATACTGGCAATTCTATTTTGAAACTTTTGGAACTATGTTATCTATCAGATGAAATTGGGGTCAACAGTAAAACAAAGGTTATAGAACAAAGTTGAACCTAGCATGATCGCTATAGAAGGTATTGCTGGCACTCACCTTCCTAAAACGTGATTTTCATCTCAAAGTTCTTCGCAAACAAAACAAGTATGATACATGTAAACTTTTTGTGCGTTTCATTTCATATGATACAAACTGGTGCCACATCCAAAATTAGCACAAAGAGCTATCATGAACATGCATTACATATATTATTACATATTTTGAGAGATCAACAACACCAATAAATCTCCTGGTATGAAATTCATTGCCCACTATCCCTGAACACATCTGAACACATCAATCTTGTGTAAAACCAGACTACTTGGCAAACCTTGAACAGTATAAAGGCAAACAACGTTTAAAACTCAGTCCTTATCACACTGGTGGCTGCGTGGGTTGTCGGTTGGGGAGGGCGTAAGGTGCCCCTAGAAATTGATCTGCTATACGACCCGACTCCCTGAGACTGCTAAGCATGGCACCATGGACGGTGGCAGGGTAGTTCCTGATGGTATGTTCTCCAGCAAAGAACAGTCGTGGCATAGCCCCTTGTTGTGGAGATATTGGGGTGGCCATTAAATCATAGTCATTACCTGTAAAATATGATGGATTGTTCAGAGGAAGGTTTTATAGTTTAAACAATTTTTTACGCATGTAATGGTACTTGTGTTAAAAAAATTCATTAATTTATACAAGATCAGGCTCCAGTATCTTGAAAAAGTTAAAGTAAACTCAAAATCAAATAGTTTATCCTCTTCAAAATATAAAGCCCAGCAACAGTCTCTGTGACGATTGATATACGATATTGTGTCTCATTATCATTCGTCTCTCACTGCTGATTCAAGTGGGAAAGTTATCAGTTACTATAGAGATGGAGTGTGCTCGAGAACTGGTTAATCTTTCAGGTTCCCAGGAAACAGTGGATAGGTTAACTGATTGTCTGTTAGCCCGCGGTGGCATAAAAATGAAGCTACATATTCAATCAATCAATCAAAATATAATCCTAAGTCAGAATGAGTGAACTCAAATGCAAACTTAAATCACACACATATATATTCAGATAAAGAAGTTTAGCAAGAACTTGAGCATTCTGATGGAAGGATGGAAGGGCATCATCAAACAATAGACCTAACATTGCTTCACAATCCAGTCAAAAATAAATGAATTAATAAATATTGAACAAATAATGGCCATACATTAATCAATATGATCAGACGTTCAGAGCTTGTATTTTTCACAAAGAAATTTTAAGAACATCATGGAAAATAAAGTCAAGGCCGATGAAAAAGAAAATTGTTAAAATATGTAAATTCTAATTAAACTACTTGACTGGCAATGTTTGTGTACCTGAAGACCCAGCTGCTACAAATGAGTACGAGCCCCTGGCCCAGGGATCAGCTCTCCACCTTGTTACCAGGGTCTCCTTCGGCTGAAAACAACAACTGGAACATTGTAATCCAACAATTGTCATTTCTGAGGAACTAACATTTAAATGTTTCAAATTGAGGTTTTGGTGTTCAGATAGATAATTTTTCATGTAACGATTTCCTTCTGTTTCCAAAGCAGATTCAATATAAACAAATCTTTAGAGCATGTGTTCGGGTGAGAAAACTCAAGCTGCACAACTTTCTTTACATTTTTATAAATTTTGGTTTAAGCTGAAAAATCAATGAACCCACATGGGAAATGTAAAACTGATTATTTAGGGTCATGTAAAGTAAGGACTTGTTATTTCATTTTTTTATGCTTTTCTGTAATAAGTTTGTTTTGATTAATGATGTCATAGCTCTGTCCCAAGAAAAGTTGTCTTTCATTCTGGAAGTTGTTGGTTCAAGCTCAGCTCAGTCCATAAAATATTATGTGAGAAATCTGTCAGTTACATGCAGAAGGACGGTTGTCTTATGAAGATCCACCATTAAAACTGGCCACCATACATAACCTGTACTATATTAAACCCATTCATAACTAAAGCTCCTGCACTTGAACTATCATCAATAAACCAGAGAGGAAATCTTACCTGTGGTACTGCATTATTTCCAAATATTCCTTTGAGTACAGCTATAGACCTGCCTACAATGACATCATCGCTGACATTTTCCATGATGGCGGCCGCCTCCCCTGCCACCAGGGCCAGTAAGACTGGAGCCTTGTAGAGATTCCAAAACAGGAACAGTTCCCCACGACTGGCAGTTGTGCTACCCACATGACCAAACAAGTTTGCATTGGGATCCCAGAATACACGATCAAAACACAAAACAACCTAAAGGTTAAAATAATAAAAACCTGCTAAATTCTTTATAAATACAGAATGTTTGTTAAACCTAAATCACCCAATCATATATATGTACAACAGTAGCATACAGAAATACACCAGATAAACAATGAATGAATGAAAAGGGGTTTACGGCGTACCAACACATTATACGTTATTCGACGCCAACAGGAAGGAAGATTCCAGGTTCACTCTACATGTACAAAAACAACAAATTTACATACAGATTAAAATAAATACATCAACAAATGAATATGCAGAATGAACCTAAAACCCTGATACCTGCAGAACTGCAGTGTTTCAGCAAATTCTATCGTATTAAAAAATGATGAAATGAACATGACACCCATTCGGAGGATTCCTACCCCTCTGCAGAGATCGACAGTGATTCTATTCTTAGCCAGAACCACACGGGCTACCAGATAAACAACATGCATTTAACATCTATTTATTCTTATATGTTCTTTACATGAGATTTTATCTGAGAGCTTAAAATGTTTAAAAGACTAAAGAAATTATCTCACTTATCTTGGAAAGAATGTTGAGGATACTGACATAAAATATTGTAAAATTGAAACAGACTGGTGGCCAATTAATCATGCCAGCATTTATCCAAATATTCAACAAAACAAATGTACAAGGACATAAAAAAAATTTTTTTCTATACCTTGTTGAGATTACCAAAGCCCATCCTTTGTATTGCAGCAGACTTCCATTCTGGCAGCGGAGGTATAAACTGTACGCTATTGAGTGCTGACCCCCTCACACTCTCCTTCATCACCCCCAGGGGCAGGGTACACAATACAGCGTCTCCTTTATACGTCTGCTGGTTACTGTTGTTCTTGGCGTTACTGGTGACTACTTCCACACCTACAATTCACAATCATTGTTGGCATTACTGGTAACTACTTCCACACCTACAATTCACAATCATTGTTGGCATAACTGGTGACTACTTCCACACCTACAATTCACAATCATTGTTGGCATTACTGGTGACTACTTCCACACCTACAATTCACAATTATTGTTGGCATTACTGGTGACTACTTCCACACCTACAATTCACAATCATTGTTGGCATTACTGGTGACTACTTCCACACCTACAATTCACAATCATTGTTGGCATTACTGGTGACTACTTCCACACCTACAATTCACAATCATTGTTGGCATAACTGGTGACTACTTCCACACCTACAATTCACAATCATTGTTGGCATAACTGGTGACTACTTCCACACCTACAATTCACAATCATTGTTGGCATTACTGGTGACTACTTCCACACCTACAATTCACAATCATTGTTGGCATTACTGGTGACTACTACCACACCTACAATTCACAATCATTGTTGGCATTACTGGTGACTACTTCCACACCTGCAATTCACAATCATTGTTGACATTACTGGTGACTACTTCCACACCTACAATTCACAATCATTGTTGGCATTACTGGTGACTACTTCCACACCTACAATTCACAATCATTGTTGGCATTACTGGTGACTACTTCCACACCTACAATTCCCAATCATTGTTGGCATTACTGGTGACTACTTCCACACCTACAATTCACAATCATTGTTGGCATTACTGGTGACTACTTCCACACCTACAATTCCCAATCATTGTTGGCATTACTGGTGACTACTTCCACACCTACAATTCACAATCATTGTTGGCATTACTGGTGACTACTTCCACACCTACAATTCCCAATCATTGTTGGCATTACTGGTGACTACTTCCACACCTACAATTCACAATCATTGTTGGCATTACTGGTGACTACTTCCACACCTACAATTCACAATCATTGTTGGCGTTACTGGTGACTACTTCCACATATAAAATTCACAATCATTGTTGGCATTACTGGTGACTACTTCCACACCTACAATTCACAATCATTGTTGGCATTACTGGTGACTACTTCCACACCTACAATTCACAATCATTGTTGGCATTACTGGTGACTACTTCCACACCTACAATTCACAATCATTGTTGGCATTACTGGTGACTACTTCCACACCTACAATTCACAATCATTGTTGGCATTACTGGTGACTACTTCCACACCTACAATTCCCAATCATTGTTGGCATAACTGGTGACTACTTCCACACCTACAATTCACAATCATTGTTGGCATTACTGGTGACTACTTCCACACCTACAATTCACAATCATTGTTGGCATTACTGGTGACTACTTCCACACCTACAATTCACAATCATTGTTGGCATTACTGGTGACTACTTCCACACCTACAATTCACAAGCATTGTTGGCATTACTGGTGACTACTTCCACACCTACAATTCACAATCATTGTTGGCGCTACTGGTGACTACTTCCACATATAAAATTCAAAATCATTCTTGGCGTTACTAGCGACTTCTTCCACACATGAAATTCTCAATCATTCTTGGTGTTACTCATGAATGGATATAACATTGATAATAAACAAGACAAAGCTTTCTTACATCGTGTTTCAATTTTATTCCAGCAATTTCATCGTTTTAAAACATAAACGTAACAAATTAAATGCGCTGTACATCTGACTTGGCGTACTGCTGTGTTTAGTTTTATAACTAAGCATACCTGAAGCTGTACATCTGACTTGGCGTACTGCTGTGTTTAGTTTTATATCTAAGCCTTCTGACAGAGCCACCGGAACACACGAATATCCATTACGAACTGAAAATATTTAATTATCTTAAAATAAAGGATTTTTATATTTATTGATTAAAATACATAAATAATAATGAACTTTTACAAACTTATTATTGTAAATCTTTACAATAAATAACCTACTAACATCTATAATTGTAAATCTACATAATAAAGAACCTACAGCACATCTATAATTGTAAATCTACATAATAAAGAACCTACAGCACAACCATCTATAATTGTAAATCTACATAATAAAGAACCTACAGCACATCTATAATTGTAAATCTACATAATAAAGAACCTACACACATCTATAATTATTAATCTACATAATAAAGAACCTACAGCACATCTATAATTGTAAATCTACATAATAAAGAACCTACAGCACATCTATAATTGTACATCTACATAATAAAGAACCTACACACATCTATAATTGTAAATCTACATAATAAAGAACCTACAGCACATCTATAATTGTAAATCTACATAATAAAGAACCTACACACATCTATAATTGTATATCTACATAATAAAGAACATACAACACATCTATAATTGTAAATCTACATAATAAAGAGCCTACAGCACATCTATAATTGTAAATCTACATAATAAAGAACCTACAGCACATCTATAATTGTAAATCTACATAATAAAGAACCTACACACATCTATAATTGTATATCTACATAATAAAGAACATACACACATTTATAATTGTAAATCTACATATCAAAGAACTAACAGCACATCTATCATTGTAAATCTACATAATAAAGAACCTACAGCACATTTATAATTGTAAACCTACATAATAAAGAACCTACAGCACATTTATAGTTGTAAACCTACATAATAAAGAACCTACAGCACATCTATAATTGTAAATCTACATATAAATAAAGAACCTACAGTACATCTATAATTGTATATCTACATAATAAAGAACCTATAGCACATCTTTAATTGTAAATCTACATAATAAAGAACCTACACACATCTATAATTGTAAATCTACATAAAAAAGAACCTACAACACATTCATCTATAATTGTAAATCTATATAATAAAGAACCTACAGCACATCTATAATTGTAAATCTACATTATAAAGAACCTACACACATCTACAATTGTATATCTACATAATAAAGAACTTACAGCACATCTATAATTGTAAATCTACATAATAAAGAACCTACAACACAATCTATAATTGTTAATCTACATAATAAAGAACCTACAACACAATCTATAATTGTTAATCTACATAATAAAGAACCTAGAGCACATTTATAATTGTAAATCTACATAATAAAGAACCTACAACATAATCATCTATAATTGTGAATCTATATAATAAAGAACCCACAGCACATCTATAATTGTAAATCTACATAAAAAAGAACCTACAACACAATCATCTATATTTGTAAATCTATATAATAAAGAACCTACACACATCTATAATTGTAAATCTACATAATAAAGAACCTACAACACAATCATCTATAATTGTAAATCTATATAATAAAGAACCTACAGCACATCTATAATTGTAAATCTACATAATAAAGAACCTACACACATCTACAATTGTATATCTACATAATAAAGAACCTACAGCACATCTATAATTGTAAATCTACATAATAAAGAACCTACAACACAATCTATAATTGTAAATCTACATAATAAAGAACCTACAGCACATCTATAATTGTAAATCTACATAATAAAGAACCTACACACATCTATACTTGTAAATCTACATAATAAAGAACCAATCTACATAATAAAGAACCTACACACATCTATAATTGTAAATCTACATAATAAAGAACCTACAGCACATCTATAATTGTAAATCTACATAATAAAGAACCTACACACATCTATAATTGTATATCTACATAATAAAGAACATACAACACCTCTATAATTGTAAATCTACATAATAAAGAACCTACAGCACATCTATAATTGTAAATCTACATAATAAAGAACTACAGCACATCTATAATTGTAAATCTACATAATAAAGAACCTACACACATCTATAATTGTAAATCTACATAATAAAGAACATACACACATCTATAATTGTAAATCTACATAACAAAGAACTAACAGTGCATCTATAATTGTAACTCTACATAATAAAGAACCTACAGCACATTTATAATTGTAAACCTACATAATAAAGAACCTACAGCACATTTATAGTTGTAAACCTACATAATAAAGAACCTACAGCACATTTATAGTTGTAAACCTACATAATAAAGAACCTACAGCACATCTATAATTGTAAATCTACATATAAATAAAGAACCTACAGTACATCTATAATTGTATATCTACATAATAAAGAACCTATAGCACATCTTTAATTGTAAATCTACATAATAAAGAACCTACACACATCTATAATTGTATATCTACATAATAAAGAACCTATAGCACATCTTTAATTGTAAATCTACATAATAAAGAACCTACACACATCTATAATTGTATATCTACATAAAAAAGAACCTACAACACAATCATCTATAATTGTAAATCTATATAATAAAGAACCTACAGCACATCTATAATTGTAAATCTACATAATAAAGAACCTACACACATCAACAATTGTATATCTACATAATAAAGAACCTACAGCACATCTATAATTGTAAATCTACATAATAAAGAACCTAGAGCACATCTATAATTGTTAATCTACATAATAAAGAACCTACAGCACATATATAATTGTAAATCTACATAATAAAGAACCTACAGCACATCTATAATTGTTAATCTACATAATAAAGAACCTCGCACATCTATAATTGTTAATCTACATAATAAAGAACCTACAGCACATCTATAATTGTAAATCTACATAATAAAGAACCTACAGCACATCTATAATTGTAAATCTACATAATAAAGAACCTACACACATCTATAATTGTTAATCTACATAATAAAGAACCTACAACACATCTACAATTGTAAATCTACATAATAAAGAACCTACAACACAATCATCTATAATTGTAAATCTACATAATAAAGAACCTACAGCACATCTATAATTGTTAATCTACATGATATAAATACTCATTTTTAATATTTTTACTTCCATTTGTTCAAGTATTTCTGATTACAAAATTTGAATACTGCAACTAAAAAGCAGCAAAATTACTTGAATTTTTTTATCCAAACTGCAATGTTTTTAATTCAAGATCATTTTGTATGATTAAATCATTACAAAACATCTAAGTTACACACATCTTACAATTTCTATGTACAAGAAATCAGTTGCTTCTCAATTCTGAACCACTAATTTACCAAGATAATGAATTGTTTGTGTTCTATTTTATGGACATCTACTCAGGACAAGTTGCTTTCATGAAGCCGTCTCGGCACTCACAGGGCAAGTCACTTTTGAAAATGAACTTGTCCTAACCCAAAATGTACTTGTCCTGACCCAAAATTTGCTTGTCCTGACCCAAAATGTACTTGTCCTGACCCAAAATGCCCGATATTACACTAGCTTTGCATCGTTTCTACCAAGCCACAATGAAACCGTATGACTGTTTCCTTCACAAGTGAAATGATGGGAACGTTATCCAACCGCAACGTTAGTGCCATGCGAACGCCATTTTGATAAGACTTTATTAACTTGTTTTATACTGTTCTGTTCAAATAAAACAATGCAGAGCCAGTGCAATTTCCCACAGGTGATGGATGGAAGAGTATCGGAATTAACACACGTTGGTATCTGACGATGATTAACTTAATGATGCATAGCTTTTTTTAAAATTTTCAGAATAAAAGTTTCAAAATTTAAAAAGAAATATGGGCGAGCTATGAATGAATATGCCAGGGACGAAAGTATAAGAATGTAAGTTTCAGTTTTATTTTACAAATGATAAAATAATAGATTATTTTTGGTGGATTTGTCATACAACTTGGAGGAATAAACCAAAAATACAATTGAAGGTCATTTAAAATAAATTAACAAGTAAATATTGGTCAATTTGTGAAGATTAAACTAAATTTTTTTTTCCTAATGAAAGTGTATACGATCATGTGCTTTCCGGCCGTAATTTTGAAAGCAAAGTTATGAATGGTTTGTTTCAAATTTTCAACTGATTCAAGATAATACTAAATCTTAAAACTTTTTTTATTTTTGATAACTTATATTTTCACATACATAAATTATTATAGATCACGTAACCTGTTTGAAAGGAAACATTCCATTGGCTGGTGAAATCTGGCTAAATAAACGAGATCAAGTTTATCGAATCTGTTGATTGGAATTGATGACATTGACTCACTAATCATCATCCAACTTTGATTTGGAATCAGTTGACCGACAGATTGTGTCAAATGATGGCACACTTTATTTGATTTGGACAGTCCCTGTGATCAGGATTTTAATCCAATATTTGTTAAAACAACAAGTTAATTACCAGCTAAGGCATGTGATAAAACGTAGATACCTGACCAATCAGTTATTAAAATAGATTAATTGATTTTACTATCCACCAATCACATTGGAGGGATGAAAATAGAAGATTGAATATGCATAAGAGTGTTTCCAAAGTTACAATCAGACACAACAGGTGGCGATTGTTTGTTAATTGTACTGATTGGTTATGGTCTATAAGCAAGAGTTTGACCTGTGTCATATCAAATAGACATATTTGTAGATCCGTGTATTGTGAAAACTTGCTTGTCCAGTTGTTTTAAGACAAGTCCAATTGGCAAGTAAGGCCATTATAAATTAATTGCTAGATTATCATACAAATTTTTCTTAAAAAACAAGGAGGGTGGGAGGATTTTTGATGTTTTTTTTATTTTTAAAATATTTGACATTTTTTTTTTTTTTTTTTTTTGAAAATGAAAAGGGTCGGGGTGGCATGAATTTAGGGGGCAGGCGGGGATGATAATCTAGCAATTAACTTATTATGGCCTAATGTTGAGAAAGACAACGGCACTAATTAGGACTTGACAAGCCCCCGGGCATTTGGCTATCCTATTACTGGAGCCCTGCTTCTCTATGTAAGTCCTTGACTTCTATAACTGATAGAATGTCTACACAATATAACTTGAATTTCATTTGGTTGATTTGAGTGGAATAGATGAGGATGAAGTGTAGAGTTGTATTAACCTCAGATCCAGCCTCATTGATTTACATAAAGAGGATTTGTTACCTGTGAGATGGCTTCCTGAGAATTCAAAGTCATCATCCTGATCCCAGTGTTTCAGTGACAACAGAGTGAGGGGCGTAGCATTGGCAAACTCAAGATTTGCAAAGTGCCAATCGAGAATTTGGCGATCCCTAGATGATAGGTATACGTCACTGTAACAACAAAGGATAGAAGGAGCATTGTCAGTTTCAGAGATGAAATATAAAAATGGTAAAAATTGAAAAATCAAAATTACAAATATTCTGTTTCAAAATGAGTTTACCATTTTACGTATGCGATACAATTATGCACTACCTTCAAATCATATGGCAATACACCAGTTCTTGTTAATGGATCTATAGCCTGGTACCAACACATAGAGTTTATCAATGCTGGATATCCTTCTACATTCTAAGTTGTTCAGTTTTATACATATATATATACAATATAGGCCATTAACTTCACATCAGAGGGCAATATTTCTGTACCAGTTCATGAAAATGGATCTATAGTCGAAATAATTTTGTACCAGCATGCACAGTTTATAACAGCTGGATACCCTTTCATGAAAATGAAGAAGAAATAAATTACAGAAAATTAAATTCCATGAAAACGAAAAAAAAAAAATAAATAAATAAAAATATAAACCTGAAAAACTGACCCTATTTGTCAAACATCTTAGCTCAGCGCCTTGTACTACAAAATTTAACCGCTAAAAAACAAAATGTCCATGTCCAAAAGGGTCATAACTCTGTAAAAATGCAACCCAATGTTATGGCTCCCATCTCTGTGCTACCCAATGATAGGTTGATGAAATATGTACCTGCTCACAAACTTTAACCTGCTCAAAAACTTTAACCAGATTTAGGGCCATAATTCTGCCATAATGCAACCCAGAGTTATGGTTCGTGTCTCTGTGTGTTCCATTGATGATACTGAACACACATCGGAAGTTCCATTCATATCGAATTAGTGGTTGCATAGATATCTTACCTGATTAACAACTTTAACCTGAACAAGAGGCCCAAGAGGGCCTGAGGACACTCTACTGGCTCATATATAGTGGCCATAGCACATTTTGAAATTTCACAATATTTACCCTCTTTGGGGGTCATCTTAACAACTTATGGATACATAAAAAACTTGACTGCAATGGAAACCAAAGTGTAGTTGTGTAATACATGATCTTAATTTTTTGTTGAAGTTCATTTAACATATAACTCACACTCATATTCAGATTTAATATTCTTATACATAATTAACTTATTTTGAGAATTTATATCATTTGTCCATTTTGTCTTATAATGAATGCACACCTTGGGTAAATAAATGTGGTGTTATGAAAACTTCTTATAGACAAGGAATTAAAGTCACCTCTTTTTATCAATTTCTTTAAATATAGATTTAACGTCTGAAGACCAATTACTGAAACGTTTATCTTAAATAATCATATGAAAATATTTTTTTAGTATCCTTCTACTGTCCATAGCTATAATTATTTCCCAAAACTGTAAATCATTTAATTTATGTCTTATATCACCTTGAATTACTGGAGTAGATGTATATTTATGTACACCTAAAAAGAATTTGATAACACGATTATGTAGTGTGTCAGTTTTAGAATAACATTTGCATCCCCACACCGAAGATGCATTATTGGTATTATTCTTGCATCATAAATTTTACTGTATGTAGAAAACATCAAGTCATTTTTACTGAGCTAAAAAAAAGTCTCTATGAACAAGAAAGTTATTGCCCTGACAAGATCAGATGGATGCACATACACTGAACTGCCATTGTGGCCTTTGCAAGACAAGAGGGTTTGACAAAAATATGTTCGGGTTTATTATACTGTACACTGTATAGTGTGTCATATTTTAGTGACATGTTTTAATAAAACATTTTACATTCCATACCTGGGAGGGTTAGCTTCTAGATCTGCAATCTTCTCCTCTATTTCCTTCTGCTGTTCCATTAACTGATCATACTCCTGAAAGCATTATTAACAGTTTTAAAGTGCATTAAAAGTGAATGTACCTTAGTGACCATACAAAAAGTGATTTTGTTCTTTTTGAAATAGTTTAACACTACTACAGGTTATATATAACATCCAGTCTCATTGGTGGAGGAACACTTTAGAGTGACTGAGAGTAAAACCATGGTCCTTCAATAACTAACTGGCAAACCTTCTCGAACCAAGCTCAGTTCAACACTTTACCTCAGTGTTAAGAAGTGATTTTGAGACAGCCCCTATGACCAATCAGCCACGGAGGTCCCAGAGTTCATATCTGGTCTACATGCAGGGAGTTGAGATATGACATAAGAATTCAGAAACTGAGCTCTAATGTCGTAAAAGATTTTTAATTAATGAATTCCTGCACAACATCTATCAATCCTGACAGAGCAATGACATTAAAAGTTACATTGAACAACTGCGATGTGAGATGTATTAAAAATAATGATAGAGTTCAATTTTATGATCCTGTCTCAAAATGGATATGTTACAATTCACCTTGACCTTGAAAAGTTGATGTGTTACCAGTAGTTACTGAGATATCAATCACCAAACTTCAACTTGTTAATAAATTGTTTTGCATACTTGTTTTTGTAAATGAAATATTTAGCATAAATCAATTTAATATCCAACAAATTTGAACCACTGCTCCATTCAGTATATCCAAGAGATATTACCGAATTTATAGTTAACTGCTATTCATTAAGATAAACTTCAAGATGTGTCCAGAAGACTTGTTCAAAATGAAACATTATTAATAGCAATGTGTAAAGGTAAAAACTAGTGAGATTTCTGACATTAAAAGCCCCCCACCCCCAAAAAGTAATTATTTAAAGATGTTACATATTATATATATATCTTCTACTACAACTTTGACCTTTTCACTATTGATCCTCTTTGTTTCTATTCTAAACATCTCTCAGCTATCCTGCTATAATTTAATATATTGACCACCAAGGTCACAAGGTGTGTACATACCTTACATGCAACTTTCAGATCTCTGAGTTTACTTTTGATTAGGAACTCTGCCGTGATATCTCGTGGAGGTTTCACTTCCGAGGATTCTTTCCACTGTTTGTGCAACTCTTCTATCTTGTCTTTCAAGGTTAAACACTGAAATAAGACATACAGTGTACAGCGATAGGAGGAAGATGTAGCTGGAGAATGACAGTTTAAAGTTACTACAATAGTAATGATGATAAAATGAAAACAGTAACTACTTCAATTATATCAATGAAACCTTTTTTTTTTTAATGGAGGTTAAACACCATTTTCAACAAATATCAGGTTATATATGACATACCCAGTTTTGTTGATCTATAGACGGCAGTTTAGACCACTTGACCATGGAGAACCCTGCAATTCTTACTTTAAATAACTGTCACCGGGCAATGGAAAGTATGGGAGGCACATGGTTCTTTTCCAAGAGCATCCAGATTAAGCTTCAATGTATTGTTCTACGATGTTCTTCTGGTGTATATATGAGTTGTATATATGAGGTATGTCTTACATGGTTGAGATTCTTTTTAAATTTTTCCTGACGTTATATGATGTTCTTCTGGTGTATATATGAGTTGTATATATGATATATAATAATGTTACCTGTTTGAGATTCTGTTTTAATTTTTACTGTAGTTCTATGATGTTCTTCTGCTATATATAGGAGATATATGTTACCTGGTTGAGATTCTGTTTCAGTTTTTCCTGCAGTTCTATGATGTTTTTCTGGTGTTCACATTGCTTTTCCTTCACATGCTTCTCTTGTAACCTTGGTAAACAGAGAAAGAATGTGTTTACTACTGTCATATTCCTACCTACATTTCCCTATGTTTACTAGTGCGATATTCCTACCTACATTTCCCTATGTTTACTACTGTGATATTCCTACTTACATTTCCCTATGTTTATTACTGTGATATTCCTACCTACATTGCCCTATGTTTACTAGTGTGATATTCCTACCTACATTTCCCTATGTTTACTACTGTGATATTCCTACTAACATTTCCCTATGTTTATTACTGTGATAGTCCTACCTACATTTCCCTATGTTTACTAGTAAGATATTCCTACCTACATTGCCCTATGTTTACTAGTGTGATATTCCTACCTACATTTCCCTATGTTTACTAGTGATATTCCTACCTACAGTGCCCTATGTTTACTAGTGTGATATTCCTACCTACATTTCCCTATGTTTACTAGTGTGATAGTCCTACCTACATTGCCCTATGTTTACTTCTGTGATATTCCTACCTACATTTCTCTATGTTTACTTCTGTGATATTCCTACCTACATTTCCCTTTGTTTACTAGTGTGATATTCCTACCTACATTTCCCTATGTTTACTAGTGTGATATTCCTACCTACATTTCTCTATGTTTACTTCTGTGATATTCCTACCTACAATGCTTGTATTAGAAAATATATAAAGAAAAATGTTGACAAAGTATCTAAACTACTTCAGTATATGTTGCTGACAAAGTGTCTAAACCTCTTCTGCATATGTTGCTGACAAAGTGTCTAAACTACTTCTGTATATATTGCTGACAAAGTGTCTAAACTACTTCAGTATATGTTGTTGACAAAGTGTCTAAACTTCTTCTGCATATGTTGCTGACAAAGTGTCTAAACTACTTCAGTATATGTTACTGACAAAGTGTCTAAACTTCTTCTGTGTATGTTGCTGACAAAGTGTCTAATTACTTCAGTATATGTTGCTGACAAAGTGTCTAAACTTCTTCAGTATATGTTGCTGACAAAGTGTCTAAACTACTTCAGTATATGTTGCTGACAGTGTTTAAACTTCTTTAGTATATGTTGCTGACAAAGTGTCTTAACTTCTTCTGTATATGTTGCTGACAAAATGTCTAAACTACTTCAGCATATGTTGCTGACAGTGTCTAAACTTCTTCAGCATATGTTGCTTACAAAGTTTCTCAACTTCTTCTGAGTATGTTGCTGACAAAGTGTCTAAACTTCTTCAGCATATGTTGCTGACAAAGTGTCTAAAGCTAATTCCTTTTTAATTGTGGCAGAAGACCTCAGAATTAATCGGAGTAAACTGCCGTCCTTCCACAAATATCTGGCAGAATTTCGACCCCAGAAACTGATAGGTAAGCGATAAATGGTCATTGGATGACAGTTCCCTAGAACACTTGGCCACGATTAGATAACAAGACCATAACATCGCCTGATATGATAATTACTGACGCCACTTTAGACAATCTGGCAACCGTTTCTGAATACAACATTGACCCCATTTTACGAAATATTCTCATTATGACATGAAACATTTATATAAAGATCATCGCAGAGTTGCACAACAGTGACCTACTTGATAACTGCCTCCAGGGCCTGACCGAGTGATGCTGGCTTACTGTTAACAAAGTTAAAGTCCATCTGATGTGACATATATGACGTAGCTTCTAACAGTCGGTTGAATTCTCTCTCCACCATCTCGTCCTTCTCCTTTGGTACCTTTTGTAAAATACAAATGTCTATATGTCATTGAATAAACAGCCACAAGTTTGCATCATTATGTGAAATAGCAACACATTTTTAGATCTCATAAGAAATTGTGAATGGACAGACATACAGACAGACAGATTGGAACATACAGCTCTTCCCCAACTTTGTTGCTGGACCCTAACAACTGTCTTGCATTAAGGATATAATTGTTCCTGTTACTTTTTCAGAGAGAAAGTTTCTATTTAACTCGCACACATGTGTACACATGTCCATATTATTTTGTAGAGGCTTTCTTTTTAATGGACACACCCAACTTCCATTACACTTAATTTTTAATTTGCTCATCATATGACTCTTGTATAGGACAATTATGTCTAACTCACCAAGTAAATCGTATATAGAGGAATTTTTGTTGGAATTACTCACCGTACTTCCATTACTCTCATACAGAGGACATTTTTGTTTTATCTTGTGTAGCTCCATGTTCACCTGTCTACTGACCACAGTCATTGGATTTCCACCTGCAGCAAATATGTACATGAATACTGAAACTAATCTTGGGATTTCCACCTGCAGCAAATATGTACATAAATACTGAAAACTAGTTTTGGGATTTCCACCTGCAGCAAATATGTACATGAATACTGAAACTAATCTTACGGTGTCCACCTGTGGCAAATATGTACATGAATACTGAAACTAATCATGGGATTTCCACCTGCAGCAAATATGTACATGAATACTGAAACTAATCATGGGTTTCCACCTGAAGCAAATATGTACATGAATACTGAAAACTAGTTTTGGGATTTCCACCTGCAGCAAATATGTACATGAATACTGAAACTAATCTTACGGTGTCCACCTGTGGCAAATATGTACATGAATACTGAAACTAATCATGAGATTTCCACCTGCAGCAAATATGTACATGAATACTGAAACTTATCTTGGGATTTTCACCTGCAGCAAATATGTACGTGAATACAGAAACTAATCTTGGGATTTTCACCTGCAGCAAATGTGAAAATTTAACCTCAGGGACCCGACTTCAACAACTATTTTAGAGGACCTCCATACAATCCTACATGTAAAACCTCTACGGCCTATGGCTTGAACTTTCGAAACTTTTATTTTTAATTTCCCTTAAAATGTGCATATGTGGCCTATGGCGGGGGCATTTGTGGTAGAAGTTGTGGTTATATAACTGCCATGCAAGTTTGATTAAAATTCATTGAAAATTGGAGTGCTATCGTGCCTACAAGTAAAAGATTAACTGAAAGACGCTTGATGCCTGACAATGGACAATTTACCATGACATATATATAAAATGTTTAATATTCATCTAAATGAAATAAGAAAAAGTTTCAATGCTCACCTAACCCTGTTACAACCATAGCCCCTAAATCAGCCACATAGTTTCCCTTCCTGAACGTTGCTATACGACCGCCCACTCTGTCCTGTAATCAAGAGTCCCCATGTTATATATGAGGGCCAGGTTGTACAACCAACTTGACATTACGTTATGGAGCATTATATTTTCACTTGATCAGTAAGCTTTATTATAGTCAGCAGCTCTAAATAGAGTACATATAAATAAACAACATTCTATGGTACAGGTGTGTTGAACTAAGTTTGTAGCTATTTCCTTTTTTAATTGCTTGAAGATAATTTGATAGTTATTTGAGGATGGGAGAATGCCTTTATGATCTCTTTTACCACAACAAGCCAAGAAACACACAGCACAGCACAGCATACATAAGCTTTCTTCTGAATCCCTTTCAAATCTGTATACTTTGTGATATTTTAAATTTAATTGTATACAATTTGTGTATAAAATATATTTATGTTTAAAAAAAACAAGAAATGTCACTGTTAAGTGTCACATGCCCCCCGAATGGTCTTTTTAGTAGGCCATCCAAAAAGCAAAATGACCCTTATTTTAACTTTTGATGGCAATTTTTAGTAGAATTGTTTTAGTACCATAACATTATTCCCCAATATGTACAGCATCGTGTGATGATGGATGCCACTCACGAAATTGCGTTTTAAGGTCACAGCTGAGGTCAAAGGTCAATCAGATGCAAAAATAAACAAAATGGTATTGTATATAAATTATTGTCACTAATGTTACAATTATGTTGCTTTATATATTTTTCTGTAATGGCATGTTGTTAATAGTCTTATAGACAATATAGACAAATAGACAATATTGTATTTGGGTAATGTAGGCCTCTGGCCTATAATACATTTATAAACACATGGTAAACGTGGAATCTAACAAATAATCATTCATAATACAAACATTATAATTTCAATACAGTTTTGATATAATAAATGCAATATATTTATTTATATATTTTGTTTTTTTAATGTATTGACTGTTCTGTTGTTTTGCTCGTGATCAGTGTTTGTGTCTATCTTATTTCAAATATTGAAAAAAGAAAAAAGTAATACACAATTTCTAGATTTAATTCAAGTCATTATGTTTTAAGTCATTTTGTTTTAAGATTGGAGGTAAAGAGTTCTTTTATTAAACATCTCAAAAACAAACTTTGCCAGTTTGATTATCTTGTCAGAATTGGCTGTACTCATCAAACTGTAGAATTCATATACATTATGATAGTTGTGATCGTTATAGTTAATAATGAAACGGTGTAAAGGATAATGGAGCATCTATTTAAAGGACATTGAAGCATGCCTGTCTTTCTGCTTGTTTTTATACGAGTCAAAAGTTCAATAAGTACATTTAAAATGTCGACAATTTCAGTAGTTGTTGTTTATTGCAAATCTGCAATTTGTTATTAACTTTGAATTTTATACATATCTTTGAAGATAAATACTAAAATTAACTCTAAAAGTTAAGTGTTCGCTTGGATGTCCGTATGTTCTACACAATACGATAATACACTGGTGCATATTTTTTTTATCATGTATTCTTTTCCAATTGAAATGCGATTCAAGGAGAAATAACAATTACGAATATATATATCTTAGATTAAAAGTAAATGTAAAGAAAAAGAGTTATGATGTAATCAAATTACCTTAATTGTATGTAAAACTAGTAAAAGTTGTCACCCCATATATAAAGATGCCACACAAATTATCTGAGATTCATAGAAAATTACTTGTTACCTCCAGTATAGAAGTTCTTGACAGAATTGACAGTTTTGATCGTGACATTTGATTGAAACTTTTTATGGCATAAAATTTGTTATAGTGTATTCACTTCCAAAAACAAAATTAAATTAAGAAGTGTTGAAAGATGCTCCTGTCCATTCAGCAACTTTAGCAAAATATTACCCAATGATTGGAGTTGTTGTATTTTATTTCAGTTGGAAGATGTAAAACAGTTACACCGTTTATGATTGATATTTTTCAAGAATATGTATTGCAGCTGTAAATGACCTTCTTGCGTCCGAAGTAAAGTTCATTCTCAAATGTCTGTCTAAGTTTAAAAAACAAATTGTGAAGTATGAGGATACTATCGAAGATGATATAGTAATGACAGAATTATGAGGATTTAGCTCCGGTAATTATTGGTGGCGACTGGAGTAGCTATTTTACAAGGAAGCGGGTATTAAATCAGACTGTTCCAAGCAAATATGAGGATTGTTCTATGAAGACGTCAAAAAAACTACTGACCCAAAAGCACAGTTTATTAGACCATCATATATGCGTCTGATTTTGGGTCATATACTGATTTATCTGATAATGATTCAAGTATTCTAAAACCATATGAAAGTATACTTATACAGGAAAGTGTTGACTGCTGCTCAACAAGTAAGAGGTGAGATAGGCATGATTCCCTTCGGGAAGGAATAGACATTGATTATGTAGACAAGGTAATTTTTGGAAGGTTCTTTCTCTATCTCGCCTGCTATTTGGTGGTATGACAATCATTCTAGATGGCAATGCTGAAGTCAGAACCTATGCGGAGAACTGTAACGTTTGTATACTAGCGCAGGAGATATAGTATTTGGCGTATCTAACAGCATACACAATCTCAAGATGTTGGCCTTGGACATGCTCTTCACAAGACAGCTCATTCTGAAATGAGTGTCCGTCTTTTTCATGTTGTCAACCACACTGTTGAAATAAATATTATCAGTAGAATTGACAACTTAATTGTAAATGACAGTCTTGGGATGTATTTTGAAAATGGATATGATCTGTTTATGTTCATGAAAATATAGAAAATGATACATTTGCTCACTACTCCTGTGATAATATTGGTGCTGTTGAAGCAACGTTAGATGAAAGAAACATAGTTAACAGCACAATATGGTGGTTGGGAAATACAGAGAACTCTAGAGAATATTATGTGGGTACTAATACCAGAACTTAATAATTGGGCAAACATGCTTCTGCTGATACTATGAAAACTATCCACTTAGATAAAGCATTGATAGTAGGCTATATCCAATACATGGACCTGACAACATAAATGCAAGTAGTTGGTACACAAACAATAATGAAACACGTTAAACAGCATATATTCGGAATATTCAGTGGTTTTTTTTGGCCATTTTTATAGCCGTTATTGGGTTATATTCCCAATGGCAAATAGTATCTTTTTTTCCCAATTGAATGGTAAAAATTCCCAATTAAAAGCTTCAAAAATGTAAATTGAAACTTGCCATACTTCCTTGATAAAATAAAGAAAGTTTTCCCCATTCTGAATTTAGTATGACATTGATTATTTAATTAAATGGCCTGATAAGCAAGTGTACACTTTTTATAAATATATAAATATATTTAATGCAAAGAAATTTCCCAATGTTAATGAAAATGCCGCTAAAATTCCTAATTCCAAGGGTATGGGTCATCTTCCCAAAATGGGGTAAAAAAATACTGATATTTGACTAGATTTTTAGCAAAAGAGTCAAAACGATGTGCAAACAGTTCCGACTTGGAGAGTTTACAATGAATTAAGCAGTCTGCCAATACTGCTTCCAATACTACAATCCTATTTAGATGAACTGAACACATTTACAACTGTTATCAATAAATTTGAAGAAATTTCAAATCATATTGGTCAAAGCAACACCGATATCACAGCAGATCAGCCATCCTTTCTAAAATGAAATAACTTGTATGCGGCAATCAAGACCTGTTTACTAAGATGATATGAAGTCTCTCGAAAGACAGCACCAGATATGTGTGGGGAATTTTAAAGATAGGATTTTTATAGTCAAAAGGAGCAAAATCACTGAACACTGACCAAGCAACAAGATGGATGAAAACATTTGTAAAATGAACAATAGGAAAATAGGAATCACACAAAATGACCGAGCCAGAGACAAATTCTGTGCCACTTTGACAACTCAGTCAGATGTGTTAGAGAAGTCACTATAAAGAGAAAGTGATACAGAGGAAGACCATACCTACACCAGATATGATTGTCTACCTTTTGGAACTGATCTTAATGAGTCTGATGTTCAAGTTTTGATCAAACAAATGGATACTTTTGACATTTTCTAAGTATAATCCTTTGAAGAAAAAAACAAAACATTTGCGTTGATATATGATGTTTCAAACATGCAGAAAGTTCAGGTTGTTAAAGATGACAGAAAACTACTTCAGGGTCTTTTAAACATTTAAATGTTTAAACATATCTTTGTCAGCTGTAAATGCTAGCTGAAATGTAGAAATTGTCCTTGGTAACTCTGCCAGTTACTAGGGTTGTATGATTTAGGAACTCTACCACAAAGATTGAATTATTGAATGTCTCTGAATATGAAGTGATTTTAACTTGATGACTTTCCCAATTCTTCACTGCAATGGTACATAATCATTGATAGTCACACTATGATTCAGGCTTTTGGAATGCATGCTATCCGAATAGTTACTTTCTACATTCTAACAAATATCCTTATTATATAACAACGTATTAACTAGTATACTAGTGTATATTAAAACGTCTATAAATCATTAGCTTTCTTTGTTGAGCAATATCGGAGAAT
Organism: Panopea generosa; assembly: GCA_029582155.1. Classification (NCBI taxonomy): domain Eukaryota; kingdom Metazoa; phylum Mollusca; class Bivalvia; order Adapedonta; family Hiatellidae; genus Panopea; species Panopea generosa. The sequence continues at coordinate 25,236,957 of CM055895.1, forward strand.
ATTAACTATATCTATACCGCTATTAGTTATGTCCGACTTCTACTGTGGCCTCATGAAGCTCTTTCCTTCTATTTTAATATGCTTAATTTCTCGTAAGGTTTGTTTATGTATTCACTTCATTTGATTTAAAATACTTGCCTGTTCTTATTTATTGGAAGCTTGCATTTCACAAGAAATTCAAAATTCATAAATGTTACCCATTTTTTGACCTTTAACCTCAATTTGACAACACAATGTTTAACATATTTTATTCATTTTCCTAGTAGTTACATATTTCTATAGTTTTCAGTTCAGTAAAAAAATAAGACAGTTTCCTTAGTTCTATATATATATCAATTACTGCACCCAGTTGACCTTTGACCTAATTTTGAGATTATGAGGCGATTTCATGATTGGTATCCACCCTCACAGGTTTGTATACATACCAAGGAAGACATTAAGCATGGATGCCAAATTCTACTCAAATTTGCCATCAAAAGTTTTTTTCCTGTGTTTGGATGGCCTACTATTTTATATAAAAATATATGATATAATAGGTAGTGATGTATCCATGAATATCAAGAGTAATGGACTAATGTTTCAGACTAGACATGCAATTTTATGGGGTATTTTGGTTACATTAAAGCATGACCTTGGGCTTTGTGTAACCTTGACATCTGATGTAATGGTCTGGGTATTTCAACAGTTAAACAGTGAAACATTATCATGATATGCTGATCACATGTGTCAAGCTATTTTAAAATCCCTAAATGTAAGTTACAAATCAATTGTTGATCAATTGAGCCAAGTGTTTTTGAAATCCATCAATGTATGAAAAAGTTAAAGGACAGACTTGAAATCTCAAACAGAATCAAAGTGTTGTCATACATACTCAAAGTGTGACCGTGTCTAGGTTTTACTTATGACACCTCGTCAAGTCATCTTGATAAATTGAGCCAAATTAAAGACAAAGTCACAGACCAGACACGCAATATCAAACAAATTGAAAGTGCGACCTTGACCTTTGAGGAAAGGTTCTGGGTCTTACATGCGACACTTAATTATGTCATGTTGAGCCAAGTGTTTTTGAAATTTATCCATAGGTGACAAAGTTTCAGGCCAGACACGAAATCTCACACAAACTCAGTGTTGTCAAAAAACTCAAATTGTGACCTTGACCTTTGAGGTAGGGGTGTGGGTCTTACTCGCGACACGTCGTTATGTTATGTTGATCATTTGTAGCAAGTATCAACAAAATCCATCTGTGCATGACAAAGTTACAGGCCGAAAACAAAATCTCACACAAACTCAAAGTGTTGTCAAACAAACTCAAATTGTGACCTTTGAGGTAGGGGTGTGGGTCTTACTCGCGACACATCGTCATGTTATGTTGAACATTTGTAGCAAGTATCAACAAAATCCATCTATGCATGACAAAGTTACAGGCCGGAAACGAAATACCGGACAGAAGGACAGACGGACGCTGCGATTACTATATGCCATCCAAAAAAATTTTTGGGGGGCATAAAAACAGGATTCGGCTTTCATCTCCAATAAGTGACATACATATACCAATGAAAAGAAAAAATGAACACATATTTAAGAAATGAACATACCCTTGCTTCTACTATGACAGCATCCATACCAAAGGACATGAGTTGTCTGGCGGCAGTGAGACCTGCCACACCAGCTCCTATGATGATCACACGACCATGCTTCTTCACTGTAATGTAAATGCTTACTTCTGAACCTCATCACTGAACGTGATATGCAAAATTGGGTTCTACTTCTAGATATATTTCACACTAAAAACAGAATTACTGCGATAGTATCATTTTAATAACAAAACAAGAGTTGTCAGAAGACAACAAAGCTCGCCTCTGGGTGTCAAAGTCCAAAAAGTGTCATAACTGTGCCAAAATGCAATCCAGAGTTATGGTTCTTGTCTCTGTGTGTTCCATTGATGATGGTGAACACACATGCGAAGTTTCATTCACATCCGATGAGTGGTTGCATAGATATCTTAAACTTAAACGCAAAAGTTTAACCTGGGTGTCTACAGATGACGAGGCCGGGCCCATGGCAATAGCTCTCCTTGTACTTCGTCCCGGCGAGCTAAAAAGCACAGATCTACATGAAATGCTGCAACTGATTACGGTTTCTACAGAAACAATTCAGAGAGCACAAAGAAGACATGGCTTTAGCTGTTCCATCAACCAACTTTAATCTACAGATGCAACAATTTCTTTGTCATATTATGTGTTGGATAACTGATCAACAACACATACTGGTGTAATATAATCCAGCATACCAGACAGGAATCTCCACCAGTTTGTTGGCAGGATTAACATGCATTTTCTAGGGGCTTTAGTTAATGATTTACAACTGATATATGGCAACTAGTTTTGGTGGTGGAAGTATCTGAAGCCCAATCCTTCCACAAGTAACCGGTAAACATTCCAGGCCCAATTAGCTCAGTCGTTTACACATCTGGCTATCAATCAAGGGGTCGTGAGTTTGAATCCCTGCCTGGCAACAGTCTCCGTGATGATTGATATATGACATTATGTCTCATTATCATTCATCTCTCACTCATGATTTCAGTGGGAAATATATCGGTTACTTGCGGAGATGGGGTGTGCTTGAGTACTGGTTAACCTTTCAGGATCCCAGGAAACAGTGGTTAGGTTAAGCGATTGTCTGTTAGCCATCGATGGCAAATATATGACACTAAATATTCAATCAATAAATGGTAAACACTCTCACATATCAAGTGTGTATTTTGATGTTATTGCTAATATTCAGCTTTACTCCATTAATTTTTTTATTTCAAAAGTTGTTTTTTAATTAACACATCAGTTCATCTCTGCATAAAATAGACAAATAAACATTATTTCATAAAAACTTAACATGCTTCAATTCTTCAATAAACCTTTTATTTTTGTTATGAACAATAACCAATTACTTTCACTGCTTACAAGGGTATCAACTGATATTTCGGAATCTATTTTCATAACATATTTTTTTTTGGTTTATATATAATTATTTTTTTTCCAATAAATATTTGTCATTTTAAGAATAGTGTGATTATTCACAGTTTAACTACAAACTTTGGTCATTTTGCTACTTTAATATCTTTAATGTATAATCCAGGATATATTTTGATAAGTAAAAATAATATTTCTAGCTGAAGAATAAAACATTACTTTAAATTTGTTCTTTACTAAAGTTCCAACTTATAAAGAAACTATCATTTGCATATTAATAAAAGTATATAAAAAATCCCAAAATTAGATTGCTTATTTAAAATACAAAAATAAACACAATAACAAAATTAAATATTTGTATTGATCTTATGTCAAGCAATCAAACCAAACAACCTAACAACTGTTCACTAGTGTAACTAATTGGTGATTAACCAAGCCTTTAATTAATTATGCTGGGCAGTGAAGAGTGAAGTCCAAGCCCTCAGATAACACTGATTAACTCATATGTCAGGTCAAAGGCAAGTCATGTGATTGTGGGCTTGGGTTGACAGCTGGGATGCCAGGCTTCACTCCCTGTGATGACCTGGCAAAACACATATAAATTAAATTTTTTTAACCCTGACATCAAACTATGGAAACTATCCAGTTGCTATCTTGTGCAAAAATGTGTCTAGAAAAAATAAGTATATCTATATTATAATATATGTTATTAACATCAAATATTAGAAATGATACAGCAAACTCAATATTAGTTACTGTTTTCTATTCTGACAATGGTGATATTGCTACCTATTTCTTGGTACATGTTTTGTGGGTGTGATTATATAACTAGCACTAGCCTGTGCTTGGGACCAGGGGCAAATAGCAGCATATCAAGGACACACATACAGAGAATGGTGATATTGCTACCTATTTCTTGGTACATGTTTTGTAATTGTGATTCTACAACTAGCACTTGCCTGTGCTTGGGACCAGGAGCAAATAGCAGCATATCAAGGACACATACAGAGAATGGTGAGGTTGCTACCTATTTCTTAGTACATGTTTTGTGCTTGTGATTATACAACTAGCACTAGCCTGTGCTTGGGACCAGGTGCAAATAGCAGCATATCAAGGATACATACAGAGAATGGTGATATTGCTACCTATTTCTTGGTACATGTTTTGTGCTTGTGATTATACAACTAGCACTAGCCTGTGCTTGGGACCAGGGGCAAATAGCAGCATATCAAGGACACACATACAGACAATGGTGATATTGCTACCTATTTCTTGGTACATGTTTTGTGTTTGTGATTATACAACTAGCACTAGCCTGTGCTTGGGACCAGGGGCAAATCAAGGACACATACATAGAATGGTAATATTGCTATCTATTTCTTGGTACATGTTTTGTGCTTGTGATTATAAAACTAGCACTAGCCTGTGCTTGGGACCAGGGGCAAATAGCAGCATATCAAGGACATACATACAGAGAATGGTGATATTGCTACCTATTTCTTGGTACATGTTTTGTAATTGTGATTCTACAACTAGCACTTGCCTGTGCTTGGGACCAGGAGCAAATAGCAGCATATCAAGGACACATACAGAGAATGGTGAGGTTGCTACCTATTTCTTAGTACATGTTTTGTGCTTGTGATTATACAACTAGCACTAGCCTGTGCTTGGGACCAGGTGCAAATAGCAGCATATCAAGGATACATACAGAGAAAGGTGATATTGCTACTTATTTCTTGGTACATGTTTTGTGCTTGTGATTATACAACTAGCACTAGCCTGTGCTTGGGACCAGGTGCAAATAGCAGCATATCAAGGATACATACAGAGAATGGTGATATTGCTACCTATTTCTTGGAACATGTTTTGTGCTTGTGATTATACAACTAGCACTAGCCTGTGCTTGGGACCAGGGGCAAATAGCAGCATATCAAGGACATACATACAGACAATGGTGATATTGCTACCTATTTCTTGGTACATGTTTTGTGTTTGTGATTATACAACTAGCACTAGACTGTGCTTGGAACCAGGGGCAAATAGCAGCATATCAAGAACACACATACAGAGAATGGTAATATTGCTATCTATTTCTTGGTTCATGTTTTGTGCTTGTGATTATACAACTAGCACTAGCCTGTGCTTGGGACCAGGGGCAAATAGCAGCATATCAAGGACAAACATACAGACAATGGTGATATTGCTACCTATTTCTTGGTACATGTTTTGTAATTGTGATAATTCAACTAGCACTAGCCTGTGCTTGGGACCAGGGGCAAATAGCAGCATATCAAGAACACACATACAGAGAATGGTGATATTGCTACCTATTTATTGGTACATGTTTTGTGCTCGTGACTATACAACTAGCACTAGCCTGTGCTTGGGACCAGGGGCAAATAGCAGCAAATCAAGGACACATACAGAGAATGGTAATATTGCTATCTATTTCTTGGTACATGTTTTGTGTTTGTGAATATATAACTAGCACTAGTCTGTGCTTGGGACCAGGGGCAAATAGCAGCATATCAAGGACACATACAGAGAATGGTAATATTGCTACCTATTTCTTGGTACATGTTTTGTGCTTGTGATTATATAACTAGCACTAGCCTGTGCTTGGGACCAGGTGCAAATAGCAGCATATCAAGGACACATACAGAGAATGGTGATATTGCTATCTATTTTTTAGTACATGTTTGTACCTGTCACTATACAACTAGCAATAGCCTGTGCTTGGAACCAGGGGCAAAAAGCAACATATCAAGGACACATACAGAGAATGGTGAGGTTGCTACCTATTTCTTAGTACATGTTTTGTGCTTGTAACTATAAAACTAGCACTAGCCTGTGCTTGGGACCACGTGCAAATAGCAGCATATCAAGGATACATACAGAGAAAGGTGATATTGCTACCTATTTCTTAGTACATGTTTTGTGCTTGGGACCAGGGGCAAATAGCAGCATATCAAGGACACACATACAGACAATGGTGATAGTGCTACCTATTTCTTGGTACATGTTTTGTGCATGTGGTTATACAACTAGCACTAGCCTGTGCTTGGTACTGGGGGCAAAAAGCAGCATATCAAGAACACACATACAGAGAATGGTGATATTGCTACCTATTTATTGGTACATGTTTTGTGCTTATGATTATACAATTAGCACTAGCCTGTGCTTGGGACCAGGGGCAAATAGCAGCAAATCAAGGACACATACATAGAATGGTAATATTACTATCTATTTCTTGGTACATGTTTTGTGCTTGTGATTATAAAACTAGCACAAGCCTGTGCTTGGGACCAGGGGCAAATAGCAGCATATCAAGGACACATACAGAGAATGGTAATATTGCTATCTATTTCTTTGTACATGTTTTGTGCTTGTGATTATACAACTAGCACTACCCTGTGATTGTGACCAGGGGCAAATAGCAGCATATCAAGAACACACATACAGAGAATGGTGACATTGCTATCTTATTCTTGGTACATGTTTTGTGCTTTTGATTATACAACAAGCACTAGCCTGTGCTTGGGACCAGGGGCAAATAGCAGCATATCAAGAACACACATACAGAGAATGGTTATATTGCTATCTATTTCTTGGTTCATGTTTTGTGCTTGTGATTATACAACTAGCACTAGCCTGTGCTTGGGACCAGGGGCAAATAGCAGCATATCAAGGACACACATACAGACAATGTTGATATTGCTACCTATTTCTTGGTACATGTTTTGTGCTTGTGATAATACAACTAGCACTAGCCTGTGCTTGGGACCAGGGGCAAATAGCAGCATATCAAGAACACACATACAGAGAATGGTGATATTGCTACCTATTTCTTGTTACATGTTTTGTGCTTGTGACTATACAACTAGCACTAGCCTGTGCTTGGGACCAGGGGCAAATACCAGCATCTCAAGGACACATACAGAGAATGGTAATATTGCTATCTATTTCTTGGTACATGTTTTGTGCTTGTGAATATATTACTAGCACTAGTCTGTGCTTGGGACCAGGGGCAAACAGCAGCATATCAAGGACACATACAGAGAATGGTAATATTGCTACCTATTTCTTGGTACATGTTTTGTGCTTGTGATTATATAACTAGCACTAGCCTGTGCTTGGGACCAGGTGCAAATACCAGCATATCAAGGACACATACAGAGAATGGTGATATTGCTATCTATTTTTTAGTACATGTTTGTACCTGTAACTATACAACTAGCAATAGCCTGTGCTTGGAACAAGGGGCAAAAAGCAACATTTCAAGGACAAACAAAGAGAATGGTGATATTGCTACCTATTTCATGGTACATGTTTTATGATTGTGATTATACAAGTAGACTGTGCTTGTGACCAGGGGCAAATAGCAGCATATGAAGGACACATATAAATAATGGTGATATTGCTACCTATTTCTTGGTATATGTTTTGTGCTTGTGATTATACAACTAACACTAGCCTGTGCTTGGGACAAGGGGCAAATAGCAGCATATCAAGAACACACATACAGAGAATATTGCTATCTATTTCTTAGTACATGTTTTGTGCTTGTGATTATACATCTAGCACCAACCTGTGTTTGGGACCCGGGGCATATAGCAGCATATCAAATCACACATACAGAGAATGGTAATATTGTTATATTTTTCTTGGTACATGTTTTGTGCTTGTGATTATACAACTAGCACTAGCCTGTGCTTGGGACAAGGGGCAAATAGCAGCAAATCAAGGACACACATACAGACAATTGTGATATTGCTACATATTTTTGCTACATTTTTTGTGCTTGTGATTATACAACTAGCACTAGCCTGTGCTTGGGACTAGGGGCAAATAGCAGCATATCAAGAACACACATACAGAGAATGGTGATATTGCTACCTATTTATTGGTACATGTTTTGTACTTGTGATTATACAACTAGCACTAGCCTGTGCTTGGGACCAGGGGCAAATAGCAGCATATCAAGGACACATACAGAGAATGGTAATATTGCTATCTATTTCTTGGTACATGTTTTGTGCTTGTGATTATATAACTAGCACTAGCATGTGCTTGGGACCAGGGGCAAATAGCAGCATATCAAGGACACATACAGAGAATGGTAATATTGCTACCTATTTCTTGGTACATGTTTTGTGCTTGTGATTATACAACTAGCACTAGCCTGTGCTTGGGACCAGGGGCAAATAGCAGCATATCAAGAACACACATACAGAGAATGGTGACATTGCTACCTTATTCTTGGTACATTTTTTGTGCTTGTGAGTATACAACTAGCACTAGCCTGTGCTTGGGACCAGGGGCAAATAGCAGCTTATCAAGAACACACATACAGAGAATGGTAATATTGCTATCTATTTCTTGGTACATGTTTTGTGCTTGTGATTATACAACTAGCACTAGCCTGCTCTTGGGACCAGGGGCAATAGCAGCATATCAAGGACACACATAGAATGGTGATATTGCTACCTATTTATTGGTTCATGTTTTGTGCTTGTGATTATACAACTAGCACTAGCCTGTGCTTGGGACCAGAAGCAAATAGCGGCATAACAAAGATAAATACAGAGAATGGTAATATTGCTATCTATTTCTTGGTACATGTTTTGAGCTTGTGATTATAAAACTAGCACTACCATGTGCTTGGGATCAGGGGCAATTAGCAGCATATCAAGGACACAAACAGAGAGGCAATATTGCTATCTATTTCTTGGTACATGTTTTTTGCTTATGATTTTACAACTAACACTAGCCTATGCTTGGGACCAGGAGCAAATAGCAGAATATCAATGACACAGACAGAATGATAATATAGCTACCTTTTTCTTGTACATGTTTTATGCTTGTGATTATACAACTAGCACTAGAATGTGCTTTGGACCAGGGGCAAATAGCAGCGTATCAAGGACACATACATAGAATTGTGATATTGCTACCTATTTCTTGGTACATGTTTTGTGCTTGTGATTATAAACTAGCCCGTACTTATGACCAGGGGCAAATAGCAGCATATCAAGAACACACATAAAAAGAATGGTAATATTGCTATCAATTTCTTGGTACATTTTTTTGTGCTTAAGATTATACAACTAGCACTAGCCTGTGCTTGGGACCAGGGGCAAATAGAAGCATATCAAGAACAAACATACAGAGAATGTTAATATTGCTATCTATTTCTTGGTACATGTTTTGTGCTTGTGATTATACAACTAGCACTAGCCTGTGCTTGGGACCAGGGGCAAATAGCAGCATATCAAATCACACATACAGAGAATGGTAATATTGTTATCTATTTCTTGGTACATGTTTTGTGCTTGTGATTATACAACTAGCACTAACCTGTGCTTGGGACCAGGGGCAAATAGCAGCATATCAAGAACACACATACAGAGAATGGTGATATTGCTACCTATTTCTTGGTACATGTTTTGTGCTTGTGATTATACAAATAGCCTGTGCTTGGGACCAGGGGAAAATAGCAGCATATGAAGGACACATATAGATAATGGTGATATTGTTACCTATTTCTTGGTACATGTTTTGTGCTTGTGATTATACAACTAGCACTAGCCTGTGCTTGGGACAAGGGGCAAAAAGCAGCATATCAAGAACACACATACAGAGAATGGTAATATTGCTATCTATTTCTTGGTACATGTTTTGTGCATGTGATTATACAACAAGCACTACCCTGTGCTTGGGACCAGGGGCAAATAGCAACATATCAAGAACACACATACAGAAAATGGTAATATTGTTATATTCTTGGTACATGTTTTGTGCTTGTGATTATATAACTAGCAC